>PVHT021183629.1:8938188-9007999 GCA_004024745.2 Catagonus wagneri | reverse complement strand
GAGCCGCGTCTGCAACCTACACCACAGCTCACGGCAACGCCGGATCCTTAACCCACTGAGCAAGGCCAGGGATCGAACCCGCAACCTCATGGTTCCTAGTCGGATTCGTTAACCACTGAGCCACGAAGGGAACTCCCTTATATTTCATTTTTAAATCAACCAAAGTTATTGAGTTGGAACTCTCTTTACATACAATTAGAATATCTTAGCAATGAGTTTTTTAAATGCAACTTAATGATAAAGTAATTATACTACTTGCCATGTAAGTTTAGTGTGTGTATATTTCTGAAAGACATTTGAAATTGTTTATATTTAAATAATAATTTGAAGACCTTTTTTTTTTTTGGCTTTTTAGAGCTGCACCCGCGGCATATGGAGGTTCCCAGGCTAGGGGTCTAACAGGAGCTGTAGCCCCCGGCTTTCACCAGAACCACAGCAACGCGGGATCTGAGCCGCGTCTGCAACCTACACCACAGCTCATGGCAACGCCGGATCGTTAACCCACTGAGCAAGGCCAGGGATTGAACCCACAACCTCATGGTTCTTAGTCGGATTCGTTTCCGCTGTGCCACGACGGGAACTCCAAAGACATTTTTATTTAAAATGTTACTCTTTTCAAGATAACCTTTCAGGTTATTTCAGATTTTTTTAAATCACTTACAGTAAATATGTTTCTGAATTTTGGAACTGTTTATACAAAAAGTTTGCCTAAGTGACAGTGTACATGAATCGGTTTTGTTTCAGTGATGATCATTTATTTTTGTTTCCGTAATCACAGACTGAAATCAGCAAGGGATGCAGTTACCAGAACAGGACACTCGTTGGCTTTGGGATCACTACATAGGTACTTAGGAGGAATAAGTTCTTCTCAACATCTGAATTCTTGTGTGGGAATGCTTTTTACTTTGTCTCAGGACAGCACTTCTCCTGATGTGCAGGTGAGTACCCCAAGTGACACCTTCCTTGAAATTCATGATTTATAGATCATACAGAGTGTGTCTTCTTTGTTTTTGCTTTTTTAGGGCCGCACCCGTGGCATATGGAAGATCTCAGGCTAGGGGTGTAATCAGAGCTACAGCTGCCGTACACCACAGCCACAGAAACATGGGATCCAAGCCACATCTGTACCTACACCACAGCTCACGGCAACGCCAGATCCTTAACCCACTGAGTGAGGCCAGGGATTGAACCTACTTCTTCATGGATCCTAGTTGGGTTCCTTAACTGCTTAGGCATGAAGGGAACTCCCAGATTGTGTCTTTATTGACCATTACTAATTTATAAATAATTCTGCTCCATAATAAAATCAAAGCCATTGTTAGAGGGATTTTTTAAAAATTCATATCACTCTCTTTATACTAGTGCCTAAAGTCAAATTCATATCATTTTCTGAAAATGGATCTCTCTTCTATCTTAAAATAATGTGTACTATTTTGGAGAGCTTAACAGGTGCCAGAAGTAAACATATTATGTCTTCTAAACACATTAACATGTTTAATCCTTACAGTAATCTAGGATGTATATTCCCATTATACAGAAAGAAAACCGAGGCCTACAGAAGCTAAAAAACTTGCTAACCGCTAAAAAATATATTATGGAATCAAATGAAGAACATAAGTCATGGGCTCTAAACCCTTATTCCTAGCCACTTACACATATTATTATACTTACCTTACCCATTCATAAACTGACCCAGAAATGCTCTCCGAAATTACCTCAGAGTAGTGATCTTCTGGATGGTCTACCTGCTTTTCTCCTTCATATTGGCACTTGTATTTTTCCTACTGCTCTTCTCTCTTTCTATTCTTATCTGATAATCCACTTTTTGTGTGCGTGGCTGCACCCGCAACATATGGAATTTCGCAGACTAGAGACCGAATCTGAGCCACAGCTGCCACCTACGAGACAGCTGCGACAGTGCCAGATCTTTTAACACCCTGTGCTCGGCCAGGAATCAAACCCGTACCTCAGCAGCAGCCTGAGCTGCTGCAGTCGGATACTTAACACACTGTGCCACAGCAGAACTCCTGATAATCCAAATATTTTAGTATTCGAAGATCCAGTTTAACCACCTTCTTGTCAGACTTCAACATCCCTAATCCACAGTTAACTTTCATTCTTTGAATAACTAAAGGTTTTTTTCATATCATCTAATACTTGATTGAGTTTATGTGGTGTTCTAGTCTTTCCTCATTCTTTTAATTCTTTTCTTCTATTTATTATGTTTCTCCTAACTAAGGGTTTTTTTTTCACATCATCTAATACTTGATTGAGTTTATATGGTGTTCTAGTCTTTCCTCATTCTTTTAATTATTTTCTTCTATTTATTATGTTTCTCCTCTTCCCCTTCAAGATGTCTGTTCTGAATACACAACCTTTTATATTGAATCCCTTTGTTAAATTGTTCTTTCCATTGTATCCACTATTTCAAATCTGACGCTTCTTGATTGCTCTCTCTCTCTTACCTAATGGGAGTTCGTTTTTATAGCATTTATAGTACTGTAGGTGTTGCCATTGTGGTTCAGCAGGTTAAGACCCTGACGTCTCCATGAGGCTGGAGTTGGATCCCTGGCCTCAGTCAGTGGGTTAAGAATCCGGTATTGATGGAAGATGAGGCATAGGTCACCGATGTGGCTCAGATCCAGTGTTGTATGACTGTGCATGGGCCTCAGCTGCAGCTTTGATTTGACCCCTAGCTTGGGAACTTCCGTATGCCATGGGTGTGACTGTAAAAACGAAATAAAGTACTGTACATTTTTCTTATATATCTATTGGTAAGAGGTAAACTTTCTCATTTGGAGGGCTTTTTAGATACTTCTTATAGAAAGTTCAAACATACGTAAAAGTAGAGAACATGCTATAAGGAACCTGTTATAACTGATCATCCAGCTTCCACATTGTGTACAAGAGATTTGTCTATAATTATTGCAGTGGTTGTCAGTGTATGGCCAGTCTTGTTTAAACCAGAATTGCCAAACTTATTTTATAAAGGGGAAGATAGTAAATTACTTAGGCTTTCCATGCTATATAGTCTGTCAACGGCTCAGTTCTGCCATTAATAGCAGGAAAGCAGCCATAAATAATATGTAAACAAATGAGCATGACTGTGTTTAAATAAAACTTTATTTCTAAAAATAGATGGCAAGCCAGATTTGGCTCAAGGACATTTTGTTTCTTTAATATATAAATGTATATGTATTCATATATCAATTTGTTTTTTATAAATGTGTATATATTTATAGACCTGCACTTATCCAAATATGTTCATTATTATATATTTATAAAACGTGTGCATCTTTGTGAATAAAGTATACAGACTGAACACGCCATGTTACCAGCACCTAGATCAAGAAACAGAATATTATCAGTACCCCAGGATATTATTACTCATCCCACCAAAGATAACAACTATCCTAATTTGCAACAGCGTGTATTAGTTTTGCCCACTTTTATACTTTATATCAATGGGATCATATGGTATGTACTTTTTAATGTCTGGTATTCTTCAACATTGTGTTCAGGAGATTTGTCTATAATTATTGAATGTAATTGTGGATACTGTTGAATCTTTTAAAAATTTGAATTTTCGTTCTCTATGTAGATTAGACAGTAAACAATTTTCAACAGACTGAATTGAGTTCAGTCTGTTAGCTAAGGACCCAAACATTATTTTAAAATTCTTCCGACTAAGAACCACGAGGTTGCAGGTTCAATCCCTGGCCTCGCTCGGTGGGTTAAGGATCTGGTGTTGCCGTGAGCTGTGGTGTAGGTTGCAGACGCGGCTCAGATCCCGCATTGCTGTGGCTGTGGTGAAGGCCGGTGGCTATAGCTCCTGTTAGACCCCCTAGCCTGAGAGCTTCCATATACCATTGGTGTGGCCCTAAAAAGACAAAAATAAAATAAAATTCTTGGTGCCGAGATATGTCTAAATATGCCATTCTAAATCAGACATTTTTTCTCTCAGTTGTTTTTTTTTATTGGATATTTAAAGAGAAGTTTTCTTCAACTCCTGAAGATCTGTGTTTCACTCTGCAGCTAGTAATCACACAAAATACTTTACTTTGCTGTTATATCACTTCAACAAAAGAACAGTTCATTATGTTTCTTAATGCTGCTATAACCATTTTAATTGTTTTTCTCTATCTTCACAGACCTGGGCACTGCATTCTCTGTCACTGATCATTGATTCTGCTGGCGCACTCTTCTATACACATGTGGAACCCACCCTTTCTCTTATTATAATGTTGTTACTAAATGTGCCTCCTACTCATGCTGAAGTCCACCAAAGTCTTGGTCGCTGTTTGAATGCCCTCATTACCACGTTGGGTCCAGAGCTGCAAGGTATGTGGATCTGCTTTTGTGATGCTTTACATAAAAATAGATGCATAAAAATTCAGTTGAATTCAAATACTTCTCATTAGAGTGAAATTTAACAGAATGTTCTTTTCAAAATACGGACAGTGGAGTTCCTCTGTGGCACAACAGGATGGGTGGCATCTTAGGAGTGCTGGGATCCAGATTTGATCCCTGACCTGCTCGGTAGGTTAAGGATTCGGCATTGCCGAAGCTGCTGCTTAGGTCGCAACTATGTCTCGGATCTGATCCCTGGCCTGGGAACTCCATGTGTCCCCAGATGGCCAGAAAAGGAAATAATGATGATGATGATGATGATGGTAATGTGGGCAGAATGCCGAGAATAGTCTTGGAAAGACAAGAACTGGGAAATTTAATCTAAGCTTCACCACTACATAACTGGATGACTTTGGGGAAATCCTCAAGTCTCTGAGCTTTAGTTTCCTTCTCTATCAAATAAGAGAAAAGTTGAAAAGCCATTGTGATTGGCAGGAGCTCAGTATATTTTGGTAAAATAAATGACAATCAATCTTATTTTTCTTAGCTTGAACAGACAAAGAGTATCATAATTTAGAAAGATTGGATATGTCCTAAAAGTCCTTTCCTTAACATTTAAAATGACAGACAAGAACTGAAATTGTCTTACTTCTTTTAAGATACAAATGACTAAGTCCCAAAACTAAGTTATTCTGATCTATTCAAGTGCAAAATATGTGATTTTAATATATGAAAGCAGCTCTCTACTAATACTGAGCAAAGTTTATTAGCATGAATTCTACTTTTTATAAAAATTTTGTTTAACCTGCAGATAGTCTTAGGTTTTTTGCCTGATGATTTGTATTGCCATAAACTTTTCAGACTAAAAGTAAGTAATATAATTTGAAAATCTATCACCTGGATTATCCCTAATTTTGTAGAAGAAATTTACTTCACAGAACCTTAAGTTTAAGGTGGGGGGTGGATTTTAAACCCAGTAATGTATGTTTGAAGGGCAATGATAGGCCAGTTTTTAAAACCTTTAGGAGTTCCCGTTGTGGCTCTGTGGTTAACGAACACGACTAGTAATCATGAGTTTGCGGGTTCGATCCCTGGCCTTGCTCAGTGGGTTGAGGATCCGGTGTTGCGGTGAGCTGTGGTGTAGGTTGCAGACTTGGCTCAGATCCCGCGTTGATGTGGCTGTGGTGTAGGCTGGCAGCTACAGCTCCGATTTGACCCCTAGCCTGGGAACCTCCATATGCTGCGGGTGCGGCCCTGAACAGACAAAAGACAAACAAACAAACAAACAAATAAATAAATAAATAAAACCTTTGTGCTTTCATTTTAGGTAATAGTACTTACATTTCTGCCTTAAGGACTTCCTGTCTGTTGGGTTGTGCAGTGATGCAAGATAACCCAGACTGCCTCGTCCAAGCTCAGGCCATCTCTTGCCTTCAGCAGCTTCATATGTTTGCTCCACGACATGTCAACTTGTCTAGCCTGGTCAGCTGCCTCTGTGTGAGTATAAAATTATAAATGAGACCTTGTTTTCTTTTGTTAGAGATTTAAATTTAATTTCTCTGGACTGTGTACAGTAGCTATTTTCCCTCAGTTCTAGTCTTTTTGGGCATAAGGGACAACTTTCCTACAGTCACATCATAAACCTCTCATATATTGATTCATTTTTCTCTCATTAACGTTGAAGTTTATATTTGGAATATTTGTTCATTAATCAGTAAAATTATATTGAGTGCTAATATTCCAGGTAGTGTATAAATGCTGAAGATGTGGAAAAATTTATGTGGTAACGTCTTTTTTTTTTTTCCTATTTCTTCCTCTATTCCAAACTATTACATATAAAGTTATTTTCATTCCAGATGTGCAAATAACATTTTTCCTTGGTATTCGAGCAGCATATGCATCAATATCTGGGTTCGCATAGGGTATCTCATGAATATAGAAAGGTGAAAATAATTAACAAAATGTTCCCTTAGGACGCAAATGCTATCAAATTGAGTTGTGATGATTTTTGTACACCTATAATTGTAATAAAATTCATTAAGAAATGGAAAAAAAATGTTCTTGTGAGGTTTATAATTATCAGTGGTTTTAAGATTTAACTTGATAAATCATAATGGAAAAGAATGTGGAAAAGTATGTATATATGTCTGAATGACTTTGCTCTACACCAGAAAATAAAGCATAAATCAACTATATTTCAGTTTTTAAAATTAAAAAAAAATCTTACTTTATGCATCACCAGTTTCTCTTTGGACTTGTCTCAGAAAGTTGAGTTACATTTGGAGTTCAAACACGACACTGTTGCTTTTCAACTTTTTCTGCTCCTGAAATGTTCACAGCACACTTCCCTTAGTGACATGATAGCCGAGAATCATTATTTTAGACAGACCTTTCATTTTCAAGCTTAAGACAAAATATGCAACATTTGCTCAAACATCATTAAAAACAATCTTCTCAATTAAAAGATACATACCTAGAAGTGAAGAATTTTGCCCGAGGTATCTAGGTAGTGGTAGTTCTCGGTCTGTAGAGTCCAGGTTTGTGAACTCCTTGTCCCGCCCTCATTTCATTGCTTAATATTGACTGTAGTTATAGGTAGCTCTCAACCCTGCCCCCTCTTAGCTTTGTGGCCTTAGGGACGTCCTATAACCTCCTCCAGTCTCAGCTGTCTTGTCTTAGGAGGATTATATAAGATGCCACCTATAAAGACACTTGTCCCAGCACTTAATGACCACTCAACAAATAGTAGCTGGTTTTATTTTCTTAACATGTAACTTAAACATAGCATTAGATGAAGCTTCATATTGATTTTTCTAGTCATAATTAGGTTAAGACCCTTAAAGAGAGGATGTGACTGACTTTTCTAGTAGAAGTTTTGGTTTCTGTCTGGGTTAAACAAGTATTAGAACAGCACTTACTAGAAAAGAATTTTACCTTTATCATTCAATGACTTTTCCCCCAGAAATACTGCTCTTCATATTCAAAAAATCATTGTCGGAGTTCCCACTGTGGCCCAACGGGATCGGCAGCCTCTCTGCAGTGCCAGAATGCAGGTTTGATCCCTGGTCCAACACACAGTGGGTTAAAGAACCCCACGTTGACACAGCTGTGGTGTAGGTCACAACTGCAGCTTGGATCTGATCCCTGGCCCAGGGAACTCCATAGGCCACTGGGGGGCAAAAAAAAAAAAAAAAAAAACCAGTTGTTGAAAATTATCCAGTACTTTGCAAGTTGTTCTTTTTACTCACCATTTAAATATAATAACACTGCCATTTTTTTGAACCGCAGTAGAAATTTTCCATTAATAGCCTCTTAAAATTTCTTCTTTAATAGATAAATACATGAATTCATTAAGTAAATTTTATTGAAAAATAAAGGGCAAGACTAACTGCTAATTCATGATGAATTCGATCTGATCAAATGTGGTACTATTTTCCTCGACTGAGACAAAGTTTACTATAAAGAAAAAGAGAGACTTCACAGATTTTTCTTCTAGGTACATTCTGAGCAATTGAGAAAATCAGAAGTAGCACTTAACAAATCTTATTCATGTTACTCATAATACTTAAGCTGTAAAATGATTTTTTTCTTAAACAAATTATCTTCAAAAGTTGCTATCACTATAGCGTGTCAATTTTATGAATTAATAATTTTGCTTAGTAAAGCTTTTATTCTGAATTAATTATATTTTAGAGTATTCCCTCTAGTAAGGAAATTGCTATCCTATTAAAATACTTTATGAATCAGGTTTTTTTTTCCTTCATAGAATTTAATTATTTAGCATGAAGTGTTTTCTATTAACTGAAACTCCCTGAATATTCAAAACACATCTTATTAGGAAAGAATCATATTATAAAGGGGTTTCTTCTAACTGCATGCTGTTTAACTTCCATTCTGAACTTGGCCTTAGCTCACTAGCAGTAATAACTACTATCAGTTTTAAAACTTGGCTTCTAAGAATAAAAAGTCTATAATTAACTTGTGATGAGATAAACCATTAACTTTGTCCCTTGCTGGACACCTGTTCATGCGAACTTAATCCAGATCACTCTTTCACACTCCTGTCTGCTTGATCTGGTTTTGTTATTAAGGCTTAATGAAAGAATCCAAAGGAAAGCCTAATTATACAAATATGTATTTTGAAATTACTGTATTTTTATATCTTTGCATCTTGAGTTGACTCTTTCTAAAATCTTAGCTCAACTCATATTTTAAGTTGGAAAATTGAGTATTTAATGGTGTGTTTTTGAAGCTGAAGCTAAGCCAATATGAATGATAGCTCCGTCAACATTTATATTTTAATACTTAGCTGACTGTTGTCAAAGTCATCCTAGTATTTATCTTTTGGTTTTCTCATGACTGGTCTGTCATTTGTTTTTGTGCAGGAGATCTTGTTGGATAATTCTGTGTTGGTAGGTCCCTGACCCTCGATTCCTAACTTTTTTGAGATTTGCGGTGCTTTTTCTTTGTGTTTTTTTGGTTGTAGATGTCTTTGTTTTCCTCTGCATCTCTTTGTTTCAGCTAACCATTAATGCAAAGTCCAGTGTGTGTAGCATGTTATATGGTGATTATTTAATACCACTGTAAACAAATCCACCCTAACCTTCTCCAGCTGATGCACTCACTCCTTGTGCTTAATTTTGCATCATTTTCATTTAATATATTCATTTCAGAAAGGAATTGTAATCACAGTTTGATTTAATTTCTGTATTTTGCCTGCTTGGTTTGTTTGCTTTAATCCACTCTATTCCTTTTCCCAATATAAATGCTGGGAGAATGACATGGAGCTTTTAAGCATCCCGTTTTGCTCTGTGTGACAGGTTTCTACCAAATACCTAAACAGCACTTTTGAGCATGCTTTTTTTGAAAGATTGTTTGACCAGTCTGAGTAAGTGCTGTGCCTGCCTTGTATTATATGCTTGTAAAACTCCAATTAAAATAACTGGTAGTTTTATTAACTTTTTTTGTAACTGTCTTCTCATAGAGTGCTGTTTTTTCATTGTTGTTAAATATAGCCATATTCTTGGGCATGAATAAACTTCACCTTCTTTACCTTTTAACTTCTCTGTTATCCTTTGTACTAGTTTCTAATGGCAGAGTTCTTAACCATGACGAGAACAACATGACCTTGGGATATTGTTAATGGCAGTCCTCTCTTTCCACGTTTGAGTTCACGATGTCACTTGAGTGTATAATAGAACATATTTATAAAGCAGTTCTCATCCAAATGTTTCACTGGTGATATAGTTACACACCACTTTTGTCTTCTAGCTTCTGATAAAATTAGGGATTTAGCTCTCTTCGCAAGTGTCATATATCAGAAACTAGTTGCCCCTACCTACTCCTTTTCTCAGAATTTTGTCTCTCCTCTTTTCAGCAAACTCACCTACTTCATACCTGTTTTTTGCACATAAACCAGATCTGAAGAGGACCTAAAAGTATTAGGCCATTTTTTTCCTCAAGTTTTGCTTGGAAAAATCACTATTATAAGACATATTTATTGTCAAAGTCCACACCAAATTGGTCTTTATTTCCATAGTTAGAACAAAATGAATTTCAAAATCTATAGGATTTATCCGACTCATGAAATCACTGAGTAAGAATTTGTATTCAGAAACCTTTCACTTGTTTTAATTGTTCATTTAAGGTATATCACCAATTGTATCATTTTACCCTAGATAGACAACCTATTGAGATTTACATTGTTTGAATACTTATAAGCCTGAATTCTCTAACCTATTGAGATTTACATTGTTTAAATACTTCTAAAACAGAGTTCTCTTGTGGCACAGCAGGTTAAGGAACAGGCATTATCACTGCTGTGGCTCGGGTCACTGCTGTGGTGTGGGTTCAATCCCTGGCCTGGGAACTTCTGCGTGCTGCAGGCATGGCAAATAAAAAAAGCAAAACAAAACAAATTTCTAAGTAGAAAGCATATGTATTGAATCTGTCATTCTGAGTAGAAGTATCCTAGATCTCTAAGATACTTACATTTCTATGTACATATATGCATATCCATATTTAAGTAGATATATATAAAATTTACTATATGTAATGTTTGTCTCTAGAGAGCATTTTTGGTGAATATGTTTTCTGAGTAAAACTCTTTCTGCCTTTATTTGAAAATGCATTTCCTTATACTGTATGGCATGTACATAAACTACTGCTGATAGAGGCTGCATTAATAACAACTAACATTTATTGAGCACTTATATTTGCCAGGTACTGTGCTAAGCACTTTTGCATGTTTCTTTGTGCTCACAACAGCCCTGTGAGATGGGGTAGGGGTAGGGGTAGGGTTATCTCCATATAACAAATGAGAAAACCAAGGCACAGAGAGGTTAAATAACTTGCCCAAGGTCACACAGCTAAGTAAGTCATAGATCTAAGACTCAAACTGAGACAGTTTGACTCCAGAGCCTCCATTTTAACCAGTATGCTAATAGTGCTTATATGAATTTGTATAAATTTCTACTTAGAGATTTGTAAAACATTATAATATAGTTGCATGAGCACAAATATATAAACTGCAAGTAAATTATCTCTCAGTTGTATCTCATGTCTCTCAAAACTATTTTACTCATATAAATTTCTGTCTTCTTAACATTGTCAAAAGGCTTTTGCTTGGATTTGTTTAGTCGAGTATATGTATTATTTCTTAAGCTGTTTCTAAGTTATATAATAAAAAAATATGTGCTAGTTTTTGTGTATTTAATAACTTCTTTCCAGCCAAGCAATGGGCTGGACAGAATGAGGAGGGGTCCAGTGAATGTATGTTAGACTTACTAAATGCCACCAAGAATTTCAGCTCTTTTATTTCCCAAATGGTATTTTTCAGGTGAATCTCTGTAGTCCCTATTTGTTACTGAGACGAGCGGTACTGGCTTGTTTACGTCAGCTTGTTCAGAGAGAAGCAGCTGAAGTTTCAGAACATGCTGTTATGCTTGCTAAGGATAGCAGAAAAGAGTTGACTCTAGGTAATTCTTTTTATGAGTATTATCTCCAGCTCAAATGATTTTTTTTTAATCTTAAGTCTTCTATATAAACACAGCTTTTTAAATGAAATTCAAAAGTTAATATTGAATGTCTTAAACCTGCTACAGATGATAATTGCTAGTAATTTATTATCATTACAGCCAGTGATATTACTGGTTTAGAGTAATGGTTTCAATCTTAGGCCCCCTAGAGTAGCGACATCTACCTTACCTGGGAGCTTGTTAGAAATGCAGATTATTGGGTCCCATCCCAAATCTGCTAAGCCAGAAGTCTGGAGTACAGCCCAGCATTTCTACAATCCCTGTATTTATGTGTATTGAAGTGTGAGAGCCATTAGTTTAGAATGAGTTTTTTTTTACAACAATTGATTGAAATTCATCTAGCTCATTTATCATATGTGCCTTTCTTCTTCCAAAATCTCATTTAATAAAATTTCTCATAGATGAGTCTGCTTCAAGTTAAAGGATTTTTAGACCCCTTTTACATTTGAGAGTTGGATGAAAGGATTTCTTAGCCAGTAAGCTTTTCTTTAAGTATATCCCTTCATATCAAACTTATGTGAATAACCTAAACATGTATGTGCACTCAAACAGCCTACAAGAATAGTCGTGGCGCAGTGGAAATGAATCAGAGTAGGAACCATGAGGTTGCAGGTTCGATCCCTGGCCTCACTCAGTGGATTAAGGATCCAGCATTGCTGTGAGCTGTGGTGTAGGTCCCAGACGTGTTTCTGTGGCTATGGTGTAGACCAGCAACTGTAGCACCAATTAGACCCCTGGCCTGGGAACCTCCACATGCCACAGATGCAGCCCTAAAAAGACAAAAGACCAAAAAAAAAAAAAGTCCTTTATCCCTCCTTCCTAACCCTCTCACCTCCATCCAAATTTAGGGTCCAGTCACGACTCACAGGTTGCATTGAACTGTTCTGACTTTTAGACTCCTAATCAGAAACGTTTCTACCACCTCCTTATGATCTTTGAAAGATTATTTCTCTTTTAACTAGTAGAAAAAATATCTTTAGAAACTAAATGCTTCCATAAATGCCAAATGAGTTAAATCTTCAAGAGAAAATGTATTTGTTTTTTGACATTTCCCAAATTAGAGGAAATAGATGCTAGATCAAGGCTTTTATTTCCTTTTTGAGGTGATTTCTTATTTTGCAGTAAGAATATTGTGTAGTAATTTATATCAATTCAGTAGTGTTCTTTAGATCCACTGTAGCTTGGCTGTAGTAATTAAACACTGTTCTCTGATACAATGGTTGTTCTCTCTCTGAGTTTTACTCTCATGTTAATAAATTAAAAAAAAAAAAAAAAAGAGCCGTGAGCTGTGGTGAAGGTTGCAGTCGCAGCTCGGATCCCGCGTTGCTGTGGCTGTGGTGAAGGCCGGCAGCTACAGCTCCTGTTAGACCCCTAGCCTGGGAACCTCCGTATGGCGCGGGCGCGGCTCTACATAAAAGGCAAAAAGACAAAAATAAATAAATAAATAAATAAATAAATAAATTTAAAGCCTTTTTACCAAAATAAGGAAGGCTTAATTATGATTATTTATCTGAATTGACTTTAAAGAGAAGATAAAATAATTATTCTGAGAAACATTAAGTTTTTGTAAGTACTGAATGCTAATTGGGTTAAAATGTTACCTAGTATAAGGAAACATAATAGTACCTTTTTTTTTAATGGCTGCGCCTGCAGCATGTGGAAGTTCTACAGCTGGGGCAACACTAGATCCTTTTAACCACCGTGCGAGGATCAAACCTGCGCCTTCACAGTGAACGGAGCCACCGCAGTTGGATTCTTAACCCACTGTGCCACAGCGGGAACTCCCATATTAGTAACTCTTAATAAAGACTTATCTTTCAGTGACATTGCATAAAAAATAACTGCAGTATCATGAATAATAACTGAACTTTAACTGTGAACTAAAATAGATCTCAGTAGGTTGAGATGCAGTATTTAGATTAATGCATTTGCACCTAGTATTTTAATAATTACTGTGTGTGCTTCTCATATGGCAGTTTTGTTTTCTGTATTACTTAGATCACCGATTTTCTTCTTGTCAGATGCTAACATCAGAGAAGTGGGTCTTGAAGGGACACTATTGACTTTACTTGACAAAGAGACAGATCAGAAATTATGCTGTGATATCAAAGAGACTTTAAATCATATGCTTACATCTATGGCAGTGGACAGACTCTCCTTTTGGTTGAAGCTTTGTAAAGATGTACTTGCTGCATCAGCTGGTAAGTCCTTGTGATTACCAACTGACATAATAAAACTGGAAGTAAAAGTTTTATATAAAATATTAGCTAGTGACAGTACATCATTTGTGTCAATGTTGGGATTATAATTCCTTGTTGCTTTCTTTGAAGATTCTAATGCTACTGTAAGTCCAACGCTTAAAGCCAATTTTTTTTTTCCTCTTATGACTGCCTTGTATGACTCTCCTGTGTAAAATAAACTAAAAAGTAGAGTTGTTATGTATGCTATAAAGGGATGACCTAAATTACCGTAGTCCCATCATTTATTTTTATAATTATAAGATAATTATTTGTGGTAATGGGTAATTTATAATTGTAATTATTTGTGGGATTGCCTCAATTCAACTTAGTAGAAAACTCACCAAAAGTTAGGACATTTGAGCAAGCCAGTTTCTCCACTCTTAATGATGTTTCAAATAATGGAAAATAGTGTTATTTCCCCAATCTCTTTGCTAGTACAAGATAATTATTAGTGAGAAAGTGTATTAGAGTCTTTAAAATTTATGTTCTTGGAATAAGAGAAAATAAATGAGGAAGAAAGAAGATGGAAGACAGTCGCGTTCAGGTACTATGTCTGTTTTATCTGATTTAATCCTTTAGCCATCCTGTGAGTAAACAGTATTATTCCATTTTACATGAGAGAAAACAAGACTTGGAAAGGTTAAGTAATTTTCCTGAAGACACACAGAGGTGGATTCCAGCCTTAGCCTGCATAAATCTAACTTTTCATTGTGTTTCAGTAGCTATCAACTGAGTTACTTAAGTCTATGGTTTAATGTAACTCTGGTCTCTGAGCTAATTGATGTGAAAGGAAGAAAGCTACCAAAAAATTCCTGGTATTTTTTTTTTTTTTTACGTTTTTCTTTGTCTATCGTGAGCCTTGTTAGTACTCTTTTCTTCCAGTGATTTATACCTGCTGTTTCACCCATTATGCTCTGCATATTTTCCTTCTTTAATTTTCTCTTCTATCTCCACTACTTAAGAACTTACAAGACTTCTTTAAATGAAAAAATACATGTGCATAGATAGGTTGATTACACTTTTCTCCTATGGCTGTCTTTTTAAAAATTTTACACTCACATACTGAGAACTTAATAACTCAGTTTTGAAGTTCCCATTGTAGCTCAGTGGCAACGAACCCAACTAGTATCCATGAGGATGCGGGTTTGATTCCTGGCCCTGCCTAGTGGGTTAAGGATCTGGTGTTGCCATGAGTCATGGTGTAGGTCGCAGACATAGCTCGGATCCTGCGTTGCTGTGGCTGTGGTGTAGGCTGGCGGCTGCAGCACCGATTCGACCCCTAGC
Source organism: Catagonus wagneri (assembly GCA_004024745.2). Lineage (NCBI taxonomy): Eukaryota > Metazoa > Chordata > Mammalia > Artiodactyla > Tayassuidae > Catagonus > Catagonus wagneri. Next base: position 8,993,088 of record PVHT021183629.1, on the reverse strand, counting down.
CTGGGAACTTCCCTGTGCCACCGTTGGGACCATAAAAAATCAAAACAACAACAACAACAAAAAACCCTTGTTTTTATTTTACCATTTGTTCTTTACCTTTGTAGTTTGGCTCTATCTCTTCTTACTAGGAAAACATTCATTTCGGTCTCTGTTGACTTCTCACTCGTAAGACAGGAGTTTGCCCTAACTTTATTTGTAACTTATTGGCTCTGGCCATCAGGACCATTTGAGACTAATTATAGCAATCAGTCTATCCTGAGAAAAATATTTTTAGACATGTTTAGTGGATTCAGGAACTTTCTTACATACATTCAACATCTCTAGTATAATCCAAAGTCCCCCTGCTGGGGCATTTTGAACTTCATATTTTGTATATTTGTCTACAAACAGGCTTGATAATTATTCTAGTATTATGTTCAGTTTTTCACTTTGAATATAATTTAACAACTTTGTGGGTTTTTAGAATAGTTTTTATAGCATCCCTCAGATACTGCTTTCAGTTGTTGTTAGACATGATTATTTTACATTGTTAAAACACGTATGATTGATCAACAGTAATTCTAGTCTGACTTGAAGTCAATTCTGTCCCTTTATAAATATGTCTTCTAGCTGATTGTAACTATGTGTATTCTCCCTTGATAAAAGATTTCACAGCTGTAACGTGTGTGGATACAATGCAAGAAGAGGAAGGAGATAAAGGGGATGATGCTTCAGTTCTAACCACCCGAAATGATGGCAGACCTCATCCTTTTACCAATCCCCGATGGGCTACACGAGTTTTTGCTGCTGAATGTGTCTGTAGGATAATTAACCAGTGTGAGAATGCACACAGCGCACATTTTGACGTTGCTTTAGCACAAGAAATGAAAAGAAGGGATTCAAGAAGTAAGTGGCACAGTAATGAAAAGACCAAATGATACACATAGAAGTGCTCTCTGCCTAGAGTATATTTTTAATGTCCAAGTACATTTTTAATGATTAAACTTACTACATTGGCATTCATTTTTGTGTAGTGAAGATATCCGATGAACTAAATTGATAGAGAATAGTCACGTTCTTGGAAAGTAGTGTGTGCATCAGCTGGTTCCCGTATCTTATTTTCTTTATTTTCTTAATTGTAACTTACGCAGTTTTGCTCATAGATTATTTTGGTTTCGTGGATATTATCTGGAAAATACTTGAGCTATCTCAATTAAACCTAGTTGTAAGACCATTTTGACTTTTTATTGTTCATTTTTATTATTTTTACCTAATTATGTGTGGCTAATGGTTTAATGTCTAAATTTTTAAATTCATTTAAGCACATATGTTCAGAGACAATGCTCATATCTCAATGCCTTAGAAATTTTCCCTACCTTATATAAAAGAAACCTTAGGCAGAGTGTTGTTATTGCCAGCCTGAGAGTGTGAATTAGTTGTGTTTCTATTTTAATGATTTTTTCAAACAGGCATTTATTGAGTCTCTTATTTGTGATGAGCACTATACTGATATGTATAAAATTAGTATATTATAGGTACTTACTGATTGTTGTGCTCCCAATTAGAGCTATAATTGGCACTTACTAAGATAAGCTAATTTCTTCAGTGTGACCTGTAACAAGTATACTTTGAATTAGTCCCAAATATTTTTTAGCTGAAGGTTAGTTTTGCCTGTAAACATTTTATTGTTGGAACATTGTTAAATACTTGTCTTTATTTACTGTCTCACCCAGTAAAATCATTATACCAAAGAGTATGTTGCAGGCATGAAAGGAATTTTCATTTATAATTTTACAGCAAATATTTTCTATTAACCATCATTTGTGTGTGTGGCGCAAGACGTAAAAATAATAAATAATGAGATTCATGTAAAGAGCCACATAAAATCTTTTTTTTAAGGACCATTAAATCTTTTACCTTCAAGTTGACATAAAGAGAATGGTTAATTTACCACCTGATTCATCAAAACCCAAAGTCTCCTAAGTACTTTCTAATGTACTTTTATCAGAAAGTCTAAATAAAATTCTTTTTTTTTTCTTTTTGCTTTTTAGGGCCACACTTGCGACACATAGAGGTTCCCAGGCTAAGGGTCTAATCAGAGCTACAGCTTCCGGCCTACACCACAGCCACAGCAAGCAGGATCTGAGCCGAGCCGCATCTGTGATCTATACCCACTGCTCACGGCAATGCCAGGTCCTTAACCTACTGAGCAAGGCCAGGGATCGAACCTGCAACCTCATGGTTCCTGGTCAGATTTGTTTCCGCTGCGCCACGATGGGAACTCCTGAATAGAATTCTTATTGAAGGTACCATTAGCACCCTTTTAAAGGAAGCTACCTCTACCTTGGTTTTTGAATAGCTATATAATTATTTGCTTTAGGATAATTGTTTGTGAGTATTGGCACTGGTGCAGTAAATACAGCTTTAAAGTCTGTATTTAATAGACAGTAAAACTAAATCAATTCAAAAGTACTTAAAAGAAAGTATAGGTTATGAATTAAAAGGAGGAAAAACTTAACAGAAATCTTAATTCCAGCAGTTCTTTTTCTTAATAAGATTTTTTTAAATCATGTAGATGACTTTTTGGTGCTACATCTTGCTGACTTAATTCGCATGGCTTTTATGGCTGCCACGGATCACAGTGACCAGCTCCGTCTTTCTGGCCTTGAAACACTGTTGGTTGTTATTCGGCAGTTTGCAACTATTCCAGAACCAGAGTTTCCAGGTCATGTGATTCTGGAACAGTATCAAGCCAATGTAAGCATTTTCTTTCAGAGAATTTTATTATTAAACACCCAAGAAAAAAGGTCTTTGGAACTATCTGGCATGTCACCTCTTAATACATGAGTATTTATCTCTGCTAATATATCACCAGTATAATAAGTGTATGACTCAGATTTCTGTTGCTGGTTCTGTAATCTGATTGGTATTTGTTTGACTGGTGCGTGGAGCAATTTTGGAGGAACCAGGAAGATAACAAAATCATGTTAATCATCATGTTACATCACACACACCACATGTAATCCTTCAGCAGTGTTCATCCAAGGATACCTCTCATGATTCAGAGGCAGCCTCTGATGACTGGCACGGGATCCACAGCAGTTCACCAGTTGGGTAGCAAGCTGCATCACATCTTTCCAGCAAGCGATGCAAATGTGTATTTAGTGAAGAAGCAAAAGGAAGGGATAGGAGTTAAGTACAACTACCATTTTTGAATAAATATTATAATTCAGCTAACTTAAAAGGAAGTTCTGTTATATTTTTAATCCTCTTAAAATTGCAGATAATAGGCACAAAACTACCACTCACTTAAGCAGAAAAGGAAAATTGTTTTCAGGAATCTGTTGGCTCTGCTTTCCTCTGCATTGGCTTTATTCTCAAGTTTGCCTTCTCTTAGCATCTAGAATGTTAGAGAGCACTTTTTTTTTTGTCTTTTTGCCTTATCTAGGGCCGCACCCGCGGCATATGGAGGTTCCCAGGCTAGGGGTCTAATCGGAGCTGTGGCCGCCAGCCTTCGGCACAGCCACAGCAACGCGGGATCCGAGCCGCGTCTGCAACCTTCACCACAGCTCACGGCCACGCCAGATCCTTAACCCACTGAGCGAGGCCAGGGATCAAACCTGCAACCTCATGGTTCCTAGTCGGGTTCGTTAACCACTGAGCCACAACGGGAACTCCCTTAGAGAGCACTTCTTTACTAGTTCTCTGAGTACACATCTTTGGGAGAGTTTTCATTATCACATTGTGGGTCCCTGGCAGTGCTGTCAGCTCCATAGCAACAACATGGGCTAAGAGCTGTGGGAGAAAGTTCCCCAAAGGAAAACTGGGATGCTCTTAATTAAAAACAGGGGCAGATATGCTGAGCAGGAAAAAACAATGGGTGTACATAATACCTATTACATATAATTCTAAACTAACATTGGGAATTCCCTTATCACTCAGCAGGTTAAGGACCTGGCATTGTCACTGCAGTGGCTCTGGTAACTGCAGTGGCGCAGGTTTGATCTCTGGCTTGGGAACTTCCGCATGCCACAGGTGTGGCCAAAAACAAAAAATAAAATAACATTAAAGAGCTTGTGCTATCTTACTTACTGATGCTTGAATGAGCATATAATTTCTTGCCAGGTAGGAGCAGCACTCAGACCAGCCTTCACCTCAGAGACGCCACCTGATGTCACTGCCAAAGCATGTCAGGTAAATGGTTAAAAAGATAAATTTTAGGAAGTAAATAAAACGCTCTCTTAAGCAACTTTCCAGTTAGTATTTTATATCAACGCTCTGCTTAAGAGTTGTCTAGCCATTAATCTCAGCTGCTTTTTTTCTTTACTTTTTAAATTTAGAGAACTTTCTCTCTAACTACATGGTAATCCACTATATGGATATGTCACCAGGTTGTTTGTGATGGAAATACACGGGTTTTCTCATCTCTTGCTGTGCTGATAGTGCTCCAGTGAATGACCTTTCTGCATAGATCCTTTCTCTAGTTCCAACCATATCTGTGAGATAAATTCCCAAAATTCAATTTCTGGGTTAAAGAGTATTTTACAGGAGTTTACCAATTTAAACTCCTACCATAACTATATCCAAGTGCCAAGTCTTGGCAGCATTCTGTATGTGTTGGAGTGAAAAGGGTATCTCGGGATTGTTTAGTTTTGTATTTCAAGTGAGCTTGAGCATTTTTTCATATATCTAAGCCACATATAATATACAGTAAACAGGTGCTTTTCTTGGTTTGGTTGTCAAACATTCAGTATCCATCCAGCCCTTGAATGGTCTGAAATAACTAAAAGCAGAACTGGTGTGAATTAAATGAATTATAAACATAATGGAAAAAACTAATTTTACTCAGTTCCTTCAACTTTTTTATTTATTTATTTTTATTTATTATTTTTTTTTGTCTTTTTTGCCTTTTCTAGAGCCACACCTGTGGCATATGGAGGCTCCCAGGCTACGGGTCTAATAGGAGCTATAGCCACCAGCCTATGCCAGAGCCACATCAATGTAGGATCCGAGCCACGTCTGCAACCTACACCACAACTCACGGCAACGCCAGATCTTTAATCCACTGAGCAATGCCAGGGATCGAACCTGCAACCTCATGGTTCCTAGTCAGATTCGTTAACCACTGAGCCACAATGGGAACCCCTCCAACTTTTTAAATTCAGTTGTATTTAGGAAATGTTTGAGTACCATCAGTATTCAGAGAACTGTGTTAACTATTGTATTGAATTTAATTTATCGTCATTTTTTATTTTATTTTTATTTTTTGTCTTTTGTCCTTTTAGGACTACACTCATGGCATATGGAGGTTCCCAGGCTAGGGGTCTAATCGGAGCTGTAGCTGCCAGCCTTCACCACAGACACAGCAACACCGGATCTGAGCCGCGTCTGCAACCTACACCACAGCTTATGGCAATGCCGGATCCTCATCATTTTATTATATGTTTTCTTGCTGTAAGCCACTTGAAATCTTTTGTGGAAATGAGATGGGAACTACATAAAGAGATAGAAAAAGAAAAATAAGTTTTCTCTAGTATAAGAGAAATATCATGACACCCAGAAAAACCTTTATAGACACAACTCCTAATAATTGAATAAACTTTTTGCATTGGAGAATTATTAATGATGTTTTGTTTTATTTTTTTTGTTTTGAAAACTAAAAATATCTTCAAAAGAATCAAAATCTTCATTGAGGCTTTATGATTGGTAATTTACCTTTCAAGAAAGATAAACTTATGCAATTAATCTCTGACTTTTGAAATAATGAGATGAATTTATCAAGATTGGAGATATAGTTCAAATGATAATTCAAACGTTTATGAAAGTGATACCTTTTGTGGCCTAATTTCTCCATGTTAATAACATCTGAAACTCTGATTTATCCACTTATTAGCACAGATTCCTTTCTTCATCCTTAAGACCTCATTCCCTTAATTATTTAATTCCCTTTATTAATTCCCTTTATTTATTGTCTTTTCTAGGGCTGCACTCACGGCATATGGAGGTTCCCAGGCTAGGGGTTGAATCAGAGCTGTAGCCACTGGCCTACGCCACAGCCACAGCCAAACTGGATCCAAGCAGCGTCTGAAACCTACACCACAGCTCCACGGCAACACTGGATTCTTAACCCGCTGAGCGAGGCCAGGATTCGAACCCAAAACCTCATGGTTCCTAGTCAGATTCCTTAACCACTGAGCCATGACGGGAACTCCTCTTTCCCTTTTGAAATGCTGGCTTTTGACTATCGTTATCAGCAGCATCCCATTGGATTTCCTGATAGCAAGATGATTTCAGTGCCTAGATTCCTGAAATAAGGATGAGCTCTGCTGAACTCATAAAGGGGCTATTTATCCTTTTTAAATGTAACTTTTGATTTTCTTAAAAACTAGGTTTGCAGTGCCTGGATAGCAAGTGGAGTTGTAAGTGACCTTAATGATCTCCGAAGGGTTCATCAGTTGCTTGTTTCATCATTAACAAAAATTCAGGTTGGAAAAGAAGCTCTCAGTCACTTGTACAATGAAAGTACTTCCACCATGGAGATCTTAGCTGTGCTAAAAGCCTGGGCAGAGGTTAGTACTTCTCAATTTATGACTAGAATTTTGGGAGTTGTTAATAAGACATCTTAGGCCATAAACTGAAAGTAACTATTTAAAACGCAGATAAGTCTGTTAACAGAAGATATGTTTCTCTCCTAATTGATATTTTGGCCAAGCATTCTAATGTGTCCTCTGTTGTCTGTTATCTGCTGCTTTAAGTTGGACAGTCATGAGCCAGAGAGACTTTATAATAGCCAATGGAAATCAGCTTTTATTGAAACCTGAATTAACTGGAAATGTAGGTTTCCTTGTATATCCTATTAACTCTATAGTACTTACTTTAATTTTTTTTTTTTTTTTGGTCACGCCAACAGCATGTGGAAATTTCTGGGCCAGGGATGGAATCCACATCACAGCAGTGAAAATGCTGGATGCTTAACCCGCTAAGCCATGAGGGAACTCCTAATATTTTTTAGTGCTTTTTCATAGAATGGCTTTTGAGTGTTAACTAAGTCATTTTATTTTCTAAGATTAAACAAGTCAGAGGAAAGTGCTTAACTTTACTTTTCTAATCAGGAAGGAAGCTATATAATTTTTAAAGTTACAGTGGAAATGTTTATATATTCACAGAAGTAGATAGAATAGTATAGTGAATTCACAAACCCATTATCCACCTGCAGCAGTTACCAGGCTTGGCCAGTCTTATATAAACTATCACTTTAATGAAGTATATAGTCTCAAATTTCGACTGAGAATTAACCAATATGTAAGAAAGAATTTCCTTCAGTAGGACTAATTAAAATCCTAGAAGATTATAGAGTGTCTGTTTTTGTCATTATTTAGTGTTGACAAGTCTCAGTTAGGAAGTACTTCTACGTTAGATTTGGTAAGTTGGATATAACCTTTAACAGTCAACTCAACTCTAAATGATTTAATCATATGCTTTTAGTAGAACAAACAAATTCTGTAACTTATAAATAATTCTCTGCTTATATGTGTTCTTTATACTAATTTGAATCTCTGTACTCTTGGTTAAGCCATAACTTTCTCCTCTCCTTAGTGAACATAATTACTGACCAACAAATTCTATGATTATTGAGGTCCATAATTATCTGGAATCCTTGGAGCCAGATATATTTGGGATTTAACATTTGGAGGGTTTTCTAAAAGTAATACAATGCATAATTTATGCATCCAGGATATCTGGGCCCATAGAATCTATAATCAAACACATTAATATATCTGTGTGGGATATTTGAATAATTCACACTGTGAGAAAGAGACTATAAATAGCCTCACATAAATTCAGCCAGTTTTCCTTCAGATTGATTTTCCACAAACTTACATTTTTCAGAACTTTTTGGATTTTAGAATTATGGATAAAGAAATAGCACACATTATGTATGTTGAATACTTTAACATTCTATAGTTCTATAAGTGCTCCCTGTTAAGTCTATATGACTAAATCATTTGTAGTAATTTAGTGGTAATAGTCAGTATTTGGCTTAGTTCAGAGATGGCTGCTGGAGCCATGTCAAGATGGATTAGAAGGCCATAACTAGGCTTAGTGCAAAGAATGCCGTGATCATTTAATTATAGCTCTGATTGTAAACTATAAAGTGGCAGCATATTTGTCAAATGTTAATTATCTCTAATACGTCGCACTGAAGATACTACTTTTGGACCCTTCTACTGCAGTTTTGTGTGTGTGGTTACACATATATACCTTCTTGGTATCAAAATGTATTTTCTGCCCAGGAGGCACAAAGGTATATCTCCTTCATCAGCAAGATAAAAATATTACAGCACCTTTTCATTGGGTACAAGATTTTCCTATTTATAAACTAACTTTTATACAGGTCTACATAATTGCTGTGGAAAGACATAAACACCACAAACAACCTTCGAAGACCACTGCCTGTTCAGAAGATAGTGTCAGAAATGGGTCGATTTCATCAGATGGGCTACTTGACTTAGTCCACGCAGATCTGGGCACACTGAGTAGGCTCTGGCTTGCTGCGCTTCAGGATTTTGCTCTCTTGACTTTGCCTTCAGAATTTGCCTCCCAGCTTCCTGCTGAAGGTAAGGGGGTACAATATTTACATAGTTCCTGGAAGACAGGTGGTAACGTATATTTTCAAAATTTCTCCCTTAGCAGATAGTGTTTATCTGAAATGTCTTCCTCAGAATAATTCACTCATGGAATAGGCATGGGAAGATAGTGTTTATCTGAAATGTCTTCCTCAGAATAATTCATTCATGGAATAGGCATGGGAAAGTTGCTTCAGGGTAGAGACCCCGAGGCTGAATCACTAGGTCATAAGGCACGCTCCTCTTAGCTCACGAGGCCCTGCCAGATTGTCCTCCAAAGAGGTTACAACAGTGTTTGTGCCCACTGACAACATGTTTCTCTTCTTCTACATCTTCCAACCAGTATATGTTGTCATACTTGATTTTTGTCTATCTCAGGAGTATGATATAGTTTCACTGGTTTATTTCCTTGATTGAGAATCTTTTTTTCATAGGTTTATGGGCTGTTTAAAGTTTCTTTTTCCATAATCACTTAGTCATAATCTTTGCCCATTTTCTACTTAGTATTTGTCACTTTGTTACTGACTTATCCATCCTTTACAAATATTTAATACTCTTCCTTTGTGACTCCATATCTTGCAGATATCTTTCCCAGCCTGTAGCTTGCTCTTTTCTTTTACCTTTTAAAAAATTAATGCAATCGGTTATTTATGGTTTGTGTTCCTTTTTTTTTTAATTTAAGATCAATAAGAAATATAAGCTTTACAGTTTGCTTTTTACATTTTGGACTTTAGTCCAACTGGAATTTATTTTGTGGGTGTTGGAATAAGGTTAGAGATCTAACTTCTTTTAAGGGCTATTCTTAATGGCATATGGAGGATCGCAGGCTAAGGGTCGAGTTGGAGCTGTAGCTGCCAGCCTACATCACAACCACAGCAACACCAATTCCGAGCCATGTCTGCGACCTACACCATAACTCATGGTAACGCCAGATCCTTAACCCACTGAGTGAGGCCAGGGATCGAACCTGCAACCTTATGGATACTGGTTGGGTTTGTTACCACTGAGACATAGTGGGAACTCCTAGGGATCTAATTTTATAGTCAGTTATTAGTATCATATTTTATGGATTGGATATTTGATAGCTGCTTTTAATTTTCATGTTATTCTAAAATGGCTGTTTTTTTTCCCACTCTTTACTGTGATTTTAGGATCAGCCAGTCAAATTCTATTAAAATTTTAAGGAGGGCGTTCCCATTGTGACTGAGCAGCTTAAGAACCCAGCATAGTGTCCGTTAGGATGCAGGTCTGATCCCTGGCCTCATTCAGTGGATTAAGGACTGGTATTGCTAGAAGTTAAGCGTAGGTCACAGATGCAGCTACAGCTCTGATTCAACCCCTAGCCTGAGAACTTCCGTATGTCCCAGGTGCGGCCGTAAAAAGAAAAAAAAAAGAATTTTAAGTGGAATTATATACAAAGAGATATATAGTGTTTATTGTACTTTTCACTTTTCAACTGGATAAAAATGAAACAAAATGGAACTGATATATGGACATAATTTATTAGCAGTATTGAATGACAGACATAAATCAACACGTGCAAATCTAAAAACACACAGTGTTGGGGTAAAAATCAAGTTCAAAAAGAAGCCTTTTAAGTAAACACAGACAAAATAACAGCATCTGTTATTTATGAATATACACGTCTAGGGTGGAAGTATAAAACCATAATGAGAGTGATTCACAGTGATTTGAGGAAAGTGGTTGCAGAAGGAGGGGCAAGAATTAATGATGTACAGAGTTTTAGGGGTTTTTTTTAAGAAACAAATCTAAGAAAGGTAAAATGTTAATCTTGAAGGTAGGTAAAATGGGTATCAGTATTTGTTTTAAACATGCATACACATATTTCTGTTTCTCTACAGATCATATAAATCTTTTGCCTTTTAAACACACATATACACATCACATATTTATTTTTAAATATTTTGTGATTAAAAGTAAGAATTATCCTGCAAATTTTTTAAAAAGTTGTAAAGATACATCAACCCCATGACCCAACAATTTCACTCTCAGGAGAAATAAAATAATTGATAACAAAATATTGATAACTAGTAGCACGACTGACTCCAGAAACATTGTTAGGAAAAAACTCAGTCACAAAGAAGTGTATACTGTATATTTTTCCATTTCTGTGAAGTCTAAGAACAGGCAAAATAATCTGGTGTTGCCTTGGGGTGTAGGGGCTGACTGGAAAGGGTCTCAGGGGAACTTTGGGGATGATGAAATGGTAAGAGAAAAAAAGGAAAACTCTGGTGTGCTAATGTCTTCATTTTATTCCTTCTGAAACTGTTCGCTTTTCTTTATTTGTAGGTGGTGCTTTCTACACAGCAGAGACCAGTGAAAATGCAAAACTGCATTATTACCACTCCTGGGCACTAATCCTTCATGCTACCGCGCTGTGGCTCACGAGCACAGGCTTTGTTGTTGCTGACCCAGATGAGGGAGCACCTAATCTCTCCAGGCCTGTGACTCCAACTTCCATGTGTCAGGGGTCTTCATCTGGGGCCACAGTGAAGTCCCCTGAGGATGTCTACACTGAGAGATTCCATCTTATTCTAGGTCAGTGAAAGAAAGACCTTGCCAACTTCCAACCATTTAGAGTTTTTCTTGAATTGTGCCTCACTGCCTGTCAGCCCTTGGTGGCTGTTACTTCATTGTTAGGCATTAGTTATATAGCCTTGATGTAACTAAGTTTGTATATGTTCTATAAAATTGCAGATTTCATTATATTAAGTCTAGAATGCCATTACAAGCTGGCTTCAGGATTAAATCGAATTTAGAAATTGCCAAAGAAATCTAGTTCTTTCTTTCCACATGACTTAGACATCGTGTGGTGTATTTCCTGAATTTCTCAGTATATATATGAAAAATATCAGTATACTGAGTCCTGTCCCCCTCTTCATTCTCAAGGACTGCAAGGTTCAAGACTCACAGGTACAGAACTGCAAGAAAATATTTAAGGTCAAAGATAAATGAGACTTTTAGATTTATGAAATTCCGTCCATTTTCTGGCTTCTCTGAAATTTCATTTTTAAAGTGGTTTATCTTTTTAAGATACAGTATCTTGAATAAATGTTTTTCATACTTACCTGGATCTTAGAAAACAACCTATTAGATCATTACCTATGGGAGTTCACATTGTGGCTCAGCGGACTACAAACCTGGCTAGTAGCCATGAGGATGAGCATTCAACCCCTGACCTCGCTCAGTGGGTTAAGGATCCAGCATCACCGTGAGTTGTGGTGTAGGTCCCAGATGTACCTTGGATCCCCAGTTTCTGTGGCTGTGGCGTAGGCTAACAACTACAGCTCTGATTCAACCTCTAACCTAGGAACTTTGATATACTGCAGATGTGGCCCTAAAATAAAAAAAAAAGGTAGATCATTACCTATAAAGAAGTTATTGATTAAATGAAATGTGAGGGTTATAAAGGTAGGTGATTACATTAAGTTTATCATTCATGGTGCTTCTGTTTTTCCTTCCAGGCCAGACAAGATCAGATTTCCTGTGTCCTTGGGTATATTAAAACTTTGTTTCCATTTGCCTTGAGACGAGTTTTTTTAAAAACAAACTTTTGGAGTTCCTGTTCTGGTGCAACAGAATCTGCAGTGTCTCAGCAGCACCAGGACAGAGGCTCAATATCTGGCCCAGCACAGTAGGTCAAAGCACCCAGTGTTGCCACACACGGTGTAGGTCGCAACTACAGCTCAGATCTGACCCCTGGCCTGGAACTGCATATACTGCAGGGCAGTCAATAAATAAGTAAATACATAAAATTAAAACAAATTTGTATAATGAAGGTTTGCAGGGCATAAGCTCTGTGGTTCAACTACCTCAGTTCAAATTCTTGATATACCCCATCGTAATGGACCTTCAGCATACTGTTTAAGCTCTGTGTGCTCTAAGGACTGCTAATAATGTACCTATCCTCAGATGCTGTGAGAATGAAATGATGTATTTCAAGTGCAGTGCCTGATACATGGTAATCACTCAATAAATTTAAGTCAAAATAGTTATGAAATGCTACATGTTTAGTTCTCTGGTGCAGTTTTATTGTAATTTGCACTAGTGTACAAGCCTAATTGAGATTATTATTTGTGTATATGCTGACAAAAGCAAACTATTAAGAGATTGCTGTATCACTCAATTGTCTTAAATTCATTGTGGTTTATTTGCATTACCTTTTTGCTATTTATTTGTATACCTTATCAAAACAAAATTATTTAACTCTACAAACTAAGAATCTCAAGCCTCCTTTTCTTTTTGTGCTTTCTGCAGGAATCAGTGTGGAATTTCTATGTTCCTTACGTTCTGATGCAACCATGGAAAGCATCACTGCTTGTTTACATGCATTACAGGCCCTTCTAGATGTTCCTTGGCCCAGATCTAAAATCGGCAGTGATCAGGTGATTCCTTGCTTTTTGTTAGGCTTTTGTAGATTTCAAGGAACAGGAACAGAAACATGTTCAGGTTACTAGTGAACAGAGAATGAACACAGAGAAGTAAAAAGGAAACTAAAAAACTGCACTGCTAGGCCTCAATACTGAAATGCCATCCGCAGATGTGCAGTGCCTCTGAGTGCCACTTTCTGCCTCTGCTTCTGCTGCTACCAGCCAGCCACTGTGTGTAGCAATGCTTCATTCAAACTTTCTGCAGTGATAGGAAGCTTCTGTGTTGTACTGCCTTTGTCTTCCCGCTTCAGGGCTCCCTGCTCTTTGCTTACATCTATATTTTATGTCCCATTTCACCGAGAAAGAATCTTCATGGTTTATGTAGTTGCTATCAATTATGTAGTATTCCTCTTGGCTGAGTTTTCCATCCAGGTCTTTTTAAGAGACAACTGGGAGTTGCCGTCGTGGCTCAGTGGTTAACGAATCCGACTAGGAACCCTGGCCTTGCTCAGTGGGTTAAGGATCCAGCTTTACTGTGAGCTGTGGTGTAGGTTGCAGACGTGGCTTGGATCCTGCATTGCTGTGGCTGTGGTATAGGCCTGTGGCTACAGCTCTGATTAAACCCTAGCCTGGGAACCTCCATATGCCATGAGTGCGGCCCTAGAAAAGGCCAAAAAAAAAGGAAAAAAGAGAGAGACGACTGCCCAGGCTGTAGTTGGAGTCAGACACTAATATGAGACCCAGTTTGACCATGGTTAGAGGATCAGTGTACAAAGTATGGCACTTCTTTTAACTGCTTTCCCAAGAGAAACTGTGATTGGGCAGGCACCCTTGGCATCATGTATTACCAGGATATTGAATTTTATATTAAATTAACTCTTGAGTGTTTAAAAAAAAAATCAATGGTATGATTTTTCTCTATAGGCAGTTACTTAATTTATTACCATTATTATTTGTTAGGTTGAAAGTATTAATGAAACCTTACCTGACTTGGATTATACTTGAATAAATTTTTAAACTTTTTTGTGCTTGTTTACTTTGTATGTTAAAACTAGCATTGTAATGACAGTTTTACTCTTATTTTCAGAGATGAAAGAAAGCCACCAGAGTAGCCAATATAAAAGAAAAGAGGAAAATGAAATAACATTCGTCCAGTATATTTTGTTCTTTAGAGAGATATTCATTGTATGCTTAATAATATTATCTGCTTTTAATGTCATACTTTAGTTATTCTATCTTAGTACTAGAAAACCTTAATGTAAGTCTGGGAATCGACATGGCAATCCTTCTGTACTTTCAGTGACACTTTTTATCTTGTTTTGGAAATTTCCTTGTTTGTTTCCCACTTGAGGACCTGTGTGAAAATGATCTTTTACCATAGTGCCACCTCCCACAAAACTGGACAAAAACCAAGAGTTGGTTCAAAGTGGAGCAAGTGTTATAACTTCACTGCCCTAATACCTTTATTTTTTATTTTTTTTATATATTCTCTTTCTCTGAATTTTGTCATGGCATTTAACATTGGTATTTTTCTTAAGTGTGTGATCTGCAGTATAGTCTCACCCTAAATGTTTTCTTTGATAGGAATTGGGAATCGAGTTGTTGAATGTACTACATCGAGTAATTTTGACCCGAGAATCACCTTCCATTCAATTGGCTTCTCTTGAAGTGGTAAGGCAGATTATCTGTGCAGCTCAAGAACATGTGAAGGAGAAAAGACGAAGTGCAGAAGGTGAATGTTAATCCATAATGCCAAATTAATCATTGGCATCATTATTTTGTAAAGTATTGCTTATATGGCTGTGTTATTCTGAAAAGCTGTTCTGTACAGTACAAGTGAAACATCTCTAGGTATGGCTTCAAGTCCTCTCTTCTGCATCTAATTTTTGTATACTTGTCGGTAGCTTATATACTGTCAGTAGCTAAACTATTGTTCCTTGGGAAAATTATAATTTTTAACAGCTCTGGGAGGAAAAAAAGAAGTCCCTTACATTGATTGACTGCTTACTTTTGTGTTCACCAATGTACATGGAAAGAACTACTGACAATTTTTTAATAACAGGTTTTGCAAAGTGATTAAATTACTTGTTTACAAGCCTAATTTTGGTATTGATGAGTTTATTGTTTAATATAACATTTGACTAGGAGTTCCCATCGTGGCTCAGTGGTTAACGAATCCGACTAGGAACCATGAGGTTGCAGGTTCAATCCCTGGCCTTGCTCAGTGGGTTAAGGATCCGGCGTTGCCGTGAGCTGTGGTGTAGGTTGCAGATGCGTTGCTGTGGCTGTGGCGAAGGCCGGCGGGTACAACTCCTGTTAGACCCCTAGCCTGGGAACCTCCACATGCCGCGGGTACGGCTCCAGGTAAAAGGGAAAAAGACAAAAAAAAAAAAATTTACATTTGACTAGGGAGTTCTCATCATGGTGCAGCAAAAAACGAATCGGACTAGGAACCATGAGGTTGGGGGTTCGATCCCTGGCCTCACTCTGTGAGTTAAGGAGCCGGTGTTGCTCTGAGCTGTGGTGTAGATCACAGACGCGGCTCAGATCTGGCATTGCTGTGGCTGTGACATAAGCCGGTGGCTACAGCTCTGATTAGACCCCTAGCCTGGGAACCTCCATATGCTGCAGGTGCAGCTCTAAAAAGACAAAAAGTTAAAATATATATATATTACATTTGACTGAGGTCCTATTGTGGCTTAGTGGGCTAAGAACCCCACGAGCATGTGGGTTGAATCTCTGGCCTCACTCAGTGGGTTAAGGATCTGGTGTTGCCAGAAGCTGCGGCATGGGTCAAGGATGCAGCTCAGATCCAGTGTTGCCATGGCTGTGGTGTAGGCTCGCAGCTGCAGTTCCAATTGGACCCCTAGCCTGGGAGCGTCCCCCAGGTGTGGCCCAAAAAAAAGGAAAAAAGAAAAACAAAAGATTACATTTGACTACATGTAACATAAAATCCAGTATAATGGAAGATTTAAAACACAAGGACTTAAACTCTCTCATCTAAAAGAAGTCCACAGGTTGGCAGTCCTGGGCTGAGAGGGCAGCTCCTTAATGATATCAGGGACCTCATTTCCTGTCTTTCTGCCCAGCCTCTGCTAGTACTTAAGGCGGTTAGGTCAGATTCATTTTCCAGGCCAGGAATTGGCCCCACACCACAGCAGTAACAATGCCGGATACCCAACCTGCTGCTCCACAAGGGAACTCCCAGGTTCACATTCTTTGCAGCAAGGAGTTAACCAGATGGTATTTTAAGGCTGAGAGGGTCACTAAGGACTTCCGTTGATCCACTCCAATAAGAAGTCAAAATCAAGACAAGTACTTTTACCTCCATAACTGCTTTATCTTTCAACCTTTAAGATCTAGGACTTTACTCTCCCCCCCCCCCCCCCCGCCATTTTTGGCTGCCCTGTGGCATATGGAATTCCCAGGCCAGGGATCAGATCTAAACCACAGTTGTGATGTTCGCCCGATCTGCAACAATGCCAGATTCTTTAATCCACTGTGTTGGGCCAGGCATTGAACTTGTGTCCTGGTGCTGCAGACACCACCAATCCCATTACAACCAGCAGGAACTCTGACTTTACCCATTTAAATGCGTTACGTAAGCAAACATGAAGCATTTATTCAACACTGTTCTTTTTGTCTTTTAGTTGATGATGGGGCTGCTGAAAAGGAAACCTTGCCAGAATTTGGAGAGGGAAAGGACACAGGAGGACTCGTGCCTGGAAAATCTTTGGTCTTTGCAACACTGGAATTGTGTGTATGCATTCTAGTTAGACAGCTCCCAGAGCTAAATCCTAAATTAACAGGTAGCCCAGGAGTAAAAGGTGCAAAGCCACAGATGCTGTCAGAAGATGGAAGTAGGTTGGTTTCTGCTGCATTGGTCATCCTCTCTGAACTTCCTGCTGTGTGTTCTCCTGAAGGTATGTTGGGGTATGTGATTGCTTTACTTGACCTGGAAGGAGAGAAATGGCTTTGCTAGATAATGGAGATAATGGTTGCTAATCTTTTTCTCATTAAACAAATGCTGACCCAAAGGTCTGAGTATTGTCTTTAATCCTCTAAGATTAACATTACATTCTAGTAATTTGTTTTACTAAAAGGGTGAGAGCAAATACAGAGAGAGCACGTAACTCTAGATAGATATGCTCTTTTATGGTTGAGAATATTTTAAACCAGTCAGTGGCAACTACAGGTTCTTGGGTGTTTTTTTGTATATGGTAACTAATGGACTTTCTGTCTCTGGGATGACAGAAGTTTCTCATCATACCCAGTGCTGTTTG
Source organism: Catagonus wagneri (assembly GCA_004024745.2). NCBI lineage: Eukaryota > Metazoa > Chordata > Mammalia > Artiodactyla > Tayassuidae > Catagonus > Catagonus wagneri. The sequence goes on along the minus strand of PVHT021183629.1, from coordinate 8,975,808 downwards.
GAATCCACACTTTTAACAGTGTCTGAGGCTCCTTAGGGCTCTGCTGAATACATCTTCCTCCTGATTCCTTCTGTGACTCTTAAGCCCAAGAGGCTTCAGGAAGTTCCCGTTGTGGCTTAGTGGTAACAAACCCAATAGTATCCTTGAGGATGTGGATTTGATCCCCAGCCTGGCTCAGTGGATTAAGGATTTGGTGCTGCCGTGACTGTGGCTGAAGCTTCAATTTGACCCCTAGCCTGGGAACTTCCATGTGCCGTGGATGCGGTCCTAAAAAAATAAAAAAAAAAGGCTGGGAGGCTTCATGCTTATCCCTGCTAACAGCAAAGCTTCTGTGCTATTGATGGTGTTACCTGATTTGAAGTGACCCTCTCCTTTCTTTTTTAAAATTAGCCTTCCTTTCAGGTGCAACCCCAGGTCTACCTCATCTGTGAAGGCTTCCCTAGAAACTCGCTCATATTGAGTTTTGGTTGTGTGCATGTGTAAATTCTGTATGTAGATACGTAATTTTTATGTGTCATATATATTACATATATTTTACACTAAAAAATAAAAATAAATTCAATGTTTTCAACTACCAAATAAAACAAATCTTAAAGTTATTTGAATTATAGCAACAGTTATAATCTTCTATGAAAAACCATCTTAAAAGCTAAAAATCTTTGTCATTTGGTGATTTCGTTTGAAGACCTGTATACAGGCTGAAATAGTGTTTTTAAAAATGTGTCTTACAGGAAGCACCTCAATCCTCCCAACCATACTGTACCTCACAATCGGAGTCCTCAGAGAAACTGCTGTGAAGTTACCTGGGGGCCAGTTGTCTTCAACAGTCGCAGCTTCCCTGCAGGCTCTGAAAGGAATATTATCTTCCCCCATGGCCCGGGCAGAAAAGAGCCGCACCGCCTGGACTGACCTTCTCCGTAGTGCTCTGACAACAATTCTTGACTTTTGGGATCCAGGTAATTCAGGCTCTATGGAGACAGTTGTTCAGTTCGTTTTTAAAGAGCAAGAGGGACAGTTTTTTGAGAATAAGATATTTTGATATTTTTTGGGAATAAGGTAGGTTTTTTGCTTTTTTTTTTGGCTTTTTACGGCCGAACCCACGGCATATGGAGGTTCCCAAGCTAGGAGTCAAATCGGAGCTGTAGCTATTGGCCTGCACCACAGCCACAGCAATGCCATATCTGAGCTATGTCTGCAATCTACACTGCAGCTCATGGCAGTGCTGGATCCCTAACCCAGTGAGCGAGGCCTCATGGATGCTGGTTGGGTTCATTAACCACTGAGCCACACGGACACTCCAAGAATAAGTTTTTGATCATGTTTGGCAGTCTCATCTAGAGTAGGCCATGTCACTACATATTTGTTTAGAGGGTATTATCAGAAGGTAGAAAATATCTATATTCTCATTTCAGTATCTTTAACTTCAGTGCAGAAGTTACCTGTATTTTGATAGTGACCTTCAAGTGCTAATAGTATGTTAATTTTAAAATATAGTATCATCCATGTCTAGCCAACAGAACTTTTTAATACACAGTTGAAAAACCACACAAGGTATACACTGTAAATATAAGACTGGTCTGGTTCGTATCCTCACTCCAGCACTTGCTAGCTAAGTGACTGGCCAAGTTATCCAACTTCTCTGAGCCTTAGTTTTCTCATTAACAAAATAAGATTATGTTGCAGGAAACTGTTAAAGCAGTAACATAATATATGAAAAGCATCTCACTTTTTATCTGGCATATATCAATAAATGATAGCCAGTAATATGTTCAGTATCCATTAATTAGTTTTTTTCTCTTTGCTATTGTTACATAGTTTTTCTTTTCAACATTATGTCATGGTGATTATAGAAAGACTTTAGACATACTATAATTATCCCTGCCTTCCTCATTCTGTTTATCAGTGTCAGCAATTTATCATATTCTACTTCATATGGTAAAAAGGTTTCAGTTGAATTCAGCTTATTGACCACCCACTTTGTACCCAAAGTTGCGAGTGTGATGGCGTCTAGTGCCTATGAATTGCCATAGGGTATGATTAATACCACAGCTCCTTGAAGGCAACAGTAATGCCTCAATTATCACTGCATTTCTAGTATAATAAAAAAGAGACAACTGGCAAAAAAAAAATTGGAGTGGTCACCTCTGAGTGAACCTGGCAGAGTGTCACAGTAGGGTTCTCTGGAATCTCATGCCACGGTGGAGTTTGGGGAGCAGGAGGTTTATTAAGGAACGATATCTGTGAAGGGAATGGGAAAAGCTGTGTTGGGCAAAAGATGCCAGACTGCAATATGGGCATCCAGCCAGCTCAGCGTACCTGCTGGGGTGGGGAGCTCTGGAGACTGCCCGTCAGCGCCTCCCATAGGACTCTACCTCAGACGTGGCTGCCTCTAAGGGAGCTGACAGCTGGCTGCACTCCCCACAGCTGGGCAGCACCTTCCCTCACGAAGGGGAGCTCCAGGGTACACCTCTGTACTTACTCGAGGCTTCTCATAAGAGTTAGTTTCTTAAGGATGAGAAAGCATTTTCCATTCTGCAGACGGACATCGTAGAAATGGATTCTCTTTGATCTGACACTGGGAGACTTACATAGCATGGTACATTTAGGGACAGCAGGTAGAGCAGTGAGCGGATGTGGGTTAGAGGGCAAAGAGTAAGAGGGTGATGAACCGTGATCAATAGAGAGACGGAGCTGGATGGCACATGGGGCCAGATTACCCTCTAGGGGAAGGTTTGGCATGCTTGGTAATATAATGCAGTAAAGGAAGCCAAGGGAAAGGAGTTTGAATGCTTAGAGAGTAGTCGTCCGTGTAAACCGTACTGTGGAGCTGAGGCTCACAGTGCTGAGGTACAGATGAGGGATAAGCGGGGGAAGGATCAAGTACAGGTTCTTCTTGGAAGGAAGGAGAGAAAGCTGAAGGAAGACACAGAGTCAAGAAGTTGTTTGTTTTTTTAAAGATGAGACTCAAGCATGAGTTCATGCTTATGGGGAAAAAAAGGTGGAGATAGCGTTGGAGTTGGAGGTATTAGGGAAGGAATCAGCATCCTTTTCTAGGCAGAAAGGAAGACAATTCCCAGCACATTTAGAAGGATTAACCTCTGCCAGTGTAGGGGGAGAAAAGGAGGTAGGATGGAAAGTAATAGGTGTAAGTTTTCATGCTGAGTTATGATGAGCTTGCTTCTTTGAACACACACATATGCAGATGGTTTTCGGTTGTCTGTCCGAGAGTGAGGTTAGGATCTGGACAAGCTACTGAGAAAAATTAAGGAAGGAGCTGACGTGACAGGGAAAACATTTGCTGCATTACCAGATTGCTCCAAAACTTAGTGGCTTCAAACAAACATTTGTTACCGGACAGGTTTTGTGGGTCAAGAATTAGGGGGGAGCACACCTGGGTGGTTCTACCTCAAGTCTCTAGTGATGTTACTGTTAAGATGTTGTCTGGGGTCACAGCTGTCTCTCAACTGTCAGCTCAAATATTAATCTTCTCAGATTTTTCTCTGACCACTCAATGTAGCAACTCCTGGTTGCTTTCTATTATTTCTTTAATATATTTTTTCATATTCATAGACCTTGTGACTAGATGAAATTCTTCATTTACATCCTGGTTATAATATATCTTCTCTGTAAATTGTATTCTTAGTGCTAAAAAGAGTGCTGGCATATAGAAATGTTTTTTAAATATTTGACCAATGAATGTTACTAAAGCTACTACACGCACATGTAATTTCTTCATAAGTAGCAGTCCATACTTAAACAATTTAATGGGTTGAATTTGCCACACCTTTCCGAATAACACTGATTTTCCACAGCAGTTCATTAAAATTATTTAATGAGAGCATGACTTTGAGATATAAAAATAAATATCTAATAGAAAATTTCTTTAAATTATTGTGGCCCACATAGGTGTTTTCAGATTTTTCTGTACTGTTGAAAAATGGTATCTGTAAGAGTTCTGTTGTGGCACAGTGCGTTAAGGACCCAGCTGATTTGATCCTCGGCCTGGGAACTTGCACATGCTTTGGGCACAGCCAAAAATGAAAAAACATTAAAAAAATTTTTTTTGTGTGTCTTTCTAGGACTGCATCGTGGCATATGGAAGTTCCCAGGCTAGAGGTCCAGTCACCAGTTAGCCCAGTTTGTACAAATTTTTTTTTAAACCAATTCCTGATTGTAAAACATCTATCAACTTCAAAAAACTTTTTTGAAGATTTGTTTCCAGTCATCGAGAGACATGTATAAAGTTGGTATAAAGGAGTTCCCGTCGTGGCTCAGTAGTTAACGAATCCAACTAGGAACCATGAGGTTGCAGGTTCAATCCCTGGCATCGCTAAGTGGGTTAAGGATCCGGCGTTGCCGTGAGCTGTGGTGTAGGTTGCAGACGCAGCTTGGATCCCGCGTTGCTGTGGCTGTGGTGTAGGCCGGCGGCTACAGCTCCTGTTAGACCCCTAGCCTGGGAACCTCCATATGCCACGGATGGGGCCCTAGAAAAGGCAAAAAGACAAAAAAAAACAAAAAAAGGAAATGTTGTACATAGCAAACAGAGTGCTAAGGTATTTTCACTTGACACATGTATTATAAAAATATGAAGACTTTAAACTTAAAGAAAAAAGCAATTGTCCAAGCATTTGTTTCATTCCAGAACAAAATTAGTACTAAAATAGCTAATCCGTATTGAGCGTTATATGCAACATGCTGTTTTGAATGCTTTATGTGGATTAACTCATTAACCCTCATAATCTTACATTTAAAATACTGTTACTCTCATTTTACGGACGAAAACACTAAAGGTGGCAGTAGATATCTGAGGTCACACAGTTAGTAAATGCATATTCCTAGTAAATGTATATATGTATTTACTGATGTCTTTACCTGTGAAGATTATCATGACTTTGGTAATTCCTGACTCTAGAATTATTTGCAATGCTTATTATTCTAAACCCTACAGCATTTGCCAGGATTCTTAGACAGACAGCATGTATTGTCTGTAACTGTTAGGTACATGAAAGAAATTGTTTCTATAAAACTAGAAGCACCTTCACAGATATATAAAATAGTAACTGTGACAGTGCTGGGATCTACTTCTCACAGATTAATTCTCTTTACTAGATGGAACACAGCAAGAACTTGATGAAGTCAGTCTGCTTACGGCTATCACAGTATTTATTTTGTCCACCTGTCCAGAAGTAACTACAATCCCATGCCTTCAAAAGCGCTGTATTGAGACATTTAAGGCAACTCTTGGGATAAATGATCCTATGGTAAGTGTCTTTTTAGAAGATAGATGTTTGTAATAGGAACATGTTTAAGTTTTTGCAGAACTTTTCTTTGTGGTTTGGTCGGCTCCAAAAAAAAGTACCAGACAAATTTTTTTTATTTTTTAGGCTTGGACTAATTCCTGTTCTGGGGTTAACAAAGTCAAATAATACTAGTCATGTTCTTTGGCCCTGAGGCTAGAATGTAGTTAGCTGGAGAAAGATAAAGGAAATATTAACCAAAAAAAACCCTAAATTTGAAGTAAGGGCATCTTAAAATTGATATATCTCTAAAACTTCACAAGGGAACTTTTATAAGATACTTTGTAGCTTATTATAGTGGTTTTCCTTCCCAAAAAAAGAAAGGACTAATCCAGCACATGCCTTCAGTATGTGACTGTAAAATAATGGGACCTGTTTCAAACAATACATACAAATTAATCCCATTCCTTTATGGCTCTTTTATTTGCTACATTAATTTCCTGTCCTTTTATGTGCTACAAAATGTGCACATGATCACAAATAGACTCCTAAAATTTAGGAACCAGATTTTCTCTCAGAAAAAAATAATCATTCAGGGAGTTCCTGTCATGGCTCAGCAGGTTAAGAACCCGACTAGTATCCATGAGGATGCAGGTTGGATCCCTAGCCTCGATCAGTGGGTTAAGGATCCGGTGTTGCTTTGAGCTATGGTGTAGGTCAGAGACAAGGCTTGGATCATGTGCGGCTGTGGCTGTGGTGTAGGCCCACAGCTACAGTTCTAATTCAGCCCCTAGCCTGGGAACCTCCATATGCCACGAGTGCAGCCCTAAAAAGACAAAATAAAGAGCCTAACTAGTATCCATGAGGATGTGGGTTCACCCCTTGGCCTCACCTAGCAGGTTAAGGATCCAGCGTTGCCGCAAGCTGCTGTGTGGGTCACAGACGCAGCACGGATTCAGTGATGTGGCTATGGCTGTGGCTTCAGCCGCAGCTCCAATTTCACTTCTAGCCTAGGAACTTCCATCTGCCACAGGTGCAGCTCTAAAAAGAAAAGAAAAAAGTCATTCAGATATCATCATCACAATGAATTGAGTATGAATAAAAGGGTGATTTGTGTATTTGATGTATAGTCATCTCCTTTTGTTCTTCTGTCCTGTTTGTTTCCTCTAGCCTCACAGGAGCTTTATGTAGCAGTCTCAAAGTGGTGGCTCTGATAGGTGATGACACATAATTAATACGGTCTAGACATGGGTCTTTAAAACCTTCATAACATCAAATATATGTGATTTTCATCTAATACATTTTCCAATATCTCTGAAATATTTTTCAAGTTTGTGTGTTTTGTTTTGGTTTTTTATGTTTTTACATTACAGAGAGATACATGAGGGGGAAAATGGGAACTAGTCAAAAGAAGAAAAATTCACCACTCACATACCTTTATTCCCACTCCGGGCTGTCACAAGCACTGTTAGCATGCACGTTTGAAGACCTGTTAGTGCATGGACTTTCAACATTAAAGATAAATTAGAAATAAATTTAAGTAGTGGGAGGGGGCTTTAATTTTTTTATTTAAAATTTAAAACATTTTAATATGAATGTAAACTTATATTTACAGTTTATACTATTTTTGTCTCTTATCTGAACAGGTACAAATCAAGACCTATCAGCTCCTACTTTCTATTTTTCAGTATCCAAATCCCACGGTGTCCTACCCATACATTTATTCTTTAGTATCCTCTATTGTGGAAAAACTGCAGGAAATAGACAAGAGAAAACCTGAAGATACTACTGAGCTTCAGATCTTTCAAGAAGGGATAAAGGTCTTGGAGGCACTGGTAGCCATTGCTGAAGAACAGCATCGTAAGTGTCAGCACTAAATGCCTACTAAACCAGAATGTCCAAAATCAGAAATGTGATGTTATTTAAAATGTAAAATATCAGTTAGTTACTTAATTTTATATTTTCACATTCATCTCAAAAGACAGGTGCTGTTAATCCCAGGTATTGATATTTTTTAGTTTTTAATTTGGGAGAGGACATTGGAAGAACTGCTTCCATTTAAGGGGGAAAATATGTACAAACCAACTGTACAAGGAACATTTACATCCCTGAAGCTGGGGCTTACATCATTTGTTTTCTTTCCAGGCTCTCAGCTGGTGGCCTGTCTTCTGCCTATCCTCATTTCCTTCCTTTTGGATGAGAACTCTCTGGGATCAGCAACTTCCATAATGAGAAATCTACATGACTTTGCTTTGCAAAAGCTCATGCAGATTGGGCCTCAGTATTCTTCGGTTTTTAAAAGTGTAATGGCTTCTTCTCCAGCCTTGAAAGCACGACTTGAAGCTGCTATAAAGGGCAATCAAGAAAGTGTCAAGGTCAAGATACCAACATCTAAACATACTAAGAACTCTGGAAAGAATTTAAGCATCCAATTAAAGACCAGCTTCCTCTGATGTTATTATTTTTTTTTTTTTAACAGTAAGCACCTTAACACAATACTTGATCATTACCTTCTCTTTGGGGGCAAAAGTGACATTTTAGACACAAGTGCACTTGAGGTCTGGTGGTTTGTTTTAACTTAAGTAACTTACTTTGAAATGTCACGGGTTTTTTGTGTTTTTCATATAATAAAATCACAGAGCTCGGTCAGAATTCTTGCCAGGAATTTCAAGTAAACTGTTAAAGAACTGAATTTGGAAAAGAAACCACTGCTTTAAAAACAAAATTCATTTCTTCTGTTAGTCCATACACACATACTAGTAAGACAACTATAGATTTGACTCTAGTATAAATTATGCTGTATCCCAATTGCTAATTCAAAATTCTGTCTCATTCAATGATTGTATTAAATGCTCTTGGATTTTTCAAACAATATAAATGATTGGAAAGCTATTTAGGAAACTTGGTTTAGAATTATCTAATATAGTACAAATTAATTACAGCCCTACAGTGTGATGTAATAAGATTTGGTGTCTGTCAATATCATGGCTTTTCACCATCTATTGGTTTTATTTGTACTGGGTTTGAGAAATTGAAATTTTACTCAGTTTAAATAGAATAGGGCATTTCCACTTCAGTTTCTCAAATGGATTTTCTTTTACTTCTGTTTCTAACAGTTTTATTCATTTTCGTTTGTGGCAAGCATTCATACCAATGAGTTTAATATAAATTCAGATCTATATTTAAATTAACTGGGTTTATATATATGTCAAATTTAGTATAATAAATTTAGATCATCAGTGAATACAAGTTGTTTTTTTAACATGAAACATTTTAATATAGAAAAAATCTAATGATGAAGTCATATTGGTTGAGAAAAACTTTTTAACTGTTGGTGATCATTGACTCTCCTTCCACTTCAGTATTATATTGTGTGAATCCTGCACTGTGTTAAAAATAAAGCATTTCCCTGTTAAAAATTAAAACCCGAAGTGCGAGGAGCTTGTTCAGAATTGAGAGACACTTGGAGTCAAGCAAGAGCAATGTGATATACTCTATTTTATTATGTTTGTATATAGATACTCATAAATTGTTGAGAAATGAAAGAATTTGACAAATTCTAACACTACAATCAATTTTTCTAATTTACATAAATAAAGCTAATTTTCTTTATCATTCTTGTATTTGGAATTATTTTACCCACAAATATGGGCTGGTTAGTCACATATTCCAGAAAATCAATTCTGTGGAGTAAATATCTTTTCTGAAACTTAGCCCTTCTTCATAGAGGAGCCCTTTCTTTGAAACAGTTCTTTGCAGTGGTTTGCATTGTCATCCTAATTGTCTCTATGAATTAGACTGTATACTTCCTACTGTTTTCCTTCACCTAAATGCCTTTCTCTCCCTTGTTCTATCTGGCAGAACATTTAGTCCTAATTTGAATAGCACTTCTCCTTGATAACTCCTTAAAACTTCTTACCCTCCTCTCAAACCAAGCAAAGGTGCTGCTTTACCTGTGTTCCTGCAGTTCTTTATGTATTCTACTATGCACTGAACATCACATTGCATTTTAATATTTCCCTTTTAGACTGTGCCGCCTCAAAAGAACAAATTTTACCTTAACTGCCTTGTGGATTTGACTAGACACTTAAAAACTGTTGAACTGCACAGTGTAGGATGGATTTGAGCTCAGAAATTTATCCCCTTTGCCAAGGTATAAATGCTGGACTGGGATAATCTCAGGATACAATTTATTGATTTGATTTTTTCTTTTTTATTATTTTATATTTTGTTTCATTTAGTTTGTTCTTAGACATTAAGATTTCTACTCATCATTCAGTAACCTAGTATCCTGAATTGTCTGGATTAAAGGTGCTATATGAGTGTCAACTATTGCGAAAAAACAACGTCCAATGTCATGGAATTGGGGACTGAATTAGACACTATGCTATACGTTTTTTTTAATGACACATCTGTTTAATACAACAGTGATTTAGTGAGTATGTCCTTACTGATAAAGGAATATATCCATTACAGAACACAAATACAATTCCAGGTTCTCTAAATTCAAAGGATCTAGGTTCCTTTAATTGCCTTTTTCTTTGGTTAGGACTCCTGCACTATTCTGTTTTGGCATTATGAAGTGATGACTACATAGGCTACTTGGGGACAGTTCTCATTACTTGATAGCCATTCTTAGTACATGCCTATGTATCATTCTTCAAATAGGTTTTTTTTTAAAATACTTAATTTTTTAAAAGATTTCTAACATTTTTTTTGGCCACATCTGTGGAATATGAAAGTTCCCAGGTCAGGGATCGAACCCATGCCACCACAGCAACCTGAGCTGCAATGACAATGCTGGAGCCTTAACCCATTGAGCCACAAGGGACCTCCAAGGTTCTAATTATTTTTTAAGAAAATAAGTGGTCATTGCTGACGAAAAACATACGGACACATATACCACATGTATCAGAGCAGTAGTAGACTGCTTTATAAAATAAAATACTGCAAGAAAGAACAAAATAAGAGATATTTTTGAAGCAAATTAAAGTATGCCAGTGACACAGCAAAAGCAGTTTCTTGCCGTTACTGGCATACTTGGTGTTATTGGAGGTAGTGGAAGTGGCTTCAGGAAAAAAAAGCAGGCAGCCAGAACTGAGGCTCTCTGCTGAACAATGAGGTCTGTAAGCCCCCAAATCTCTGTTACTCTTTCTGATCTTAACAAAGCTTTGGGCCCTGTAGTGTATAATCAGATGCTGAAGGAGTGCTCACCACTACCCGCATTGCCAGGGTGACCTGTCTTCTCGTACCTCTTTCTCCCTAGTACTATCAAGTACTAGAAACACATCTTCTGGGCCTTTGTTTAAACACAAAAGGTTCATAAAAATAAGATCTTCTGAATTATGGGAATGTTTCTGTTTCAGCCATCACGGACCTCCTGTGAGTCAATATCAAATGAGAAGTGGTTAGACCAGGCACTTCCTGTTCCCCAGTCAGCTGCATTGTGACTGCCATTCGCTATAGTTTTCGTTGCAAATGCTTTCTCTTTTCCCTAATAATGTGGACTTTTATAGCATTTTCTACAATATGAAGATGTTTTTCAGCTGTTTATGTTCTTGTTTTTTTTTTGCCTTTTGTCATTTTATGGCCGCACCCACGGCATGTGGAGGTTCCCAGGCTAGGGGTCTAAGCAGAGCTGTAGCCACTGGCCTGCGCCGCAGCCACAGCAACGCAGGATCCGAGCCGCGTCTGCAACCTACACCACAGCTCACGGCAACGATGGATCGTTAACCCACTGAGCAAGGGCAGGGATCGAACCCACAACCTCATGGTTCCTAGTCGGATTCGTTAACCACTGCGCCACGACGGGAACTCCTATGTTCTTAATATAGTACTAGAACTTCCAGAAATCACCCTAGACTCTATCTAGACCATTTAGAACAGTTCATTCTGTTTTAAAAGGTTGAGCGTTTCCATGTTCTTCCTTGAAAACATGTCTAGTCTAGTGTATCTCACTCATTATGTGTATGGTTTCAAAATCATCTTTTCTATAATCATTTAAAAGTGCCTACTTGTCAGTGGTTTCTTAGATATGACACCTGAAACGCAAGGGACAAAAAGTAGATAAACTGAACTTCATCAATATTAAGAACTTTTTTGCTTCAAAGGACACCATCAAGCATTCAAAAAGACAATCCACAGAATGAGAGGAAAAATTCTGCAAATCCTATCTAAATCCTCTCCTAGACAGAGTATCCAGCATATGTAAAGGACTCTTACAACTCAACAATGAAAAGACAACTCAGTTTTAAAATGGGCAAAAAATTTAAAACATTTCTCCAAAAAAGATGAACAAACGGCCAATACTCACATGAAAAGATGCTCAGTCTCTGTAGTCACGAGGGAAGTATAAAACCACAATTAGATACCACCTCATTTCCACTAGGAGGCTGTGATCAAAAAGAAAGTAATAAATGTTGGGGAGGATGTGTAGAAATTAAAACCGTCTTATGCTGCTGATGAGAATTTAATTAGTGCACCTGCTTTGGAAAACAGTTCGGTATTTTCTCAAAAAGCTGAACATAATAATGAGGCAACCCAGCAATTCCACTCCAGGTATGAAAGAATTAAAAATATTCCTGCAAAAGCTTGTATATGAATATTCATAGCAGAATTATTGATAATAGCCAAAAAGTAGAGATAACCAAAATGTCTATCAACTGATGAAAGTATAAACAAAACTGGTATATCCAATGGAATATTATTCAGCCATAAAAAGGAATGGCATACTGATACTTGCTACAATTTGGATGAACCCAAACAGATGCTGTCTTAACCCCAAGTACCTCAGAATGTGACCTTGTTTGAAAATAGGTCACTGGAAATGTAAACAGTTAAGATGAAGGCATATTAGATTAGGGTGGGGCCTTCATCCAATCTCAGTGTCCTTAAACCAAGAGAAGCATGCCATAGGAAGACACAGAGACACACCCCACATAGACACAGAAGGAAGATGAACATGTGAAAATGGAGGCAGAAATCGGAGTTATGTTGCCATAGCCGAGAAATGACTGGTGGAAGAAGTGTGGATACTCTCCTAGAAGCTACAGAGGAGCATGGCCTGTCAACCTTGATTTGGGGTTTTAGCTTTCAGAACCGTGAGAGAATAAGTTTCTGCTGTTTAAAATGAGTTTGTGGTATTGTGTAAGAGCAACCCTAGAAAGTTCACACAGGTTTATACCTCAAGTTTTAAAAAAGGAGTTAGTTACGAAGAAGAGACCAGGTTATACTCGGCAGAGTAACTGCTCAGTATATATATAAAGTGAACATAGTTTACTTTGATGGAAGCAAAAGATATTGGGAACTGGGAACTGTGCCTTGCTTGTGAAGGTCAATTTTAATATAGACTATAAATCTTTTTCTTTTTGGCTGTGACTGCAGCATGTGGAAGTTCTCACACCAGGGATCAGACCTGCACCACGGCAGCAACCCAAGCTATTGCAGTGACAATGCCAGATCTTTAACCTACGGTGCCACAAGGGAACTCTTATAAATTACTGATAAAAAGTCAGCAGACTAATATCTATCTTTTTTAGTTGTCTTACTTAATAATGCTATTTCAGTTCCCAAAACACAGCAGCGTCTATGTTGCCTTTCTCTTTCACCTACTGACGATGATATGGTAGTCATAGGATACAACTTTGTGACCATAGGAAAGCCACCTTACCATCTGGGTTTTCACTCTTCTCATTTACAAAGTGTCCTTCCTTCTTCATATTTTAATGAGAAGCAAATGACACAGTGCATTTTGAAAACACTGGAAACTCCAACTATAAAGCATTTATTCTTTCAATATCATGATTGTAGTGATCTATCTAAATTAAGCCCTACTCGGAAATTCCCTTGTGGTATAGTGGGTTAAGGACCTGGCGTTACCACAGCCGTGGTGAGTGCAGCCCCGGAACTTCCAGGGGTACAGATGCGGCCAAGAAATAATTAATTGATTAAGCCTCACTCAAATTACCTTGTAGTTCCTGTCGTGGCTCAGCAGAAATGAATCTGACTGGTATCCATGAAGACACAGGCTCGATCCCTGGCCTCGCTCAGTGGGTTAAGGATCTGGTGTTGCCGTGGGCTGTGGTGTATGTACGTCGCAGACATGGCACGGATCCTGCATTGCTGTAGCCGTGGTGTAGGCCAACAGCTACAGCTCTAATTCAACCCCTATCTTGGAAACCTCCATATGCCGTGGCTGCGACCCTAAAAAGATATAATAATAGCAATAATAAAATTATCTTAAGGCCATGTTTACCAAACATACCTCATCATGTAATTCATCTGAGGATAATATTTGATAATATCCAGTTCCTTGGGGCTCACCCTAGAGCCACTAAATTAGAATTTTCAGAGAAGGAGCCTGAGACACATTTTTAGCTAGGGAACATGTGGCTCAGAGGATCTCACAAACATGGGGAAGTCTTCCTTGTCAATATCCACTTAAATGTACTGTGCCTGGAAGCAACAGGAAAGCTTGCTGAAAAGAACAAGTGCCCTCCCACCCCCAATTTCCAGAAAACAATGACATGCTAAAAACAAACAATATCAAAAATCGATAATGGGGATATGTAAAGTATAAAATAAATGTCCATGTGTCTATACTAATATAAATCATTGAATAAATAAATGGTAGAAAATAGACAAATCTCCCATGTAGAAGAATTTCAAATAATTTATGTGAAACTTAACTTCCTACTCCTGAAGTGTGGCTTCCACATAGTAATTAACTTTTTAAAAAAGGGGAGGAGGAAAGAATAACTTGTCATTGGAGAAAACTTCAAACACCACCTCAGCCAGGTGATCAAGAATAACATCAACAATGATGTCATGTTGACAGTATGTACCCTTGATGTGATGTGCAGGATGGCATTTTAGGACTTCGCTGGTGGCCTAGTGGTTAAGGATCCAGCATCGTCACTGCTGTGGCACTGGTATCCCTGGCCCACGAACTCTCACATGCTGTGGGCACAAACAAAAAAAAAAAAAAGAAGAAGGCACTTTACCTCTGTGGTCTAATTTCCAAAAATCCATAACCCCATTCAAATTATGATAAAAATATAACACAAACCCAGACTGAAGAGTATTCTAAGAAACACTTGGCTAGTACATTCCAAAACCATCAAGGTTATCAAAAACCAGAAAGTCTGAAAAACTATCACAACTAAGAACTTAAGGCGACATTATGACAAAATATAATGTATTCTCAATGGGATCCTGGAACAAAAGTGGGACATTAAGTAAAAACTAAGGAAATCTGAATAACGTATGAACTTTAGCTAATAATAAAGCATCGATATTAGTTCACTAATATTGAAAGGTACCATAGGAACGGAATATGTTAATAACAGGCAACTGGGTGCGTAGTATATGGCAACTCTACTATCTTTACAACTTTTCCGTAAATCTAAAACTGTTCTAAATTTTAAAAATTATTTGAAAAGAAAGATAAAATCTGATTCAGAATGTCTAGGGTATGGTCCAGTAATTCTCATTTCTACCCAACACTTGTTTGTCATCTTGCTTCTTGCTACTGACGGTGGTCACAAGCACATTTTTCGAGAAGCACTACCCTAGCTAAGGTCAGCTCCCAGTAGGGCCGTCAGTCTAAAGCAGAGTGGCTGTGAGGCCACATGACCTCTGCCTGCAGCAAATTTGCTGATTAACGCTCTAGCAGGTATTTACAAAGTAGGTCAGCTCTGCCCCTGTTCACCTGTGTTCTTAGGGACTAGTCAGAAGAACAGGTAACGCTGTCTCTGCTTACCAGCAGGAAAAGGTGTGGTAGAATGGAAAAGCAGGTACCTGGTTTCCATTCTGACAGTAACACCCATCTTAATGAGTGTCAAAACACCTTAGTCACTTCCATTTTGTTTATGCTGCTCCCTTTTTAGGTACTGCTTCCTTGGGCTCCATCCCAGAATAAAGAAATCAAACGCCGAGCAGCACTCCACAAAATGAATTGCTGAAGATGGCCACATAAACAATGTTGTTCCTGGACCCTTATTTCCAATACTCGCTTCCTAATTGTCAGCCAGTCAAATTCCTAATGTGTTCTCTGTTTCCTCATACAGATAACACCCGTGCCTTTTGCAGGTCAAAAGACTATAGCATTGAATGGGATACAGCAGTGTTTAGATAAGTGATTATAAAGATCTAGGTATAACAGACTAATGATCCCTAGTAATTTATGCAACTTTATTAAAATCTCAGTTTCCAGGGGAGAAAACTGGTAGGGCAGATCTTAGACCTAGAAGGACTGCTGGGAGTTAGGTTCTTTGGAAGTCCTCAGAAAACCTATAACCGTGAACATCAGGTGCTACAGTTTTCATACATGGTCATTGCCACACTCTTTCCCTGAAGACAGGGAAATAATCCATCCTTCCCTTTGGTGTTTACTCCCTGTATTGTATTTCTCTGTGTCCCCTGCTGCAATGTTGCTCAGCCAACCTGTACACACAGGTCTCTACACCTTTGCACAATCCTTCTGTTTTCTTAACTACTTCTTTTATTGCTCACTAAACTTCCCTCCCCTTCACTCACTGTTCTGTTCAGAGTCCAGAGGTAGAGACCTGATTTCACTACTGATTCATGATGACCTTGAGTGAGATCACTGCTAATCAGAATGATCGTATCTGTGAAAAGCACTTCCCTTGAACTCAAAAAAAAACAAGCACGACACTGAAGCACCTACAATATGCAATGCACTGCGGGACTATAAGGAAGTACCAGCATAGACAGAGCACTGAATAGACCTGGATTCTAATTCCAGATCTGCCCCTGACAAACGTTGTCAGCGTGGTCAAGTCAGCCTCCTGGGCCTCATTTTCTTCTCTGCAAAACAGCTGAGCATAGGGGGACCCACTATCCCAATTTGCCTAGGAGTCCCAGGTTCAGCACTCAAAGTTCTGTGTTCCAGAAAACTGGTCAGTACCAGGTGAGTCAGGACAGTTCCCCTCTTGGACAGGCTGAGATCCTTTCTGGTTCTAAGCTTCAGATGCTTCTCAAGGTATGTTGTCTATGACCTTCCGAGCACCACAGAGAGGCAGGGTGGTGGCTACATGCAAAGAACTTGGAAGGCTTCCTGCCTCCTGACCTGTGACTCACAGGCGATGCTGCAGGGCACCATTCCTGACACCTCAGGGGAACAGGTCAGCCGAGAATGGTACACTCAGGCAGGAGACATTCTTGGGTTTCCCAGTGGGAAGGAAATTCAAAAACAAGGGACTAATGAGAGGAATTTGTAGCAAGTGTTAAGGCTGCCTGCATTCTGGCAAGTGAGCCAATGACCTTTTAAGCTACATCTACAACTGACTACTTCTTGGCCACTACACCAATGAAGGCTCCTTTCCCGGTTTAGACCGTATTCAAACCTGGCTTGGCAGCAAGGCTTTTAGCATCCTCAGATGTAGTCTTGGTCCAGAGAGCCTATGAAATCAACTTTCTAATAAAGGCTTAAAATATTTTTAAACCCCCATACAAAAATAAACAAAAAATGAATGATTGCCAGTGCTGTTGTAGACAAGTGAATCTGTTGTCCTATTTTTATGACTTTCAAAAAAGGAACTAGTCTGACTTGAATCGAGAAGGAATACAGCTGAATTCAAGGTCTTGAGTGGATTTACCACACCACAAAGGACTACAGAGGTTGCCAGCTGGTCCTGAGCTGACTCTGAAAAGAGATGCAGCTTGCTGCAGACCCATGTTTAATTTAGAAGCAAACTTCATAATCACCTTGCACACTTTTCTGTGTGCCTGATTTTGGCTTTATGCTTAAAATCAACTATTTCAATATCACCCCATTGAATAAATTTGGCCTAATTTTCTTCTTAGTCGTTCTTAAACAGCTGGATCCATAACACAAGCCCCAAATAATTACTGAGTGGTGACAGAGCGAACGTACACGGAGAAAGTCAAAAGAGCTAGATTAACACAAGCTATTTAAGGAACTAAAAAACAAATCAAGGAATTTCTCTAACTTAGCAAATTAAGATAGCAGTTATGTACTGCCTCTTACCCACCTTTGACCAATCAAAAATACAGTAAAATCAAGTTAAACCGGTTAAGTAAATAGTAATTAAGTAAAGAGTAGTATTTCTCCCAACAAAATTTACTCCTTTCTCCTTTCTGTTAGCTCTACTTTACTACGATCTAAGGCTATTAACAAAGAAAACTTTTAGCCACAGTTAATTATCTGGAGACTAATTATAACCTGAATGAAAATTCCTGTTTACAGTAGTAAAGAGTTCTAATAGCATGAATATCTATAGAAGATATTTTTGGTAATACACGATCAACATGGGAGAGACTGGCTAAATAAGAAGGCTCTAGGCATGTGGCTTCAAATTCCTTCAGTTGAGGAGTATTTATTATGTTACCTAATAGACTATGAATAGATTAAAAAATATGTGCTGCTTTGCTTTGTCCATCCTGGCGAGTGGCCAATGTTCTCATAACTAGCAGGGCTGGGCCACCTGCCCTGTCCCCTGGCCTCAGCTGTCAACTGTGGGGCTGAGGGATGGGCAGAGGACAGGTTTTAACTTCTTTAAATCCTACCTGGGGAGGAATTTCTGTTTTCTTTTTCTTTTTTTTAGGACTGCGGGTACAGCATATGGAAGTTCCCAAGCTAGGGGTTGAATCAGAGCTACTGCTGCTGGCCTACACCACAGCCACGCCGTGCAGGATCTGAGCCATGTCTGCGACCTACACCACAGCTCACAGTAAGGCCGGATCCATGACCCACTTAACAAGGCCAGGGACTGAACCCACATCCTCATGGTACCGGTTGGATTTGTTTCCACTGTGCCACAACAGGAACTCCCTGGGGAGGTATTTCTGACCAAAAAATCAGACGACAACAAATGGGTCCAATCAAAGCCTGATTAAGCCTGAGCGTGTATCAGAATGACCAAACTCCTGGTCAGGCTTGCGGCAGCCTCGGTGTTGTGCCACTCAAGAGACATCCTCCAGGCACCTAGGGCGTGCTGGGGACCTTCAGCGCAGAAGGTACACAAATTCCTCCCTATACTGTTTTCCTATAAGCTGAGGAGTTTGTAGGTGTGGTACGTTTGAGAGAAAGCTGTGTTTGTGTCAGGGGCTGTCATATTTTTTAATAATAAAGTTATGTATAAACTGATCTCTAAAATTTGATCGAGGGTTGCTTGCCACCTCGACCTTGTCCTCTGAAAACGGTTTTTTTTTTTCCTCAAGTCATTCATCTGAGGTTAAAAATTAAAGTCATCTGCTATTTCGTTCCCCTCCAAATCTAGCGCAAATCTAGAGCACCGTTCTATAAACAGTAAGAAGGGAGATTCTTGGCCACAGGAAGCTCTCCTACCCAGAACAGAGCGTCACCTTGTGGTCTGGGCACAACAGAGACTGATGTGGACATGAAATGCTGACGGGGTGGAGGGAAGGTCTATCCCGAATAGGGAAATGGCATTTGCACGCAGTGTTTTAGGTCCAAATATTCTAGGCTGCAGCCTGTGGTATTCCTGCTACAACCAAAAAGCTTAGGACTCCAGGCTCTAGTTCCAAAGAATATAAAATGCAATGAGGTGGATTCACATTTGCCTCCCAAACGGAGACACATTCTTCAGCATGTCTCCAGATTTTCCAGGATAAATTGAGCATTTTTTTTTTTTTGCAAGCCAGTGATTTAGCCTGTTTGGTCTGAAAGTCTTGCTATAAAGTCCTATTTTATCTGGCAGACGAAAGAAAGTGTCCACAACCTTTGGAAGCTGTGGCAATTTGTCAACACAGTGGTGATGTTTAGCAATTAAGCAGAGATGACTGACTAGGAATTCTCCAGATTGATCATTTTGCCCTTTTCACTTTTAGAAATTAGCATAAATGAAATCAGACTTAAAAAAATATCGTTCTTTAGTTCTATAAAGAAGAAAGGGGAGTTCACATTGCGGCTCAGTGGTAACAAATCTGACTAGTGAAGACTCAGGTTTGATCCCTGGCCTTGATCAGTGGCCAGGGTTAAGGAGCCGGTGTTGCCCTGAGCTGTGGTATAGGTCACACACTTGGCTCAGATCTGGCGTTGCTGTGGCTGTGGTGTAGGCCGGCAACTGTAGCTCCCATTCGACCCCTAGCCTGGGAACTTCCATATCCTTTCTTCTTTGCAAGGATCTCAACCTGCCTTTTTTTTTTTTTTTTTGTCTTTTTAGGGCTGCACCCGTGGCATGTGGAGGTTCCCAGGCTAGGGGTCGAATGGGAGCTGTAGCTGCCAGCCTACACCACAGCCACAGCAATGGTAGATCTGAGCCATGTCTGCAACCTACACCACAACTCATGGCAACGTGGGATCTTTAACCCACTGAGCAAGGTCAGGGATCGAACCCGCAACCTCAAGGACCTTAGTCAGGTTCGTTAACCACTGAGCCACAATGGGAACTCCCTCAACCTGTCTAAGACAAATTCAGCCCTGTAAGTATCCCTGGGAATAGCCGTATATGGAGAACAAGAAAGGAATGGCTCCTCCTCTAGCAGTTCCTTCTGGCCCTAAGATGCAGACTGTCTGAATTTTTTTTATAAAAGTGTACATTTCATAGTTTATCTTGGCCTGCCAGCCCCAGACCCAGGTGATGGTGATGCCCAAGAACTGGACTGCCGATTATTAACTACCTTTTTTTTTCTTTTCTTTTTGGCCAGGCCCATGGCGTAGTGTGGAAGTTCCCCAGCCAGGGATGAATCTGAGCCACAGCACTGACAATACTGGGTTCTTAACCCGATAAGCCACAGAGAAACTCCAGTAAACTTCTTTTTAAGGAAGAAGTGATGGTGGACAACAAGGAGGTCAACATGCCAAAGCCCTGGATCCGGCAGGAAAGAATGCCCCAAGTACTTCTGCTGTCAGAGAGCAAAACCTGTCATGCCAAAATATCCCTCTGGCAGGCAGATTACTTTAAGCTGAAAACAGTCAAGGCCCAGAAGACTTAAGAAGAAACTTTGACCTTCCCCCTAACTGCCTAAAAGAATACAGGACCTACTACAGGAAAGAGCTATCACTATGGATAACTCTAGTGTGAACCAGGTGTGGTAGACAAAAAGAAACCTAGCCAAGTCTCTTAAAACCCCTCTCTGCCCCACTGTCTCTGCAGGGCCCAGCCAACATGTATCCAGCAAACATTTGCTTGTCCATCTCCATGTGAACTGCCTTCTTCCCCTTTAAAAGTCCCAAACCACTGCTCCAACATCCTCTTTTGTCTTCAGCTGAAGGTGGTATTTAAGGTGAAGGTTTCAGCCATTTTGGTGAGTTACAGTTTTCCGGGGTCTCCCCCATGTATACGTTATTAAACTTCTCTTTGATTTTCTCTTGTTAATCTGTCTTATGCCAATATTTTGACCAGCCAGAAGAAACTAAAGGGTAGAGGGAAATCTCTTCCTTCCTGATGGCCTGAGAGCCACGCAGTCTCTCAAGTTGTAAGAAGAGAGGGACAGTTTGCCCAGAGACATTTCTACGCGTACCTTACCAACAGGGTAGCCAGCATCTCCATGATTACGGCCAGTCGCCCCTGGGATCACGCCTGCCACCCCATACCACAACTATCCTGACACTGGCAGGCCAGCAGAAAGAGCAGGTAGGCTTCAAGACTTACCTGAGGGAAGCCAACAGAGACACGTATAGACAGACTGCTGGGTCAGCAACCAAATTCCCGTTTAGAGGCAGATACAGTAGGTCATCAACTTGCTCAGCCAACTCAGGTTAGAGTGATTGTTTGTGTTGAATAAACCTATAGCCAGAAAAAAAATTTTTTTTTCAATACTTATGTTAACTTATCTATTTGTTTAAACCTTCAAAATTACAAACCTAGAAAAAGTTATGACTTCTGTGGCCTTATTTTCACTTATTTATACCATAAAATTATTACAGTCCCTCCTTCAACTAACATTCTATGTCTGTCATCACAACATATTCTAGTGCAGTGTCCTGTTCACACACTGCACTCTCTTCGTCTTTGTAGATTATGTGTTGATTTTTTTAGCCATGGCATGCATGGGCTTGATGTGGGATCTCAGTTGCTAGTCCAGGGACTGAACCTGGGACTACAGCAGTGAAAGTACTGAGTCCTAACCACTAAATTACCAGGGAACTCCTGTGTGTTGGCAGATCTTGTTTGCGAGAAGATGATGAGAAAATTTTTGACTCAATTGTAAGGGAAAGGGTTATGTCTTACTGACTAAAGTGGCCATATATCTGATAAGTGTTCAATAAATATTTTAATGATTATACGGGCCAGTGCCTTTTCTCCATTTGTTTCTTTTTCTTCTTTGTTTTGGCCATGCCTGCAGCATATGGAAGTTCCCAGGCCAGGGACTGAACCCTTGCCACAGCAGCAACCTGAAATGTTGCAGTGATAACACTGGATCCCTAAACCACCATGCCACAAAAGAATTCCATTTTCTGAACTCACGCTTAATATTAGGACTCCTTACCTTTGGGAATTTATCCTAAGTAAATATTTAAAACAACTAAAATGGAATTCCCTTAGTGGCTGTGGTTAACGAATCCAACTAGCATCCATGAGGATCAGGGTTCTATCCCTGGCCTCACTCAGTGGGTTAAGGATTCGGCCTTGCCATGAGCTGCGGTGTAGGTTGCAGACATGGCTCAGTCTCGTGCTGCTGTGGCTCAGGAGTAGGCCAGCAGCTACAGCTCCAATCAGACCCCCAGCCTGGGAACCTCCACATGTCATGGGTGCAGCCCTAAAAAGACTAAAGTAAAATAAAATAAAACAACTAATAAAAGCATATAATATGATATATTTAAAAAATTTTTTGTACTAATTCACACATCTTAGAACAAATTCAAATATCCATTAAGATCATGGATAAGGAAATTATGGTGCAAATACTATGGAATAATTACATAAACTCTAAAGTTTATTTAAAAAGTATTAAAATAATGTATTTGTGCATGTTAAGCTAAATAAAAAGTAGAGTCTGATCTTAATTATATTAAAAATGGAAAGAAATAGCATAAAACATCAACAGAATTGTTTCTATGTGGTATATAAATAAAGGTGTATCAAAGTTATTTTATTACTATCAATGGATTTTATTATATTTATAGCTGTACAATCATCATCACAACCTAACTTTACAATATCTCCATCCCAAATCCAGAGTTCATTCCTACCCCCCAAAATAGTCTCCTTTGGTAACCAAAAGTTTTTCAGTCTGTGAGTATGTTTCTGTTCTGCAAATAAGTTCATTTGTATCCCTTTTTTTTTTTTTAGATTTCACATATAGGTGATATATGATGTTTTATCTCTTACTGTCTAACTTCACTTAGTATGGTAGTTTCTAGGTCCATCCATGTTGCTGCAAATGCCATTATTTCATTCCTTTTTATGGCTGATATTCCATTGTGTATATGTACCACATCTTTATCCACTCCTCTGTGGATGGACATTTAGGTTGCTTCCACGTCTTGGCTATTGCATATAGTGCTGCAATGAACAGTGGGGTATATGTATCTTTGTGAGTCAATTCTCCCTGGAGGCTCTTCTCCAGATAGATGCCCAGGAGTGGTACTGCTGAATCAAAGTTATTAGTTGCATACACACAAACCTTTTTTTTTTTTTTTCAAAAGGCCTCATCAGTGGCATATGGAAGTTACCAGGCTAGCCCAGACTTGAACATATCTTTGACCTACACCATAGCTCATGGCAACACCAGATCCTTACACCATAGCTCATGGCAACACCAGATCCTTAACGTACTGAGCAGGGCCAGGGATCGAACCCACATCCTCATGATTACCAGCTGGGTTCATTACTGCTAAGCCACAACAGGAACTCCACATATACACAAAACTTTAAAAGAAAAGAAATGAGAATTTAGTGAAGGCTCTCCTGGGTTCAACGAGTCAATGGAAAAGGAATACCAAACTTAGAAGACATCCAAGAGCCAACGTAGCTTGGGAAGACCAAGAAGTAGGTAGCTGCCAGATACTGCTCCCATTGAACACTGTCACACGTGCACAATCGAACTGTCATGGGCATCTTATTAGAGTACTGGCAGAAGCATCTCACTGACTAAGCCAAGATCACACATCACCAGCTGCAGAAGGGCTACAGTTCAAGAGAAAGGAAGATGTCCCCCCCTTAAGGTTTCACTATGGGAAGCAGAGCACTGCACTTCATCTACATGATACACAATAAAGAATTTCTCCATAAAGGAAAAATGTTGAAAACTGAACAACCAAAAAATATGACAAGAGTCTGCAATTTTTTCCATTTTTATATTTCCAACAATCTACAGTTTTCAAGGAACTCATATCATGTGTGAAATCTGATAAACTGAAACTGTACAACTTTTTCTATAGAATGAAGGGTGGCTGAATAATGCCACCCCAAAATATACCACTTTGGCACATTGGTTATTTTGAGCTATTGGCACCTGAAAAATGGCAAAAGCAGGGAGAGGCTTTCTTTGAACTCTCCTTATCTGCCTAAAGACAGATCCTCCAAAAAAAAACTCGGTTGTCATAAATCCCCCCCTGAAAATTTCATCAACCAGGGAAGATTGACTCTCATCACAGGAGAGGAGACCAGAAATTGAAACCACACCAAGACAAACTGTCACAAACTATCATACCTCCCATTTATTCTTTGAAAGGCTAATTTATCTTTACTAAAGATCATTTACTCTCCCCCAAGGAGCCTACATGCCCCATCATTTTTCCCTGTTAAACTGGTATTTAATTCTGAATTCTAAGACACCTTGGGGATTTCTCATATTTCCCTGGGTAACTCTCATGTATACATTAGGTGTATGTATTAATAAACTTCTATTTTTCTCTTGTCTTCTTAATCTTTATTTTTTGGATCTTGCCTTTTTTTTTTTTTAGGGCCGCACCTGTAGCATATGGAGTTTCCCAGGCTAGGGGTCGAATTGGAACTACAGATGCCACAGCCACAGCAATGCAGGATCCGAGCTGCGTCTGCAACCTACACCACAGCTCAAGGCAATGCCATATCCTTAACCCACTGAGCGAGGCCAGGGACCGAACCCGCAACCTCATGGTTTCTAGTCAGGTTCGTTTCCCCTGAGCCACGACGGGAACTCCTGGATCTTGCTTTTTAAAAAAAGTTTTATTAAAGTATAGTTGATTTACAAGGTTGTGATATTTCTGCTATATAATAAAGTGATTCAGTTATATATATACACACATCCATTCTCTTTCAGATTCTTTTCCCACACATTATCACAGAATATCAGGTAGAGTTCCCTGTGCTATACAGTTCCCTGTTGGGCAACCATTCCATCTACCACAGTGTGCATGTCAGTACCAAACCCTCAGTCCATCTCTCCCCCAACCTGTCCCCTTTGGTAACCATAAATTGTTTTCAAAGTCTATGAATCTATTTCTGTTCTGCAAAGAAGTTCATTCACATCCTTTTGTTAGATTCCACATATAAGTGATATCACATGATGTTTGTCTTCCTCCGTCTGACTTACTTAGTATGATAATCTCTAGGTCTACCCATGTTACTTCAAATGGCATTATTACATTCTTTTTTATGGCTGAGTAATATTCCACTGTATATTATGTACCACATATTCTTAATCTGCCTTTTATTACAGGAGTCTCAGCTAAAAACTCAGAAGTGTAGACGAAAAATTCTTTTTCCTCCACTATAAGCACTATGTTAAATTAACAAGGATTTTGGCTCAAATAAATCTTAGCTCTCAAAAAAAAAAAAAAGGAACCACAGCAAAAAAAATCACGATGTCAGTTGAACTAGATAAATCTTAGTGCCTTTTTATGATTTTTTTTAAAAGCATGAACTCTTAACAAAGTTGGAGTATGATAGAGCTTTCTTAATTTCATAAAGATTTTATACCAACTTTATTTATTTATTTATTTTTGTCTATCTAGGGCCGCAGCCGCGGCATATGGAGGTTCCCAGGCTAGGGGTCTAACAGGAGCAGCAGCCGCCGGCCTACGCCAGAGCCACAGCAACGCGGGATCCAAGCAGCACCTGCAACCTACACCATAGCTCACGGCAACGTCAGATCCTTAACCCGTTGAGCAAGGCCAGGGACTGAACCCACAACCTCATGGTTCCTAGTTAGATTCGTTAACCACTGAGCCACAACAGGAACTCCTTTATACCAACTTTAGACATGTATCTCGATGACTGGAAACAAATCTTCAAAAAAGTTTTTTGAAGTTGATAGACATTTTACAATCAGGAATTGGTAAAAAAAAAAAGAAAGAAAGAAAGAAAGAAAGAAAAAAAAAATCGTACAAACTGAGCTAACCAGTGACTGCTTCTCTGTGCCAGAAACAAATACGGTGGTGTACATAGAGATGAGAGTATACTTTTTTTGCTTTCTGCATCCAGGAATCCAAAACACTGAAGTAGACTTGTGTTTGTTTGTCCCTCCTGAGAACGCAGAACTTCACTAGAGCCTTATGAAATATAAGCAATAAGGCTCTGAGGTATTTCTGGTGAAATACAGCCAAGCTATTTCCAGGAAATAGGTTCCTTCCCCTCCATATAGTAGAGAACTCTGCTTGCTCACTCAAGAGGTCTGAAGAAATTACTAACAGGAAGTACATCAAGTAACTAAAAAATACCTTACATTGATATTTCAGCTGCTGGCTGATTGGAGACCCCACAAGCTGAAGCTTTTCTGATCAATCTCAGAAGTCTGGTGGGCTCTGCCAGGATCACTATTTTAAGCCTGTTCGTGGGGCTCTGCGCCATCTTGGCCTCCAACAGGGAACTGTGCCTTTCCTCCATTGCCAAGAGGGATTTTTATCTACCTCCCCCACTCCTCTTCCCCTTTCTTCTCTGCTTGTTTTACATTCAATCAACGACAGTATGTAAGATGTCCTCTTGCTGAGATTCCAAACTCTGGGGAAGACTTGTCTCGCAGTGTGAGGAAGGCAGGAGAGGTGAGATGGTAGATGCGCCCCATGTCACCATAGTGGAGGGGAAACGTGTTTATGGCCTCCCAAATTGGCGGTCTGAATATGATGTAGGAGCTAGATGGGGCTCTAGACTGAGAACAGCTGGGACTTGTTAGGCTAAGTAAATTGGGCTTTGTTTCTCTTTGACATGTCAAGGAAAAAGTTAGTTGCAGGAACTGCGATCTGCTGGAGTAGAAAGATAAGATGACCACTTCAATCACTCCTGGGATCAAGGAGACCTTCCCAATTACACATGCACACTAAAACTCCTAGGGGTCAAAAAGGGAGGGGGCACCAGGCCATAATAAGTCCTGACACCGTCCCGGCACCCTTCGCTTTGGAATCCATCTTTGCCAAAAGATGTGCGCACATAGGGGGAAGGAGCCTGTGTACCGTCAGATGTGAGAAATAAAACAAGATATTTGGCTAAAGGTAAACAAAGACCAGGAAAAAGTCTGCTATATAAGTGAGTTAAACCACCTCTCTGTCACCCTCTTCATTGAGGGGAATGCCTGAACCTGTCATCTTTAGGGTGTGTATTGCTTCTTTGCTTCTGACTTAAACTACTCTGTGTGCTCTCCCACATGCTGTACTGTGACTCTAACGATAAACTCTATACCTGTTTTCACAGTCTTTGCCCCCTCGAAACACGCCTCCTTTCAACAGGAAGCAACAATCAGGGCAATTCTACTTTTAGCCTCTAGCTAGTCTAGTGGCTGTGATTCCTGGTTTTTGACCAGGGTGCCCAGGATCAATTCCTAACCAGAAAATTAAGATCTCACTCCAAGCCATCTACTATCTCTCTGAGATCAAATGTATTTCAAACAAAACATGGTTAAACAGTGATTAGCATCTCAAACTACCAGCACATCCTTATACTTGGGGATGTTAACTCTAAGTACCCTTGAAGCTGGAATTAGAGGCCTAGCACCATCTACTACAATACAACACCATCGTCTAGCCTATGAACCCACTAACCATTTAGGGTATTGTATGAGAAAATGCTTTCAAAGTCCCAAATCTTAGGAAAATAAAGCAGAGGATCACAAATCTGTGACTCCCCACTATCTTACTCTTACACTGACCTGGGACTCTACAATTCCCTTACTCAAGCAAACAGGCTGACTTCAAGCATTTCCAGTGTATAGACATGTCTACCACAAAACACTGACTTAAATACATTTTTAAATCTATTTTGAAAAGTTCTGATAATCCTCAGTAACAATAGGGACTGAGAAACAGGCACACACATTCACCATTGGTAGGAGTGTAAATTGGGGCAACATAATGGTGGCCAATTAAGTAATATTTATTTAAAAATGTATGACTGAGCAACGTAAATGTCCGTTGCTAAGGCTCTGATTAAAGAATAGTAATATAAATACTGGAATAATATGAAACTAATTCCGGGGCCAAGGATCGAACACATGCCACAGAAGTGACCCAAGCCACAGCAGTAACAATGCTGAATCTTCAACCCACTGAGCCACCAGGGAACTCCAAAACTAATTTTTCTGATGTAGCAAATAAATTGCACTAATGAAAATGCCCAAGAGTCACTTAATTATAAAAAAAAGTTGCAGAATAGAATGCATATTATGTTATTTATGATTGTATTAATAGATCATATATATATATATTTATTTGCATAAAAGTATTGTATTTGTTGAAACATGTGTGTGTGTGCACTTTTATAAGCATGGAAATTTTCCAGAAGGATAAATAAGAAACTACCCATGGGGATTAAGGATTGGGACCAGGAAATCATGTTATATCATTCTTTACCACTGAATTTCCTTACACAAACACTAAGTTTATCATTTAAATTTATGGGAGGAGCTCGCTGGTTGTTCAGTGGGTTAAGGATCTAGCACTGTCACTGCTGTGGTTTGGGATGCTGCTCTGGTCTGGGTTTGATTCCTAGCCTAGGAACTTCTGCATGCCACAGGAACAGTCAAAGGGAAAAATAAATAAATAAAAAATAAAATAATAATACTGATCAAGAATAAAACACTGATGAATTTTTTAAAATTTAGTGCATTTAAGAGGCTACATTAGGCAACACTCTGGAAACATACTTATCCTTCCTAATGTTAAAAGTCAAGAATCTGGAGTTCCTGTCATGCAACAGAAACTAATCCAACTAGTAACCATGAGGTTACTGAGTTCGATCCCTGGCCTCGCTCAGTGGGTTAGGGATCTGGCATTGCCAGGAGCTGTGGTGTAGGTCACAGACGTGGCTCCGATCCTGCATTGCTGTGGCTGTGGTGTAGGAAGGCAGATGTAGCTCCGAATGGACCGCTAGCCTGGGAACCTCCATATGCCGTGGGTGTGGCCCTAAAAAGCAAAAAAAAAAGCCAAGAATCTCAGAGTTGGATAAAACCATAATTCAAAAAGATACATGCACCCCAATGTTCACTGCAGCACTATTCACAATAGCCAAGACATGGAAGTCTTGGCTATTATAGATGTCCACTACACTGTAGTCCACTGACAGGAATGGACAAAGAAGATACACACACACACACACACACACACACATACATATCTATATGTATATATATATGGAATATTATTCAGCCATAAAAAATGAAATAATGCCAACTGCAGCAACATGGATGGATCTAGAGGTTATCATACTGAGTGAAGTCAGAGAAAGACAAACATCATAGGTTATCACTTATATGTGGAATCTAAGAAAAACAATACAGGAGGATTTATTTATAAACGGAAACAAACTCACAGATTTCAAAACAAATCTTATAGTTACCATAGATGAAATCATTGAGGGGAGGGAGTAATTGGGAAAGTGGGAATAAAATATACACACTACCACATAAAATATATGGTTAACAAGAAATTAGTTGTATAGCACAGGAAAATAGACTCAGTAGTTTGTAATAATCCATAGGGAAAAAGGAATGGATATATTTAAATGTATAACTGATTCACTCTGCTGTACACCTGAAACTAATACAAAATATTGTAAGTCAACTATACTCTAATTTTTACAAAAAGAATCTCAGAATTGGCTCTGTTTACAAAACTATGACTTTTGATTAGGAACTCTGGCTACTGAACAGTCCAAGAAGAAACACTTAGTGCATTAAGCCTTTCTGCTAGCTTCTGTATTTGAGTAAATCTGTATGTCTCGTGCCCAGAAATGAGAATGTGTCCGTGGTGCTATAATACACACACCACATTACACACTCTTTAGTTTAGATGTTTGCTGTTTGCAAAGCTCTTCCCAAGAGGTTACCAAGTAAGAAGATCCTCCTGGGACTCTGTTCCTTGGAGGAAGGAGGGAAGTTAGGTCCAAGGTGACTCTAGCATCTTCTAATTATTCCATCTGCCTTCCAGCTAGCAATTGTGAGACTGAGAGGATCAAAAGGACTGGGGACTACTTGGAAAGTTTTTTGCTTTGATTAATCCTGTAAATATATATTCTTGTTTCTAAGGCATCAATTTCTTCTGTCCTAGCATGTTTTCATTATTGGTTACTCATACAATGATAACAACTATTTGCATTATTTGAGTGCTCACTGGTCCCTGGGAATTCTGTTGATTTAAGTGCTACTATCAGGGGCAGAGGTTCATGCTCTGTCCTCCAGCTACCAATGAACAAAAGCTCAGACCCTGCAGTTACCAGGCTTGGGTCTGTAGAGAGTGCTGACTGGCAGCCAGAGCTAGGGAGCCTCACACTCATAACTCACAGCATGGCAGCTGGGAGGAGGGAGGAAAGCCATCAACAGAAGCAGCTAGCTCTTGCCTGACCTTGGATCCTGGAAGCTGGTGGGCAAAGCGCTACTATGAGATGTGACAATCACACATCTGTCCTTGGAGCCCACTAAGCCATAATGATGAGCTCCAGGCTCAGAGAAGGCACTGGGCCACTCTGCACTCACCAGCCTAGCTTTTTTTGGATCTATCTTGTGAGGACAGCAGAGAATCCCAGCCTGGATCTTGTTTTGAACTGAGTTGTTAGTTCAGATAAACAGAAAAAGCAGTTGAGACCCTCATCTGGAAGTCTCACATTGCTGCCTTTATTATTTAAGTCAGGATATCCTGTTCTAAGGATATATGAAGGGCTTGGTCATATACACTGAAGGGTCAGAGGGAGGAAGTTCCTGCAAATGGTTTCTCTCTCTCAAGTCTCCTAACTCGCTGTAGACACTCAGATCCCCCAAATCAGTTAGATTTTGGATTAGGGAATTTAGAACCTTGCTTTTTTTTTCTTTCCCAAGGATCACTTTCTCACCACTGGTGGTATAAATAACATTCTGAAAAATAAAGGTAACAATAGCCAAAAAAAAAAAAAAAAGGAATCAGTTCAGGTAATTAGTGAGTCTAAAAAATCCTTTCTTTCCTTTAAAGAATGTCTGTGCGTTGCATTTGGAGTGGATAAGCAATGAGATCCTGCTGTATAGCACAGGGAACTACATTTAGTCACTTGTGATGGAACATGATGGAGGATAACATGAAAAAAAGAATATATATATATATATACATATATTTATAACTGGGTAACTTTGCTGTACAGCAGAAATTGACAGAACATTATAAATTAACTACAATTAAAATTTTCTTAAAAAAAATAAACGGGGTTATATTATACATTGTCCTGCAACTGTTTTTCTCACCTTGTCTCTGATTTAACGGTTCTTGTTTCTTTGTCTACCTCCACCCCTCTTTCTATTTCTTCCATCCTCATTCTTTCATGAAAGAACAAATATGCCTCTATGTTCAAAAGGGCAGTGTCAAAGACACTGCATATGAAAAGAGAAAATATTGTCTAGTAGTTAAGAGCACAGATTCCGGAGCCAGACTGCTTGGGCTTGATTCCCAGCCTTACCACTCACTGGGGCAAATTACTTAACCTTTGTCTCTGAGCTTCTCTACCTGCTAAATGAGGGTGCAGATAGTAACAGCACCTACTTCATAGGGTATGGATTAAATTAAATGAGTTCATAATCAAAGCAGTCAGAGCAATGCCTGAAATATGGTAAGTGCTCAGTATGTTTTAGTTCTTATTTACTGAGACCTTCTCTTGCACTGTTTGAGTATTTTACAAATATAGCAGTTCCCTTTCTATCTTCTTTAGCTACCATGACCCCTTCTTCTCCTCTCCTCTTCCTCCTCATGAAGGCGTCTTCTTTCCTTTTTCCTTCCCCTTTCTGTTGCCATAATTCTCATACTCCTCTTCCTTTTCTTGTGTGCCTATTTTTTTCCCCATTTCCTGTAGTCACCACTATATACACAACAAGCCATAAAGAACCTAATCCCCACCCAAAACCATTGGCACACCGTGGACCTGTCACCATTTCAACCAGCCCAGTTGAGGTTCTCAACCAGACTGCCTCCTTGGCTGCAGACACACCATCATGAGCGGCACATTGCCTCAGGAGCCTCAGAAATGACTCACCCAAGGGTGGGACTCACTCTTGAGCTCCTGAATAAGTGTGGGTCTGAGGACAATGCAGGGACTGGAGAATTATTATACCTTTGTAACATTTAAACATTTTTTTGAAACTTGTCTCCATTCTTGAGCCTCAGATCCAAATCACTGGCATTAGGGAGACCAAAAGGAACATGGAGGATGGGCAGGGCACAGAGAAGGTATTCTATAAATATTTATTAAATTATGAATTGCAGCTTTAGGAAAAGCAATCAGGGAAGAGGTTTGAATTCTCTACTGCCGCCAACCAAGCTACCCCAAAATTTGTGATGTAAAAAACAGCAACAGTCTCCTCTTTCTCCTCCTCTTCGTATTCTTATTCTTATTATATGGGGGTCCAAGGGGTTGGCTTGGCTCAATCAGAGGTTTCTCATTTGGGTTTTCTCATGCATTTTAAGTCAAATGGTGATTAGGTTGCCTCAAAGATTTCTTCCCTCATATGTCTGGTGGCTGATGCAGTTGATGCTGGCTGCCAGCTGGGACCTCAGCCGCCCAGAACACATACACATGGCTCTTTATGTGGCCTGGGCTTCCCAACAGCACGGTGGCCAATTTCCAAATGTGAGCATCCCCGGAAAGAACTAGGCAGAAGATACATTGCCTTTTTTAACCTAGACTTGGAAGTCACATACGTCATTCTGGCATAGTCAGTCCCATGGAGGCAAATAATAAGAGGTATACCAGCCCATCACCTCCGAGAAGAGAGATCAGAATTCAGTTCTTGATGCGAAGACTGCTAAAGAATTTGATTTGTAGACATGTTTTAAAACCACCACTGGGAGTTCCCATCATGGCTCAGAGGAAACGAATCTGATGAGTATCCATGAGGATGCAGGTTCACTCCCTGGCCTCACTCAGTGGTTAAGGATTCAGTGTGGCCGTGAGCTGTGGTGTAGGTTGCAGATGAGGCTTGGATCTGGTGCTGCTGTGGTTGTGGTATAGGCCAGCAGCTACAGCTCCGATTCGACCTTTAATCTGGAAACTTCCATATGCTGCGGGTGTGGCCCTAAAAAGACACCCCCCCCCAAAAAAACAAAACAAACAAACAAACAAAAAAACCCAAAAAACCCACCACAGTCACCAAGTCCTGGAATGTCATGAAATATTTGGAGTCTGCCAGCTGGGGATATTGCGTTTCTATAACTAAGGGAACTGCAGACAGGAAACACATTCCCTTCAATTTGACAGGGATGCATCTCTGATCCTATGGCCGTAGAGCAACTATTATCGCTAAAAACAAGAAGTCTCCACATACCCCCGAAACAGACTTTCCCCTGAGAGTTCATTCATCTTTCCCAAAGATCATTTGCTTTCCTGCAAGTGCCCTTTCTCTTCGTCCCCTTATTAAAAAGTCAACTGTTTTCCTTCAAATGCCTTTCTCTTACTTTCCCTAAGATGGTATATAAGCCATAAATTTTAATTCCACCCAAATTCTACCTCTTTGAGTCACATTTTTCTCTAAACCCCAGTGTGTCCTCACTTGAATAAGAATCTCTTTTCTTTTGCTAACCTGTCTTTGTCAGTTTAATTTGAAAACTCCTAAGCACAGAATCCAAAAGGGTACTAGAAAAGTTCTTCCTCCCCAACAGTACCAAACTATACTAACAGTTGCAGTCTTTACTACCAAACACCTTCAAAAAACAGCTTCACTCATCACATCAAGGAATGCCCTTGATGAGAGTTCCCCTGTGGCATAGTAGATTAAGAATCCAGCATTGTCACTGAAGCAGCTTGGGTTGCTGCTGCAGCACCGGTTCGATCCTTGGTGGACTCAGCCAAAAAACAAACAAACAAACAAACCCTAATAACAACAGGATGTCCTTGATGAAGCAATAAAAAGTATTGTCTTTGTGTACACAGCTTTTCAATATTCATGAGGTGAAGTGGGAAATACACATAATGTCCTTTTGCTACTCTTCTGCTTCAAAGCACTTGAGCAAATGAGTTGTGAGCTAAACAAGCCACTTCTCTTTAGTTTAATTAAAAGAACTACTAAAAGACAGACGTTTTATTCACACGTAGAATGGTATTTTCTACCAAATGAACAAGGTGAGCCTGCTAGTTAAAAATAAATAAATAAGGGATTACATTTTGTTGCCATGATAAAATATAGAATTTTGGAAAAGCTGTATGGCTTCCTGATGTGTTAATGGTTTTCTGAAGAGATCAGTGGTGATAACAAATGTTATCTTTTGATATCATAAGTGTTAATATTTAGAAGATCTATGTAACTCAGTGTGCCAATATTTTTCTGAATGGTCAGTAGATGATGTTACAAAATCATGCAAGGGTACGGGATCCATTCTAAGTGTGACACAGATGAATGGATTTTAATGTAATAGTACACAAATAATTCATTTATCTGGTTTCAGAATCCACAATGCAACTAGACTACAAAGAAACTGCCACCTATTGAGTTTTAGCATAATACCTATTTAAAAACAAAATTCAGCTAAGTTTGAAGATCTAATTTAGCTTTATTCCACAATTCATGAATTGGGCAGCATCCCACTTAGAGTGTGGAAAGGTACTCTGAGGGGTTGTACAAAATGGCAGTTGTTTCTTTCTTTTTTTTTTTTTTTTTTGCTTTTTTAGGGCCGCACTCATAGCATAGGAAGTTTCCTAGGCAATACTAATTGCTTATATACTAATAATTTAGTGTTCAGAATTTGCCTATACACTAATGAAATTCATATAGTACATGAATTTGCCTATACACAAATAATAATCTGTATATCAAAACAGGTTGGTTCATGTGGAATTGCTGATATTTAATGATTTTGACCTATTAAAAAGGGCAGTTTCCCATGGGTGGCTTGAACCATGCTGTATGATGCAGAACAAGTATTTTTTTGGCCACGACCATGCATGTGGAAGTTCCCAGAGCAAGAACCGCCCCCTCCCCACCGCCGCCTCCCACAGTCACAGCAGCGACCAGAGCCGCTGGATCCTTAACTCACTGCTCCACAAGAGAACTCCCCGAACTTCCACATGCCATGGGTGGAGCCTAAAGAAAAAAAAAAAAAAGGAGGATTTTTCTTAAAATGATCACACTATTTTCCAACTCTGTTGGAGTGGACAATCGTCCCAGAAGGTTATTTACCATTGAACTCAAATATGGTTTAAGACTTCTTTGAACTTTAACAGGTATTCTGATTATAAAAGCTGGTTTGCTGTGAGAAAAGAAGCATTTTCTTTTTATGTTTTTTTCTTTTCTGGCCACACTTGCAGCATGTGGAAGTTCCCAAGCCAAGGATCAAACTGCATCACAGCAGTGACCCAAATCACTGCAGTGACAACCGCCAGGCCCTTAAACTGCTGCACCACAAGGGAACTCCACATTTTTTAATTACAATACATTCACACTGCATTTTACAACTTACAGAGAGTTTCTATTCTTTCTTATCTTACATTCACAAGTATGGTATGAGTTAAACAATGCCAATCTAATTAATGAATAAGTGAAAACAGACTGGTGGAAATCACTGACACAGCACAGAAAAGAGAAAAAAGACTGATAAGAAAAGACAGTTCAAGAGAACTCTGGGGCAACTTTAAATGCACTAACATCTGTATTATCGGGGTGCCAGAAGGTGATGAGAGAGAAAGGGCCAGAGAAAATATTTGAAGAGATAATGGCCAAAAACTTTCCTAGTTTGGGAAAGAAACCACTCCCTCAAATCCAGGAAGCACAACAAATAACACATAAAACCAACCCAAGGAAGAATACCCTGAGGCACATATTAATCACACTGACCAAAATTAAAGACAAAGAGAAAATACTGAAAGCAGCTAGGGAAAAGAAACAGATAACATACAAGGGAACCCCTATAAGATTATTGGCTCATTTTCAGCAGAAACTCTTCAGGCCAGAAGGGAGAGGCATGATATGCTTAAAGTGATGAAAAGAAAAAAACCTCCAACCAAGATTACACTGCCCAGCAACGCTCTCATTCAGATTTGAAGGAGTAGCAAAAGCTAAGAGAATTCAGCAACATTAAACCACCTTAACAACATATACTAAAGGAACATCTCTAGATGGAAAAGAAAAGGCCACAACTAGAAACACAAATACTACAAACGACAGGGCTCACCAGTAAAGGCATACATACAGTAAAGGTAGGAAATCATCCAAACACAAATATGCTACCAAACCCAGAAATCATGAGACTACAAATACAGGATACTGGAGATGTATTTGCAATTATGAGGCCAGCAACTTAAAACAATCTTGTATACATAAAGATTCCTAGATCAAAATTTCATGGTTACTGCAAACAAAAAATCTACAACGGATACACACACAAACAAGAAGAAGAAATCCAAACACAACACTAAAGGTAGTCATCAAACCACATGAGAAGAGAACAAGACAAGAAGGGAAGAAAAAAGATCAACAAAAACAAATCCAAAACAATTAACAAAATGGCATACATATACATATAGAAAATATACATATCAGTAATTGCCTTAAAGGTAAATGGACTAAATGCTCCAACCAAAAGACACAGACTGGCTGAATGGATACAAAAACAAGACCCATATATATGCTGTCTTCAAGAGACCCACTTCAGTTCTAGAAACTCATACAAACTGAAAGTGAGATGATGGAAGAAAACATTCCATGTAAATGGAAATCAAAAGAAAGGTGGAGAAGCAATACTCATATCAGACAAAACAGACTTTAAAAGAAAGAATGATATAATATATAAGGAAAGACATTACATAAGATCAAAAGATAAATCCAAGAAGATATAACAATTATAAATATATATGCACCCAACACAGGATCACCTCAATATATTAGGTGACTATTAACAGGCTTACAAGGAGAAATGGACAATGACACAATAATAGTGAGGGACTTTAACACCTTACAGGAACAAGACAAGGATGTCTGCTCTCACCAATGCTACTCAATATATTTCGAAGTCCTAGCCATGGCAATCAGAGAAAGAAAAAGAAATAAAAAGAATCCAAATTGAAAAGGAAGAAATAAAACTATCACTGTTCACAGATAACACGATGCTATAACCGGAAAATCCTAAAGACCCTACCAGAAAACTGTTAGACCTCATCAATGAATTTGGTAAAGTTGCAGGATACAAAATTAATACAAAGAAATCAACTGCATTTCTAGATACTAACAATGAAAGATCAGAAAGAGAAATTAGAGAAACAATCCCAATTTACTATTGCATTAAAAAAATAAAAATAAAACACCTAGGAATAAACCTACCTAAAGAGATAAAAGATCTGTACTCTGAAAACTGTATGAGGCTGACAAAAGAAATCAAAGATAACACAAACAGATGGAAGAATCAATATTGTCAAAATGACTATACCACCCAAGGCAATCTATAGACTGTGCAATCCCTATCAAATTACCAATGGCATTTTTCACAGAAATAGAACAAAATATTTTATAGTTTGTTGGAATCACAAAAGAAGCAGAACAGCTCAAGCAATCCTGAAAAAGAAAAATGGAGCTGGAGGAATCAGGTTTCTTGACTTCAGACTATACTACAAAGCTACAATCTTGAAAAACAGTGTAGTATTGGCACAAAAACAGAAACATAGATCAGTGGAACAAAACAGAAAGCCCAGAATTAAACTCATGCACCTACGATCAACTACCCTATGAAAAAGGAGGCGAGAAATTCCCGTCATGGCTCAGCAGAAACATATTTGACTAGTATCCATGAGGATGCAGATTCGATCCCTGGCCTCGCTCTGTGGGTTAAGGATCTGGAGTTGCCATGAGCTGTGGTGTAGGTCACAGACGTGGCTTGGATCCAGAGTTGCTGTGGCT
This sequence comes from Catagonus wagneri, assembly GCA_004024745.2. Lineage (NCBI taxonomy): Eukaryota > Metazoa > Chordata > Mammalia > Artiodactyla > Tayassuidae > Catagonus > Catagonus wagneri. The sequence continues at coordinate 8,938,375 of PVHT021183629.1, read as the reverse complement.
GTGGCTGTGGTGTAGGCCAGCGGTTACAGTTCCGATTAGACCCCTAGCCTGGGAACCTCCACATGCCGTGGGTGTGATCCTAAAAAGACAAAAAAAAAAAAAAAAAAAAAAAAAAAAAAAAAAAAAAAAAAAAAAAAAAAAAAAAAAAAAAAAAAAAAAAAAAAAAAAAAAAAAAAAAAAAAAAAAA
>PVHT021183629.1:8901356-8934514 GCA_004024745.2 Catagonus wagneri | reverse complement strand
AAAAAAAAAAAAAAAAAAAAAAGTAGTTGGACCACTATGGAAAACAGTACAGAGGTTCCTCAGAAAACTACACATAGAACTACCACAAGATCCCAAGAGCAATCCCACTCCTGGGCATATAACTGGACAAAACTTTCATTCAAAAAGGTACATGTACCCCTATGTGTGCTGCAGCACTATTCACCATAGCCAAGACATGGAAACAACCTAAATTTTCCATTGACGGAGGACTGGATTAAGAAGATATGATACATATATATGATGGAGTACTACTCAGCCACGAAAAAGAATGAAATAACGGTATTTGCAGCAACATGGATGCAACTAGAGATTCTCACACTAAGTGAAGGCAGAAAGAGAAACACAAATACCATATGATTTTACTTACATGTCAAATCTAAAATATGGCACAAATGAACCTATCTACAAAACAGAAACAGAATTAGAGACATAGAGAATGGACTTGTGGTTGCCAAGGGGGAGATGGGAGGGAGTGGGATTGATGGGGAGTTTGGGGTTAGTAGATGCAAACTATTACATTTAGAATGGAAAGACAATAAGGTCCTACCGTATAGCATAAGGAACTATATCCAACCTCACTTTGAAGTACAGCGGAAATTGGCACAACACTGTAAATCAACTATACTTTAATAGGAATTTAAAAAACAGTAAAACATATATGTATGACCTACTTTTTCAAGTAGGTTAGATATACCCTCAGAAGAAATTTTCTGCTAAAATGACAGTTGATAATCTTATTCATTCTCACTAGAGACCAGAGAAAACCTGTATAGGGACTGGTGCATGTGAAAATCAAGACACCAGAGTCCTCCTACAATCCCTCTCACAGAGTTCAGAATATGCCACCCCAAAATACGGTTCTTTGGCATATTGAAAATTTTAAGAAGGAATTTTAGAAATGGCAGGTTCAAGAAGGCCTATCTGACTTGCCCCCTTTCCCCTGAAGTAGGTCATAAGACCCTCATTTGAAAGACGCCCTCCCTACACTCAAGGGGAAGAAGCATCTTTATCTCTGAAGATAGAGGGACACCAAGAATAATTCCAGTGAACAGGCCTTGCTAGTTCCCACAGTCGCTAACCCGAGCTCATATTCTTTTGTCCTATCACAGTTTTCCATGATTTTCAAACTTCATCAAACCTAGTATAAAAATTCTCAGGCTTAACTGCTTCTTTAGGTCTTCATTTTCTTAGGAAGCCTCCCATTTCATGTAAAACTTACATTAAATACATTTGTATGCTTTTCTCCTGTTAATCTGTCTCTGCAAGTTTAACACCCAGGCCCAGCCAGGGACTTTAAGAGGGTCAAGGAAAAGTTTTTCCTCCTCTATACCTCCTGCATCTTTATACCTCTACCCCTTTATATTATTAAGGATCTAATGCATCCTGGGGGATCTTGGATAAAAATTCCGTAACTTTGTATGGCGACAGATGGTTAGTAGCGTTTGGTCAGGGAGGAAAATTTTTTTTTCTATCCTTCTAGGTTCTTCTGGCTGACCAAAACATTATATTGACCTGAAATAGATTAGCAAGAGAAAATCAAACAAAAGTTTTGTTTTGTTTTGGGTTGTGCCCGCAGCAAACAGAAGTTCCCAGGTCTGGGACTGAACCTGCACCATATCAGTGACCTGAGCCACAGCAGTGACAACAGTGGATCCTTAACCTACTGAGTCATCATGGAACTCCTCAAACAAAAGTTTAATAACATGTATAAATGGGAGAGACCTAGGAGGACCGAGTAACTCATCAAAACGGTTGAAGCCCTGACAAAGGAAGTGCTTGGAAACAAATGTTTTCTGGGCCATGCTGAAACAATGAGACACAGAGACCAGTTTTAAACTTTGGTTTCTCCGTCCATAAACCTAGTACATGATATAGTTACCTATGGTGATAACTCCCTTCCTGGAACAGGTCCTCCCTCTATCCACATTCTTTTAGGCAGTGAGGGGGAACGTCAAAGGTTGCTCCTGAGTCCTCTGTGTCTTCAGAATAATCAGTCTAGGAGTTCCCGCCATGCCTCAGTGGTTAATGAACCTGACTAGCATCCATGAGGACGCAGGTTCAATCCCTGGCCTTGCTCAGTGCATTAAGGCTCCAGTGTTGCCGTGAGCTGTGGTGTAGGCCAGCAGATATAGCTCCAATTAGACCGCTAGCCTGGGAACCTCCAGATGCCACAGATGCGGCTCTACAAAGCAAAAAAATAAAAAATAATCATCCTAAATGAATCCTTATGTCAAAGAAACACAATTTGGGGTGGCAAATTTTGCCACTCTACAAGTTATTGTAGAGATCATTTTGCAATGACATAAATGTCAAACCACTATGTTGTACACCCAAAGCTGATACTGTATGTTAACTATATTTCAATAAGAAAGAAAAACAATAATTCCATGAGTTTATCATTAACAAACGAAGTTTGTTTGTCTGAAGCATTTCACCAAAATTCAAATCTTGGAGTTATCTTGTGGTGCAGCAGGTTAAGGATCCAGAGTTGTCACTGCAGCAGCTCAGGTCACTGCTGTGGCTCAGATTCAGTCTCTGGCCCGGGAATTTATGCTTATCTTGGGCATGGCCAAAAACACACGTAAAAGATGTTCTTTGGAAAAAAAGGAAGCCAAAAAAAAAAAAATTCAAGTGTTGCGAGGTACCAGCTTCATAATTTGAACTAGAATTAGAATTAGGAAGAGCCTTACGGTTTACAGTTTGGTTTATGGATTCCATGACCTCTACTACTCTCTGTAGTTCAAATGCTATCTGGAGTTCAAAAGGACCTAGGCATAGGAAAGAGCGTGTAAGTGTTTATTGTGTTTATGTGATTCTGTGTGTATAGTCTAACATGGAATATAATTTCTATCAGGTGAAAAAGCTATTCATTGTATTATCTTCTGCTTCTTCTCTCGTGAAACTTTAAATATCTAAAATAGCTTCTATTTTAAAATATTTTTTATTTTTATTTTTTTGCTTTTTAAGGCCACACCCATGGCATATAGAGGTTCCCAGGCCAGGGGTCGAATTGGAGCCACAGCCGCAGCAACACTGGATCCAAGCTGCATCTGTGATCTACATCACAGCTCATGGCAACACCAGATGCCCAACCCACTGAGCGAGGCCAGGGATCGAACCCACAAACCCATGGTTCCTAGTCAGATTCGTTTCCGCTGTGCCATGATGGGAACTCCACTTCCATTTTAATATAGGTCAGGATCTGCTTAGAAGCAAGATTTCCTCGTGAATCAGAGGCAAACTACTTAGGAAATGATTTGAATGTCATTTTCTTCATGAAAAGGGTTAACCCTTATTGTTCTTTAACTTAAAACTCTTGAGCTTTTAAAATGGTGTATGTTCACTGTAGGAAATTTAGCAAAGCCTAGAATAAAGTAAAAATAACTCAGAGTCCCAACACATGGAGAAAACAACAATGAAAATTTTAGGATATATTTCGCCACTCTTTTTCTACAAATATGTATATATATTTCTCAAAACTGGGATCAGACGTTACTTAATATTTCATGTGCTCTTTTCACTTTGTGAGCAAAACATATTTTTTTTTTTTCTTTTTAAGATGTGTGACATATGGAAGTTTCTGGGCTAGGGATCTAATCAGAGCTGCAGCTGCTGGCCTACACCACAGCCACAGCAACTCGGGATCTGAGCCACATGTGCAACCTATGCCACACCTTGCGGCAATGTCAGATCCTTAATTCACTGAGCAAGGCCAGGGATAGAACCCACATCCTCATGGATACTAGTCAGGTTCTTAACCTGCTCAGCAATGACGGGAACTCCAAAACATGATTTTTGATGGTCATTTAGTGTTACATTGTATTTTATGAATTAATTATAACATACTTAATCATTCTCTTCATTTTGGTTGTTTCAATTTTTCAACATTATATAAAAGCTGTTCTGGGAGTTCCTGTTATGCCGCAGCAGAAACAAATCAGACTAGGAACCATGAGGTTGTGGGTTTGATCCCTGGATTCACTCAGTGGGTCAAAGATCCAGCGTTGCTGTGAGCTGTGGTGTAGGTTACAGACGCAGTTCAGATCTGGTGTTGCTGTGGCTGTGGTGTAGGCCTGCAGCTGTAGCTCCAATTCAACCCCTAGCCTGGGAATCTCTGTATGCCGCAGGAGTAGACCTTAAAAAAAAAAAAGGCTGTTCTGAACATTCCTGTTTGCATAGATAATAAATAAAGATGCCTCCCCCCATAAAAAAGGAGCTCCTGCTATGGCACAGTGGGTTAAGGATCTGGCATTGTCTCTGTGGGAGCACAGGTTCGATACCATGGCCAGCGCAGTGGGTTAAGGATCCAGTGTTGCTGCAACTGCAATGTAGGAGTAAGCTATTGTTTGGATTCAATCCCTGGCCCAGGAAATAGCATTAAAAAAAAAAAATGGTGCCCCTATTTTTATCCATTCCCCTATGTTTTTCCTTAGAATAAGTCTTATTACTACAATTCTTAGTATATTTGCAGCATATCTGACATTTCATTAGCCCATCTCTGTTTAATTTTCCCCAGGTTAAAAATTATGTTCAAATTTTAAGAAAGTCTAAACATATTAATTATTAAAATGTGTAATATTCCTAATTATCATTGCTGGTTTCTTAAGTATGGCAAATTTCTGATAGTAGATAGAAAAATGAGATGAAAAAAGCCAGAGAAACTGTCAAATATTATGCAACTGCAGCAGGAACTATTTTGGTAATGATCATTTTCCAGTTCAACTGATTTTTAGCTAAAGGGAATTACTTCACTGTTCCAGACAGCAAATAGTTATTAACTGAACTTCAAGTTCAATTCTCAGAAGGGCCCTGTTTAGCATTCTCCCAAACTACATTACTACGGGGTGAATTTGAAGAATGGCAGTGTCTCTCACAGATTTCTTCTGATATTTCTTTCCTGGCTCCTCTAGACTTCCCATTTCTACTTTTATATCATTTCTTCAACTCTTGTCTTTTAGTTTTTCTTTTCAACAACTCATTTTTCTTCTATATAAGTGTCTCCAGACTTGGTGAAATAATAAAGATTTCTGCTTCAAAGATGATTATAGAACCAGTGCTATGCAGGCCAACAGTTGTATGCAGAACTATTTTGAGTACCGAAATTACAGATGACAGCACTACTCAAAACTGAGAAGAAAATAGAGTATGCTTTGCACAAACTGCTACTGAACCCTGGTCTATGTTTCAGCAAAATGCCTTCACTTGCTTCTGGCCTGTATCTCATTCTTGTTGTTGGCCATGGTCAATGAAAATCTACTGCTGATTTGATAAAAATAATTTAAGGTGATTCTCAGACCTCTTTTTCTTATACTACATTTCAAAATAGTAGCAGAGTAAAGAACTGGGTTTTTCTACACATCCAACAGGCTCCCATAGAAAGGACCGCTCTGTGGCCATTCAATCCCACATCTCCATGCTAAACAAATATAAACACACTAAAGAAAATGGGAATATTTACCATATTGCTTTTCTTAGGCTGTTGTCCCTGATCTAGGGTAGTACTTCTCAAGTTTAGGATACTGAAAGTCATCTGGGGTGCTTATTAAACTATAGATTCCTGGGCCCCAAATTCAGAGATTATGATTTGGTAGATCTCAAGTGGGATCAAGGAGTCTCTGAATTTACTAAATAAATTTACTTAACTGAATTTACTAAACTAAATTTACTTAACTGATTCTGAGGTAGGTGATCAGAAACACTTATCCGAGATTTTTGCTATTCATCTGAAAGCTAACCATGCTTATTGGTTCTATTATTGGCCAAGTATTTTCAAATTGTTTTAGTTTCTCCATTTTCAAAACTGAGCAGATAAATCTGAGTACATGGGATTAGGTAAAATTGAACATGATTACGTTGGCATTTATTCTAGAAGACAGACACCAATATGTTGAACAAAAAGAACTCCTTGCTGGAGTTCCCATCATGCTGCAGCGGTTAATGAATCCAACTAGGAACCATGAGGTTGCGGGTTCGATCCTTGGCCTTGCTCAGTGAGTTAAGGATCCGGCGTTGCCGTGAGCTGTGGTGTAGGTTGCAGACGCGGCTCGGATCCCCTGTTGCTGTGGCGGCGGCGTAGGCCGGCGGCTACAGCTCCTGTTAGACCTGTAGCCTGGGAACCTCCATATGCCGCAGGTACGGCCCTACAAGAGGCAAAAAGTCAAAAAAAAGAAAAAAAAAAGTTGACTTATAAAGTTGTTAATTTCAGGTGTAAAGCAAAGTAAATCAGTCAGCTGTTCATTTTATTATTAACCTTTAAGCTGTTCATACATGCATCATATAAATTTTCATCTATGCATTATATAAATTTTCATATTTGCTATAAATCACCTTAAATTTAAAAAGTATACCAAAAAAGTTTACTTCAAATTATAGTAATTTCAGTGCTATTTTTAACAATAATAGCATAAAATGGAAGCAGCCTATTTGTTGGAATGGTTAAAGTAAACACTGGTTTGGCCATACGCTGAATGGAATATTATTCAGTTATTTTAAATATGGTTATGCAGCACTATGTGAAAAAAAAGCTTATGGCAAGTTACCAAAAATTAGTGACAAAATCTTTTAGCTGTATGATTACAACCATGTAAAACGGTTTAAAGAAGAAGAATGTATGCTACTATGATACCGTGATTAGTTTTAGCAAAAAGGATAAGTGTTTTTTCCCTTGCTTTTTCTAATTTAGTGTGGTTATGCTATTTTTAATAATTGAACTTCCCATTACAAAAAGAAAAAAAAAAAAAGAACTCCCCAGAAAGCATTTTTTGGTTCCACTATAAATTAACTTGACCAGAAATTACACTGGCTTCTAAGATTTTATACAGGGGAAAGTTTTCAGGAAAAACAATAAAAAGTCAGGAAACAATATCTTTCTTAGTAGCCTCTCAGCCTCTGCACCTCAGAAAATAAATGCCTTTTACTAAGATTCATTTGCTTGCTAAGAGTTGAGTTTCCCCTCCTTTTAGTTGCTATCATTGGCCAGCTTGCCTTTCCATCACCAAAAACCTCCAGTATCTTGGTCACACACAGCTCACGGCAAGGAGCTGACTAATCCTACGGCTGGGGCAGTTTATTAGGTAACTTTTCACACAGTGCCCGTTGCTACTCATTGCAAAATATATCTGACTGGGAATGATAAATGCCATGGTTTACATTTGACTCCAGTCACCTCGTCAGTGCCAGCAGCTTGAGTGTGTAAATATCATCTACTGCCTTTAGAAAGACGCTGACATTATGTTCCAGGCTCCGTAACGTTGAGTAACATGAGAGAGGGGAGCAGCAGAGAATCTACAAGGAAGAATCAGAAGCAAACTAGGACGTTAATCACTTTCTGCTTTATTTCTAAAAGAAAAGAAAAGCTGAGCATTTATAAGTTTTATCTACAAAATAAAAGTATTTTCAAGATTCAAAATTTAAGAACCAGAACAAGTAAATGAATCAACACTCCTAATATCTTTCTATTAATCCATCAAAAATTAGTAACTCTCTGAGGCAGGAACATGTTTCTCAGTAACTAAAATAGATTCAATGGGAAAAGCAAGTATCATATCATTAAAAATTCTGTCATAATTTTAACAATATTACAATACAGAATGTGTTGGACTGGAGAAACCCACTATGAAAAGAAGGTTCTGTGCTTTGTTTCTTGAGACTATAAGCTGCCTCTTTAAAAAACCCTGCAGCCATTCTCAGGTTAAAGGGAAAGAGAGGGAAAAAATTCTAAATGAGAGAGGAATAAGGGTTTCACTTGTGATTTGTTCTGAGAATAAATATTATCTAGCCCCGATCATTAAATCTATGGGAATATGCAGTACATACATTCTGGTCCATTTAGGAAGCTAGATTAGTTATCTTTAGAGTCTTCTATCTCCCCTATGTACACAGTGTGACACTAACGCTAATACAAAAGCCAAGTGCAAATTTTGTTTGCTAACAAGATTCCAGACCACTAATGAAAGGACATGGAGTGCTTTAGCTAAAGAAAACAAGAATATTCACCTATAGCTTCTTTTCTGAGTGTGAAAGAAGAGAAAAATATATTTCTTTTTTATTTGGTTACAAAGAGCTGTGCTTTTAAATAGTTTAAGAAAGTAAGGCAAAGGCTAGCTTTTCTTTGATAAAGTAGGATCATACGGAAAGTTATGCAATGGGTTAGCAAGATTACACTCCAGTCAACTGAGCCACAATTCCTCAAGACTAAGCAGGACAAAGGAAGTTCCTAAGGATAAGTATCTTTGTACAATAGGTCTGAATCATACCAGGACACACCAACCAAGTCTAAGCACCCTAAACAGGTCTACTTTGATTCGCTCTTTCATTGATGTTCAGAAATTACTATGGTCATAACCTCATCAATCAACCAAATCTGAGCATGGAGATGTTTCCAATTTGGACTTGTTTCCAACAGAATTAAAAGGCCAAAACTCATTTTCTGTTTGATGAATCATCAACTACCTTATTGTTCCAGGTGTAATTGATATTCCTGCTAAAATTCAGTCTTTAAATTAAATGTCTATGATAAAGAATTTCATTTCTGGCTCAGGTAAACAGTAATTATTTTCACCTCATCTTATCACAGTTATTATTATTGTTTATTACTATTGTTTTTTTAGGGCCGCACCGCGGCATATGGAGGTTTCCAGGCTAGGGATCCAACTGGAGCTATAGCCACTGGCCTATACCACAAGCCACAGCAACACGGGATCTGAGCTGCATCTTCTACCTACACCATAGCTCACGGCACTGCCGGATCCTTAACTCACTGAATGAGGCCAGGGATCGAACCTGCATCCTCATGGATGCTAGTCAGATTCGTTTCCACTGAGCCACAACAGGAACTATGTTATTATTGTTATTTTAGTGGGACCAAAGAAAATGGCCAAAATAGACTTTATGAGTTATACTCTAAATGATGGTGATTCTGGTCCTGGCTTGTTATTTACAAAGTGAATATGATTACCTCCCTAAAAAAACAGAAATTGATAGGAAGAAGAGATTTTAGGAAACAGAAGACTAAGAGAACACATTAGATCTACTCTACAGACTCAGATATTCCTTTTTCTTTCCTTGTAAACTCACTTCAAATAGCCAGCTGACTCAGGTATTACTGATCCTTACGCTAAACTATAATAAGATTTTTTTAATAGATCACTTTAAGTAGTTTTCATACTTTTTAAATTTATTCTCAGTCATGTTCTCTCTCTTGCTGGAATAACAGCCTATAATGTTATAAAAGTTGTGACCTTCTTTCTGTACGTTAACTGCTAGACTAGAATTACAAGAGAATTTCTTTCATCTGTGGTAGGACGTACACATGGGAAAGTGGTACATTTAAAATCAGCAGTCAAATACTGCAAAATGCTATTCTCTCCACTTATGAGTTAAGGAAATAGAAGCCCAAATAGTGACTAAATGGAATAATCCAGGGATTACAAATCAGTCAACCGACTGAAAGCCATTAGTAAATACTAAGACTTTTGATTCAAAACTTAGTTTTCCATTAAACCACATTACTTTAATTACACTGTAAAAAATTATTTTAAGGGGACATACCTAAGGGAAATAGCAGATATAAACTGAATATTTTGAAACGTTTTATCTTATTCTATTTTTTGCCTTTTTTTTTGTTATTGTTAGGACCGCACCAGAAGCATAAGGAATTTCTCAGGCTAGGGGTCAAATCAGAGTTACAGCTGCCGGCCATTGCACCACAACCACAGCAATGTGGGATCAGAGCCATATCTGTGACCTACACCACAGCTCACAGCAAAGCCGGATTCTTAATCCACTGAGCAAGGCTAGGGATCGAACCTGCATCCTCATAGATCCTAGTCAGGTTCATTTCCGCTGAGCCGCAATGGGAACTCCTATTTTGAAACATTTTAATAACAGCACAAAATAAGCCAATATATGATGTACTGAGCAACATTAAAGGTGAATGTACAGGTAAAGATAAAAGATAGCATAAATGGAAGTTCCCCTGTGGTGCAGCAGGTTAAGGATCCAGCCTTGTTACTTCTGTGATGCAGGTCTTATCCCTGGCTTAGGAAATTTCACATGCAGTGGGAATGACCAAAATAATAATAAAATAAAGGTCATTTATTTTAAAAAAGGGATAGTATAACGTAGGTATTTTTTGGCCACACTAGCAGCATGTGGAAGTTCCTGGTCCAGGGAATGAACCACAGCACTGCAGCAACCCAAACTGCTGCAGTGATAACACCAGATCTGTAATCCACTGTGCGACAAGAGAACTCCAGTATAAATGCATTTTTTAGATCTAATATATGGGTACTGGTTTTAGTTTTGGACCTCTTCTTATCTTATCATGTAAATCCAGAGACATACCTTGTACGATCTGTTGGCATTTTTTTTTTTTTTGTCTTTTTGCCTTTTTATGTAGAGCCACACCCGCGGCATATGGAGGTTCCCAGGCTGGCGGTCTAACAGGAGCTGTAGCCACTGGCCTTCGCCACAGCCACAGCAACGCGGATCCGAGCCGTGTCTGCAACCTACACCACAGCTCATGGCAACGCCAGATCCTTAACCCACTGAGCAAGGCCAGGGATCGAACCTGCAACCTCATGGTTCTTAGTCGGATTCGTTAACCACTGCGCCACGAAGGGAACTCTTGTTAGCATTTTAAAGTTTACATTTTTTAAAGAAAAAAACTCATGGTCAGTAAAAATAACTAAATAAATGCATTTTCTGTCTGTAACTCTTATTTTCAAATCTGATTTAAGAGACAACTACACAGCAATATGGATGGACCTAGAGATTATCATACTAAGTAAAGTAAACCACATAGAGAAAGAGAAATATCAGATAATACCAATTACATGTGGAATCTAAGAAAAAAAAGATACAAATGAACTTATTTATAAAACAGAAACACTGCGAGAACATTATAAATCAACAAGGGAAAAAATAAAAATCTTTAAAAAATTAAAATTAAAAAAAATACAGAAAGATATTCACAAACATAGAAAACAAACTTATGGTTACCAAAAAGGAAAGAGGGTGGAAGGATAAATTAGGAGGGTAAGATAAATGTATACTATATAAAATAGATAACCAATAAGAACATACTGTATAGCACAGGGAACTATACTCAATATTTTGTAATAACCTCAATATTTATAGATAGTAACCTATAAGGGAAAAGAATCTGAAAAAAAACATATAACTTAATCACTGTGCTGTACACTTGAAACTAACAAAACATTGTACATCAACTATACTTCAATAAAAAAATTTAAAAAGAGACAACTTCATAAAGCAATGATTATAAAACTGAGTAGAGGGTATATAGCATAAAAATATATAATTTGTATGTCAGTAACAGCACAATTGAGAAAGGAGAATAGAGCTATATGGAATAAAAATTTGGTATACTATTGAAATTCAGTCATATTAATCCAAACTTGATTATTTTAAAACTAAAATGTTAACTCCAATCCCTACCACAACCATTAAGACTTCAAAAACATATAGTAAAATAATTGAAAGGATATACTAGAAAATAGCTACTTAACACAATAAAGGAGAAATGGAAGAACAAAAAGAGACACAAAACACATAGAAAACAAATAACAAAATGGCAGATGTAAAAACTACGTAATTGATAATTACATTAATTATAGATAGACTAAACACTGTAATCAAAATGCATAAATTTGCAATATGGATTTAAAAAATGATGCAACTGTATTACAAAGCCACAGTAATCAAGACAGTGTGGTGCTAGTACCAAAACAGACATACAGACCAATGGAAAAGAACAGAGAACCAGAAATAAACCCAGACACCTACAGTCAATTAATCTTTGACAAAGGAAGCAAGAATATAAAATGGGAAAAAAAAGTCTTTTCAGCGAGTATTGCCGGGAAACCTGGACAGCTGCATGCAAATCAATGAAACTAGAACACACTCTCATACCATGCACAAAAATAAACTCAAAATGGCTTAAAGACTTAAATGAAAGACAAGACACCATCAAACTCTCAGAAGAGAATATAGGCAAAACATTCTCTGACATCAGCCTTACAAATGTTTTCTCAGGTCAGTCTCCCAAAGCAACAGAAATAAAAGCAAAAATAGGAGTTCCCGTCGTGGCGCAGTGGTTAACGAATCCGACTAGGAACCATGAGGTTGCGGGTTCGATCCCTGGCCTTGCTCAGTGGGTCAACGATCTGGCGTTGCCGTGAGCTGTGGTGTAGGTCGCAGATGCGGCTCGGATCCTGCATTGCTGTGGCTGCAGTGTAGGCCAGTGGCTACAGCTCCGATTAGACCCCTAGCCTAGGAACCTCCAAATGCCACGGGTGCGGCCCTAAAATGACAAAAGGCAAAAAAATAAATAAAAAATAAAAGCAAAAATAAACCAATGGGACCTAATCACACTGACAAGCTTTTGCACAGCAAAGGAAACCAAAAAGAAAACAAAAAGAGAATTTATAGAATGGGAGAAAATAATTTGAAATGATGCAACAGACAAGGGTTTAATCTCTAAAATATACAAACAACTTACCTAACAGCAAAAAACCCAACAACCCAATTGACAAATGGGCAAAAGCCCTGAACAGACATTTCTCCAAAGAAGATATACCGATGGCCAAGAAGCACATGAAAAAATGCTCAACATCACTGATTATTAGAGAAATGCAAATCAAAACTACCATGAGATACCACCTCACACCAGTCAGAATGGCCATCATTAATAAGTCAATAAATAAGAAATGCTGGAGGGGGTGTGCAGAAAAGGGAACCCTCCTGCATTGTTGGTGGGAATGTAAGCTGGTACAACCATTATGGAAAACGGTATGGAGGTACCTTAGAAAACTATATACAGAACTACCATATGACCAAGCAATCCCACTCTTGGGCATATACCCGGACAAAACTTTCCTTGCAAAAGACACATGCACCCACATGTTCACTGCAGCACTATTCACAACAGCCCAAACATGGAAATATCCTTTTTCTTTTTTTTTTTTGTCTTTTTGCCTTTTTATGTAGAGCCGCCCCCACGGCATATGGAGGTTCCCAGGCTAGGGGTCTAACAGGAGCTGTAGCTGCTGGCCTTCGCCACAGCCACAGCAATGCGGGATCCGAGCCGCGTCTGCAACCTACACCACAGCTCACGGCAATGCCGGATCCTTAACCCACTGAGCAAGGCCAGGAATCGAACCCGCAACCTCATGGTTCTTAGTCGGATTCGTTAACCACTGAGCCACGAAGGGAACTCCCGGACATGGAAATATCCTAAATGTCCATCGACAGATGATTGGATTAGGACGATGTGGTATATATACACAATGAAATACTACTCAGCCATAAAAAAGAATAAAATAATGTCAGTTGCAGCAACATGGGTGGAATTAGAGACCCTCATACTGAGTGAAGTAAGTCAGAAAGAGAAACACAAATACCATATGATATCACATATCTGGAATCTAACATATGGCACAAATGAACCTTTCCATAGAAAAGAAAATAATGGACTTGAAGAATAGACTTGTGGTTGCCAAGGAGGAGGGGGAGGAAGTAGGATGGACTGGGAACTTGGGGTTAATAGTTGCAGACTATAGCCTTTGGAATGGCTAAGCAATGAGATCCTGCTGCGTACCACTGGGAACTATATCTACTCACTTATGATGAAGCATGATAATGTGAGAAAAAAGAATCTATACATGTGTGTGTAACTGGGTCACCATGCTGTACAGTAGAAAAGTGACACAACACTGTAAACCATCTATAATGAAAAAAATAAAAATCACTATATAAAAAAAATAAAAAATGACGCAACTATATGCTGTCTATAAAAGACAAGCTGGATTCAAAGAAACAAATAAGCTGAATGGAAAAGAATGGAAAAACGTATACCATACAAACAGTACCCAAAAGAGAAACCTCGAGTAGCTATGCTAACATCAGACAAAATACATTTTAGGAAGCAAAGAAGGATATATATTATAATGATAAAAACATCAGTCCGTCAGGAGGACATGACAACTATGAATATATAGGTGCCTAACAACAGAGCCCCAAAACACATGAAATAAAACTAATAAAATTGAAGGGAGACATAGACCATTCAACAACAGTGGAGACGTCACTATTCCACTTTCAATGACGACTAGAACAATCAAACAGAGGATTAACAAGGAAATAAAAGACTTGAACAATACTATAAACCAACTAGATCTAAGAGATTTTCCTTTTTTTTGTTTGTTTGTTTTTTAGGGCCACACCCGCGGTATCTGGAGGTTCCCAGGCTAGGGGTCTAATAGGAGCTACAGCTTCCAGCCTGCGCTACAGCAATGCCAGATTTGAGCTGTATCTGCGACCTACACCACAGCTCATGGCAATGCCAGATCATTAACCCACTGAGCAAGGCCAGGGATCGAACCCGCAACCTCATGGTTCCTAGTCAGATTCGATAATTGCTGCGCCAAGACAGGAACTCCGAGATCTAGGAGATTTTCACCCAACAGAAACAGAAGGCACATTCTTCTCAAGTATACATGGAAACAATTACATGACTTAAAAAAATAAGCACAAAACTTGTACACTGAAAACTATAAAATATCACTGAAAGATTAAAGATGAATTAAATAATTGGAAAGCTATCTCATGTTTATAAACTGGGAGACATTATTAAAATGGCAATACTTCCCAATTTGATGTATATAATGCAACCTCTATCAAAATCAGAGCTTTTTTTACATTTGACAAACTTTTCTTAAAATTCATATGGAAATGCAAACAACCTAAAAGAACCAAAATGATCCTGAAAAAGAAGGGCAAAGTTAGAGGGTTCACACTTCATGATTTCAAAACACACTACAGAGTCAGGGTGGTGCTGGAATAAGGATAGAAATGCAGATCAATGGCATATAATTGAGAATCCAGATACATCTCTACATTTATGGTCTGCTGATTTTCAACAAAGGTGCCAATGCAAGTCACGGGGAAAGAGTACTCTTTTCAACAAACTGTACTGAGACAAGTGAATATTCATGTACAAAGAAGAATGAAGGCGGACTACCTCACAACATAAACAAAAATTACTTCAAAATGAATCACAAACTAAGATCCATTAAGATCTTAAACTATAAAACTTTTAGAAGAAAACATAAATGTAAATTTCCAAAATCTTGGATTAAGCAATGGTTTCTTGAATTTTGAAAGCACATGTGACAAAATTAAAAACAGAGAAATTGAATATCATAAAATTTTAAACTTTTGCACTTCAAAAACATCAGCAAGAAATTGAAAAGGCAACACACAGGATGGAAGGAAATATTTGCAAATTTATATCTCTGAAAAGGGATATAACCAGAATATATAAAGAACTCTTACAACTCAACAGTGAAAAGATAAATAAACCAATCTTTTCTTTTGCTTTTTAGGGCCACACCTGCAATATATGGAAGTTCCCAGGCTAGGGGTTGAATCAGAGCTTCAGCTGCGAACCTACGTCACAGCCAAAGAAATGCAGGATCTGAGCCATGTCTGTGACCTACACTAGAGCTCACAGCAACACCAGATCCTTAACCCACTGAGTGAGGCCAGGGATCAAACATGCATCCTCATGGACACTAGTCAGGTTTGTTACCTTTGAGCCACAATGGGAACTCCATAAATAACCTAGTATTGAAATGCATGAGTGATTTGGGGTTCCCACTGTGGAACGGGATTAAGAATCCAACTGTGACGGCTCAGGTCATTGCAGAGGATCCGGTATTGCCATAGCTGTGGTGTAGGTCACATCTGTGGCTCGAATTCAATTCCTGGCCCAGGAACTTCCATATGCCTCAGATGAGGACATAAAAGTAAAAAAAAAAAAAAAAAAAAAAAAAAAAAAAAAAAAAAAAAAAAAAAAAATGCATGAAGGATTTGAATAGGCTGTTTTCCAAAGAAGGTATATGAATAGCCCATAAGCACACATAAAAGATGCTCAACATCATTAGTGATTGGGAAAATGCGTATCAAAATCACAATGAGATACTACTTCACACCCACTAAGATGGCTATAATAAAAAAGACACTTTGGGAATTTCCCTGAAGCATAGCAGGTTAAGGATCTGGCATTATCACTGGCTTGGGTCGCTGCTTTGGCTTGGGCTCGGTCCCTAGCCCAGAAATTTCCACATGCCACAGGTGTGGCTTAAAAATAAAAATAAAAAAGACACTTTTGGCTGGAAGCGCCATCTTCCAGTAATTCACCAAAATGAGTAACACAAAGGGAAAGAGGAGAAGCACTAGCTATGTGTCCTCTAGGCCTTTTAGAAAACATTATTGTTCTTTTGGCCATATACATGCAAATCTACGAGGAAGATGATATTGTAAACCTAAAGGGAATGGGCGTTATTCAAGAGGAATGCCCCATATTACTCAACACGGAGTTGACAATGTTGTAAACAAATGAGCTACCAGCAAAATTCTTGCCAAGAGAACTAATGTAATTAATGAATGTATTAAACACTCTAAGGGCTGAGATAGCTTCCTGAAACATGTATAGGAAAATGATCAGAAAAAGAAGGAAGCTGGGAGTTTTCGTGGTGGCTCAGCAGTTAATGAACCTGACTAGCAACCATGAAGATGCGGGTTTCAACCCTGGTCTTGCTCAGTGGGTTAAGGATCTGGCATTGCTGTGAGCTGTGGTGTAGGTTGCAGACACAGCTCGGATCTGGTGTTGCTGTGGTTGTGGTGTAGGTCGGCAGCTATAGCTCTGACTCGACCCCTAGCCTGGGAACCTCTATATGTCACGGTGTGGCCCTAAAAACGCAAAACAAAAAGAAAAAGGAAAAAAAGAAAAAGCCTCTGGCCTGTTTAAAAAAATGATAACAAATGTAGAATCCTTACACGCCATTGGTGGGGATGTAAAATGATAGCGTTGCTTTGGAAAACATTTGGCAGGTCCTCCAAAAGCTAAGCTCAACAGTTCCATTTATAGGTATATATACAGGAAAACTGAAAATATACATGTCTAACAAAAATTTTGTACATGAACACTCATAGCAGTAGTAGTCATAACAGTTGAAAACTAGAAATACTAATGTCCATGAGCTAAATAAATAGTGCAAATGTATATCCACGTAATGAAATATTATTCAGCCATAAAAAGGAATGAAGGAGTTACCTGGTGGCTCAGCAGGTTAAGCATTCAAGGGTTGTCACTGCTGTGGCATGAGTTCGATCCCTGGCCCTAGAACTTCTGCAGGCCACAGGTGTGGCCAACAAAAAAGGAATGAAGTTCTGATACATACTATAATATGGATAAGTATTGAACACGTAATGCTGAATGAAAGAAGCCAGATATAAAAGGCCACATACCACATAACACCATTCATACAAAATAGCCAGAGTAGGAAAATCCATAGAGATAGAAAGTAAATTAGTAGTTTCCAGGGACTAAGGGTTGGAGAGACAGTGAAGCGACAGCTCAAAGGTATGGAGCTTCTTTTTTAGGATGATAAAAAATGTTCTGGAATTATAATTATTTTTTGGCCACACCCATGGGATGTGGAACTTCCTAGGTGAGGGATCAAACCTGTACCACAGAAGTGATTGGAGCCACTTCAATGAAAACACTGGATCCTTAACCCACTGTGCCACAAAGGAACTTCAAAAATGTTCTGGAATTAGATAGTACTGCACGACTTTGTGAATATACTAAAAACCACTGAACTGAACACTTTAAAAGGATGAATTGGGTATGATTTATATTTCAATAAAGCTATTATTAAAAGTATATATATACAGATATACAATAACATGTATATAGATAAAAATCTTATGTATTTAAATATATATGCATATATGATATATATGATATACACATAGGAAAACTGAATATAAGCCTAAAGAAACTGAATAAAAAACTTGAGGTCGTATAATCATGATGATTGGCAAAGACAAACTAGTACAGACAACATTTCCTTGAAAGCTTGGTGGTTAATTTCCTTGGTCAAGAAGCTCCCTGCCATAATCTCTAGAATACCTAAACATATCCACATTACCACGTTAATAATACACATATACAGTCTGTACATTCTGATATATCTTTTAAAAATATTTTAAAGATTTATTTCTTCTCCATTCTTATTGCCCAAAACAAGGCCCTTACCTCTCTTCCTCCCTCCCTCCACCACTGGGGGACTTTAGCAATCTCCCAGTTAGTCTCCCTGTCTAAACTGTTACTTTTAGCCATTCTGGACACGCTTGCCCTATACATCTTTCTAAGGCTAGAACTTTTCCAGCCAATGTTCTTAGTCCAGAACATGTTACCTCACCCTAAATTCGGATCCCACATACTTAAGTCTCTGCTCACTTTAGCTCTTATCTTCTCTCCCTATCATGGCTTGATGCTGGTTTTTCACTGGAGGCACAGGTCCTCACCTCCTTCCTATGTCTCAGAACACAGGCTTTGCTTGTATTCTTCCTCTTCCCTTGCAGTGTTCACATTCTACCCACTCTTCAAGGTCCAAAAGGAATGCCACCTCCTCCTTGAAGATTTTCCTGGCAGCTCTAAGTCACATTCGTTGCTCACAAATAATTATTTTCATGCGTTGTAGTTGTGACAACATAGTTGGAATCGTCTACTCTTTTCTCTGAGTTTCATCTGTTAACAGGAGACCTAGGGACTCTTACCTGCGACAGCGGGACAGGTATTTATAGATATCTTCAGTGCAAATCTATAATTTCCAAAATACTAGTTCTTCAAGCATATGATGCACCTAATCTAACTGCTTAAAATAATACTTCTCAAATACTATCATATAATATTCATGCTTGTTTAAAAGATGACAAAGTGAGAGTACAGTGGGTGTCTGGCGCATGGGTTTACTTATCTCACAAACCAAGGCATTCATTTCTTGATTTAAAAAAAAACGCTATTTTCACATTTCCAATTAATTATATTCTAAATATCTCTAAGTACGTCCCATTAGCAGACACATTTTGTTTTCAACGACCGTGGCACAGAACGTTCGAAGGGAGTAATACTAGAGACCACAACCCACAGGAAAAAGTCAAAAGCACACTCGCTGCGCTGCTGCTTACTGGGGACGCCATGGGCCTGAATTCACGCTTTGGGGAGCCTCAGTTCTCTCATCCGTACAATGGAGAGAACACTCGACAATATTTACCTCCCACAGTTGTGAAAGATTTTCTTTCTGACGAACTGCGCGCTGTTTGCCTCCTAGGACCGAAGGGAGGCGCTTTTCCTCCCGCGACGCACTTCCGTGCTCGAGGAGGGGTGACCAGTTCTTGGCCGGGGCCGGGTCGCCCTGGCAGGAGGCCTGGCAAAAAAAGCTTGGGTCGCAGGCTTGACGTGCAGCCTGAGGGGCGTCAGCAGGAGCGCGCCAAGTGTGTACACACCGTGCAAAACACGCTGAGCGTGCGTGCGGCGGTGCGTGCGGGGTGGTGGGAGCGTGCTCCGACTCATACCATAGTGAAGGTGCAGGGCGTATGATAGTAAAGCGACAGCTGACAAGGCCGAGGGAGACCGAGGCCTGGGGTGCCACAGAGACCAGAAGGAGGAGGCGACGGCTCCCGCCGCCTGGCACCCCAGGGTTGGTGCCCCCCTGCGCCACGGGCCGACCGGCACCCGCAGCGCCCCACGTGGCGGCCGGCGAGGTCGCAGCCGGTACACCCCGTTTGCTCCGCCTCCGCGGCGCACGGCTGCCCTCGGCAGCTTCCCCGCCCGACTCTCACCCGACCCTCCTCCCTTCCCCCTCCCGGATCGCGATGGACGCGGCCTCCCCCCGCCGCCGCCGGCAGCACCGCGCGGGCCTCTGAGCTGCAGGGCCCGAGGAGCCGCGTGCAGGGTACGGGACGTGCTCTGGCAGCCGCTTGTCTGGGGAACCTCTCGCTTCCCCGTCACCAGGTCCCCGCGGGGGAAAGGGAGGGACGAGGCGCGGCTTTTCCTGTGCCGCTTGCCCGGCTCGACCTGCGCGGCCTGCGGCTTCCTGGGAACTCTAGGGCCGCGGCCGGGCCTGGCTCTGCCCGCGGCCTGCTTGGAGCTGGACCGGAGCGGTTTCAGAGGACAGGCCTGGGTAAGAGCTTGAGGGAGGGGGAGGAGGGAGCGCCCTGGGCGGTCGGAAGGGCCCTGGTGCCGGGATCAAGGATGCCCGGCGGCGGGTTGGGAGCGAGACCCCGGCCCCTGGTAAGGTCGGCGGCACTGCCGCCGACTTACCCTCTTAGCCCCTTTGTTCCCCTCCCTTGGCCCTGCCGGCGGTGGGACCCGGCTTGTCCAAGCCGGAACCTACGGCAGGCCCCCTCATGTCCTTGAGAAGGTTTCGCCGCCCGGCGGGGCCAGCGACATCTACCCGGGCCTCGGAGTTCCCGGCGCCGCTCTCGGGAGACCCATCGCGGTGCCCGCCCCGGCGGCCTCCTCTAGGGTAGGAAGGCTTGTCGCTCCTCCTCCAAAACTTCCCCCTCCTCCTCGACACAGGTACCTAACTTAGCCGGGTTTGGTGCCGGGAAACCGGAGCGCGGTGCCTGCGCCTGCCGGCGTGGGGTCGAGTGGGCCCAGAGTGTTGGGTCACCCCTGCTGACCGCCGCCGCCGTTGGGTGCCCGCTGGAACCTGCCCCTGGATTTATACACCTGTACCTGGGTTGCAGGGGACTCATAGCTGTCTCTTCTTCTGGGTGCTTACGAGTTTTTGTAATGACCTGCCTGTTGTGGTTGCTTCTCTTTTGCTGTTGTTGTTGTTTTTAACCAACTGCCCATTCTATGGGGACAGGGAAAGAGGACCAAAGATTAGCCTAGATTCTGATCCGTACTGTGTTAGTCCATTGCACGTACTTTCAGCATTTCTTTTAAAACTTTTAAGAACAGTTGCCAAAACAGCCCAAATTCCTAATCAAGTTTTTATTCCTAGATAGATCTTGTGTTTAACTATCGTTTGCATTTGGACATGGTAAGAATAGCAGTAAGTAAATCGAGAGGTCAACAATATATGAAATTGGAGGTTAATTTTAAAATAGAAACTTAATTTGCAGAGGGATTGGATCAAAATGCTTAGTCTCCTTAAAATACTGATTCTGATCCTTATCCGAAGATCAGGTTTGGGTGGAGGAGGGGGAAAGAAGTTTGCTGGAAAAAAAAAAGAACTCTTAGTAAGGTGTTGTTTGCCTTTTGGCATAGACGTTAGTGATAGCAGTGCTGGGATAGGAAGCATGTTTGACTGACTTTGACAAAGACAGCTCTGGTTTCTAGTTAAGCAGCAACCTAATCAGCTTATACTCTTGTTCAAACTGGTTTTTATATAGTATGATATATGAAGTTAAACCCGAGGAATAAGGAAAGTTGAAAAACTGCGTTAAGCTCTCTGTCCAAACATACTTATGAGTGTTTTCTAATTCCTAGGAGGACACCACGAAATTTTGGCTCTGGCCCATGTAAAAGAAAAAGAACTTTAAACCCATCCTGATCAGTTCTGGACCTTTAGAGGAATTTTTGCCTTTGCTTCTTTAATTTAAGTAAAGAGACTTAAAAAAAAAAACCGAAAAACTATGGCAGATGTGGATCCAGATACATTGCTGGAATGGCTACAGATGGGACAGGGAGATGAAAGGGACATGCAACTAATAGCCCTTGAACAGCTATGCATGCTGCTTTTGATGTCTGACAACGTGGATCGTTGTTTTGAAACGTAAGTACGTCCCTTCATCCATCATCCTTTCGGGTTGCTGTAGTGATATCTACACGACATGTTTTCAGCCATTTCCTGATTTTAGTTTCTGTAGAATTTTCTTTAGTGAGTTTTAAAACTGTCTTTTAAAAGTTTTCTACAGTTTTACATTTACATTTTTCTAAGAAATAAAAATTGGTAGGTGAACCAACTCTAGTAATGATAGTTATGACACAAATATATGTTTGTTGAATGAGTAGGAATTGTAGGGAATACTTATTTTAACTTTGGGTGTGATTGATCCATTTTCAGAATATTTTATGAACTGGGAAAATACAAGTACTTCTTTAAGGTTGGCTATTTCTCTATCAAAAAATTGGCCTGAAATTAACATGAAAATACAAACTGTAACAAATATATGTTTCCAGTTACCCTTTCATCATTGGTATTAATTCATATGACACTGTACCTTTGTTAAAGCAAATCACTGGTTTGTAAATTTAAATTTGGAGAGGGTATAAATTAGACGTTACCCTTATAACATACTTTTTGGAATAGTAGAAACAAACTTTGAGGTTTGTAGAGTTTAAACAGTTTCATTCAGAAGTTATGTAGAGTTTGCAGAAATGTAAAGGAACTAGATTGGTTATTAATGCCATGTTTTTCCTCTTATGTGATACTGGCCTAATTAGATTAACTCTTCTGAATGCTGAACACGTTGGTTTTTACTGTTTATTTTATATTTATATTTACAATTTTGAATTCCAGTGATAAGTGAAAACACAGATTCCTCTATATTTGTTTTAATGCCATTTTGAAGTAATTGGTAGAAAATGTTCCAGATGTTGACATAAAATTTGGTATCATTATCTTAATTTCTTTGAGTTGGGAATAAAGGTTATTACTAAATCAACAAAAGTATTTTTAAGCATCTTCATTTTTAAATGAGTAATTAAGATGAATTAATAAATGAATTATTAATAATTCTTAGTTGTAAATCCCATTGAAATGGTATTATTACAGTAAAAATCCTTATGAACAAAGTTTCCAAATTACAGTTTTTTAGTGACCCATTTATTTCAGCTAGTTACTGTTATTGGCAAACTTTTAGAACCTAATTTAGCTTGTCTGTTAATACTTACTTTGGCAGTGCTCATAGAAAAGTGAAATAGATTTTTGAGTATTCATAGATTTCATTAGAGATGTTTTCATTAACCTGAGAATTACTTTTGGTTACTTTTGGTATTTTAAAAATTAAGTTATCCATACCGGTCAAATCAACTATCATATCTTTTATTAAATACTAGCATTTGATAGAGGTATTTATAATGGCATTTTTACAAAGTGTTACTAAAACAATTGTATAGGAGGAGTTCCCAGTGTGGCTCAGTGTGTTAATGACTTGATGTTGTCTCTGTGAGGATGTGGGTTAGTCCCTGGCCTTGAACAGTGGGCTGAAGATCCGACATTGCTGCAAGCTGCTTGTGTAGGTCACAAATGCTGCTTGTATCTGGTGTTGCCTTGACTGTTGTGTAGACTGCAGCTGTAGCTCCCATTAGACCTCTAGCCCTGGAACTTCCATGTGCTGCAGGTGGGGCTGTAAAAAAAAATTTTTTTTAAGGAAATTTTTGAAATGGAATTCCTGTTGTGGCGCAGCAGTAACGAACCCAACTAGTATACGTGAGGATGTAGTTCGATCCCTGGCCTTGCTCAGTGGGATAAGGATTGAGCGTTGCCATGAGCTGTGGTGTAGGTCGCAGGCATGGCTTGGATCCTGAGTTGCTGTGGCTGTGGTTATAGGCCAGCAGCTGCCTCTCTGATTCGACCCATAGCCTGGGAACTTTGATATGACGCAGGTGCGGCCCTAAAAAGACAAAAAATAATAATAGTAAAGTCAAATAAAATGTAAAACTCAACCATGTAAAATCCTACCATCCTAACATAATGATTATTCTTTTCATTATCCTTTCTAGGCTTTATTCATATTTGGTATAATGTAGCTGAAATTAAAGTCAGATGCGATTTATATTTTTTATTTACTAAGTATAGATACAAGCAATTTTCAAGTTGGACTAGTTAGCCATATTTCATTTAGCATACCATTCATTTGTCTATCAAAAATAGACAATTGTGGAGTTCCTATTATGGCTCAGCAGGTTACGAATACAACTAGTATCCGTGAGGACATGGTTTCTATCCCTGGCCCTGCTCATGGGTTAAGGGTCTGGCATTTCCACAAGCTGTGGCATAGGCTGGCAGCTACAGCTCTGATTCGACTCCTATCCTGGGAACTTCCATATGCTATGGGTGCGGCCCTAAAAAGCCAAAAAAAAAAAAAGAGAGAGAGACATTTGAGAGTTCCCTGGTGGTCTAGTGGATTAAGGATCAACTGTTGTCACTGCTGTGGCTTGCGTTGAATCCTTGGCCCGGGAACTTCTGCATGCTGTAGGTGCAGCCAAAGGAAAAACAAACAAACAAACAAAAAAATACACGACATTTGGTTAAATTTGTGACAGTCTTTTTATTTTTATTTTTATATATATTTTTTGTCTTTTTGCCTTTTCTAGGGCTGCACTCGCGGCATATGGAGGTTCCCAGGCTAGGGGTCTAATTGGAGCTGTAGCCGCCAGCGTACACAACAGCCACAGCAACGCGGGATCTGAGCTGCATCTGCAACCTATACCACAGCTCATGGAAATGCTGGATCCTTAATCCACTGAGCAAGGCCAGGGATCGAACCCGTGACCTTATAGCTCTTAGTCAGATTCATTAACCACTGAGCCACGACAGGAACTCCCTGTGACAGTCTTTTTAAACCTTAGTTTGCTTTCTTCATTCTATAGCCAGATTTTTTTTGTCACAAGGAAAACTGTATTTGGTTCCTTTAAACCAGAGATGCAGCGTGGTGAGATGGAAAGAATAGGCTCTGTGTCATTAGAGACCTGGGTTTGGATTCTTGGTTTAGCCTTTGAGAGCTTTACTTTCTTCCTCTGGAAAATGACAGTAATCTCGTTTTTGGTGGGCTCCATGTGAGGATTAAAGAAAAGAAAGTATGTGAGAAGTGTTTTGAGTCAAATGGGCTACCCACCAATGGTATTATTAAATGTCTAATTTTACACTTTATTTTGGGACTTTATTTCATTAAACTGATGGATTGGGAGTGCTTTTAAAAATTCTTTGAAGCAGTCAACAAATAAGATGAGGATATGCATATTTTAAATACTGGTGAAAATCTCTTATTTAACTTGATTTTATAAGATAGAAGCGAATAATCCTTGTTTATGTCGGATAAGGCAAAAGCCTACCTATGTGTTCAGATAGGTTTTTGCCTGATTAACTTGAATTAGTAGTTATATGTGTGCTTATTTAGGAAAGGCAGATGGTGCGGTAGAAAAAATGGCCTTTGGAATGGGATAGATTGGAGTTCAGGTTTTTGTGAAGATTAAATGTAATAATACATGTGCGATGCCTTTTTATTTAACCTAATGCTTCACATAGCTCTTTATTTTTTTTTGCCAGTTCTGATAGGCTTTTTGAAGTTAAGGAATATTCACTTTCTGTGAAGTTCTGATACTTCTTATTAGTGCCTGAATCTTAACAAGGTAATGCTCTAGAAAGTAAAATTTAAGTCGAAGGTTAGTTTTTGCTTTCATTTGTGATATGTCATTGAGTTAAACTTAATATGTTATAAATTGAATATGAGTTAAATTTAATAAATTATAAATGAGTAGTTTTGCATTCACATCAAAATAGATGATCATCGTACGTATTCCTTTTTTTTTTTTCCTTTTTATGGCCACACCCACAGCATATGGAAGTTCCCAGGCCTGGGAGTGAATCTGAGCTGTAGCTGAGGCAACACAGGATCCTTTAGCCCACTGCACCAGGCCAGGGATCAAAGCACACTTCCATAGCAACCCAAGCTGCTGCAGTTGGATTTTTGACCCACTGTGGCACAGTGGAAACTCCTGTACATACTCTTTTTTTTAACTTGTTTTTCATTTTTTAAAGTTTTATTGAAGTATAGTTGATTTACAGTGTTGTGATAATTTCTGCTATACAACAAAGTGACTCAATTATTCATGGACACGTATCCATTCTTTTTCATGTTCTTCCCTTATATAGATAACACAGAATTCTTGTATATATTCTTATAAGTAGATAAATCCTGGGCAGCTGTAGATCTTGCTACTAAATCTTGAAATAATATAATTTGAAAGTTAGACCTTCTAGGAAGAATCTAAAATCTTCCCAGAAGATTAGAAAATGGAATATTAGAGGTAGTGCCTTTAGGTACCAGAGGCTCTTATTAAAAAAATAATCATTTAACTTAATTCTGAGGACACAAAAGGATATACAGTAAAATGCAAGTTTCTACCCCTCCTGGGTAACCAGTTCTCCTCTCCAGAGGCAGCCACTATTAATAATTTTCCTAGTGTATCCTCCCAGAGAGCTATCACAAGGGAGGATGCCTTCATCAAGTCTGGATTCCAGTGTTGTTGAACACAGTGGTAAAAACTCCTATTGTATATTTACAGAAAAAGATAAATTTATACAACAGTGATAAGGCTTTTAACCTTTTAAATTGTCTTCCTGCTTTTTATTGTTAGGTGTTAAGATAGGATGATGACCGAAACAGATAGAGTCTCTGCCCTTATGGTGCTTAGTAGTCTAATGGGGACGACAGATAATAAGTGATTATAGAAATAAAATTGTGGTTACAAACTGTGGTAAGTGCCATGAAGGAAAAGTTTAAGGCGCTGTGACAGCATATAGCAGGGACATGACCTGGGGGGCGTAGGGGTGGCCTTCTTTGAGGAAGTGTTTTTTTTCCTAGAGATATGAAGGATAAGTAAGAGTTTATGGGATAAAGTATGAGGAGTTGGGATAGAAGGTTGTTCAAAGGGAAGGCAGCCTGTGAAAAGTTGTGAAGAAGTGAAGTGTGAAGAAGTGGGATGAGCATAACATGACTGAGGAACGTGGAGAAAGGTAGCATGCCCGGGGCAAGGGAGCGCTGCTGGAGAGCTGTGCTGAAGCTAGGGGAAAGACTGGAGTCTTGGGTATGCTTTTGGTTTTATCTTCAGAGCAGTGGGAAGGCCTTGAAATGCTGTAAAAGAGTGAGTGATGTGATTAAACTTGTTTTTTTTTAAATATTACCTTACCTGCTCTGTGGAGAATAGCTGGATGGTGAGGACAGAGAGAATGAATGCTTGTAGACTTAGATTTAGGAGGTAAAATAGTCAGAACTTGAGTGTTTGGATATGATAGTGAGAAAGAAGTTACCATAGATGACTGGTTACGGTGTTACAGTGGATGATGATGCCATTCAGTAAGAGAGAATATTGGAAGAGGATCCTGTTTTGTGAGGCTGAGTTCATGAGTTTGGATTTGCTTGGATTCTCTTTTCTGCTTTCCATTTATTGTGTTGCATTATGTTGTTTTGATTGAAATATATGGAAAAATATTATCCTCCATAGATGTAATTTGAAACAGGGAGGGGAGGTGTTACAATGATTTTTTTTTTTTTACATAATTCTGGATATACTTCTTTTATATCAAACCCAAACTGGGCAAAGAGTAGTTTCTTAAGGATTAGTTATAATGTGAATTTTGAAATCGTATTAGTGAACTTGTATTCTTACTACATTAAAATTTATTGGTCTCTCTGGTACTTTGACAGACTTTGGGTTTTTTTTAAATTCACATGTAAGTTTGAAAGATCATACACTGGTCATGTGAAAAATATTGTTCTACTGAGTTTTACTGATACTCCTACACTTAACATATGTCATTCTACAGTATCACAACTCACATTTGTTAATATGACTACTAACCACATCAGAGAAGTCTAAATATTGGGAAGCTGTCAAGCTCATGGTGACAGATACAAGTTTTCTTAAGTTGAAATTTTTGCTTAAGGGAGTTCCCGTTGTGACTCAGCGGAAACTAATCTGGCTAGTATCCATGAGGACGCAGGTTCACTCCCTGGCCTCACTCAGTGGGTTAAGGATCCAGCGTTGCAATGAGCTGCGGTGTAGGTCACAGATGTATCTCAGATCTGGTGTTGCTGTGGCTGTGTCGTAGGCCAGTGGCTACAGCTCTGATTCGACCCCTGGCCTGGGAACCTCCATATGCTGTGTGTGTGGCCCTAAAAAGACCAAAAAAAAAAAAAAAGAAAAAGGAATTTTTTGCTTAAAAGCTTGAATGTTATCATTGGCAACAAATGCTGCAAGTTGTTTTCCTTTAAGTAGAAGACTTACTTGGTTAATTTTTGAGAATATGTTTGCTAGATATCCAGGTCTGAATAGCCACAATTTGTCTGAAGTTCTTTCAAGTAAAAATGATGTTGCATGAAAAAAGTGGCTAGTTCAGCTCTTCAGCAGTTGTACAAGTACTTTTCCTTGATACAACTGTCATTCTTCATTATGCAGAACTGCTTTACGCTTACTTCCCATTTCCTTAAGTAGAATATTAAAAAGATAATGTATTCAAAAGTTGAGATTTAGTAAAATAAATAGTTTTTTTGCTTCATCAAAGTTATTTTGTAGTGAAACTGGCTTTTTTCCACCCATGCTAGAGCTTGGCAGTGAAGAATATGATTACTGGTGATACAGTTTGGTGCTGATTCCTTGATTCATACTAAAGCACCAGCAGTTTTATCCACCATTGCTTTTGCATCATAGTGCACATGTCAACACAGGGAAGAAAGATTCAAGAAGAGAAAGGACATTTGTGTTGAATACTGGTGAGAGGTCAAGCAGGATGAAGACTAAAATGTGTCCTTTGGATTTAGCAGCGTTCTCAAGGACGTTGATCATAGTGAGAGCTGAGTAGAGTGGTTTGATGGGCAGCTTTGAATGGGCTGAGGAGTAACATGAAGAAACAGACACGGTGTGGAAAGCTTTTTTGAGAAGTTAGATTGGAATGAGAGTGTTGGGGTTTTTCTTTTAAAGGTCAAGAGTTAGGAGAGAGAATGGATAATCCATAGTGTAAGGATTCTGAGAAACTGGAAGAGAATTGGCTATTGTCAAGAGCAGTGCTTTTTTATTTTTTATTTTGGCTGCACCTGTGGCATGTGGAAGTTCCTGGGCCAGGGATCAAACCCATGCCACAGCAGCAACTAGAGCTGCTGCAGTGACAGTGCTGGATCCTTAACCAGCTGTGCCACAAGGGAACTCCAAGTGCAGTGCTTCTTAAACTTTAATGTGCATGATGTGAATCATCTTTCAGTTTATAGCAGTATATATGTATACTCTGTGTGCTTGCTGACCATGTCATTAGATCTTTGAATTCCTCAGTGCCTGATAACTGTTTTACTCATCTTTGTCTCCTGCCTTCAACACCCAGCACGGTAGTTGGCACCAAAAGGTAGTCAATAGGTATTTACTGAATAAATTACGGTCAAGTTTTTGTGTGTATCTTATTTATTTAGGCCAAGCCCGTAGCATGTGAAAGTTCCTGGGCCAGGGATTGAACTTGCGCCACAGTAGCAACTCCACCTGCTGCGGTGACAACACCAGATCCTTAACCCGCTGAGCCACAGGAGAACTCCAAGTCTGTGTATTTCAAATGGGACAAAAGCAAGTCTACATATTAGAGTTTGACTTACTCCTTTTTTTTTGAGGGTGAAGCCTGTAGTTTTTTAAAAAGCTGTTATGCCAGGAGTTATTTCTATTTTTTTCCTAGAAGTTATTTTTAGTTAAGTAATATAGACAGTTAAGGCTGGGAGCAGGCACAAATGGAATAAAAGATAAAATGGATCAAAGGATTTTATTATCTTCAGAATATCAAATTTATTAATCTTTTTTTTTTTTTTTTTTTGCCTTTTGTCATTTTAGGGCCACACCCGTGGCATGTGGAGGTCCCAGGCTAGGGGTCTAATCGGAGCTGTAACCACTGGCCTACGCCGCAGCCACAGCAACGCAGAATACGAGCCGCGTCTACGACCTACACCACAGCTTACGGCAACGCCGGATCGTTGACCCACTGAGCAAGGCCAGGGATTGAACCCGCAACCTCATGGTTCCTAGTCGGATTCGTTAACCACTGCGCCACGACGGGAACTCCAAATTTATTAATCTTTTACATTTACATTTTTTAGTTTTTTTAAAGAAAGGAAGTGCTCAATTTAGAGACTATATTTAGTAATATCATCACTACAGATAACTTGCTTTAGTTAAAAAATCAAACTTCGTTATATTGTAAATCTTCCGAAATCTTGGACCAAGTCCAAGTGATAAAATCTGAAAAAAGCATATAGTGATAATAATATAGAGACTATTACAGTTCCCAAGGGAAATCCTTTGTAAACTCATGGGACTTGTTCTTGTTTTAAGTTATTTAACCTCTACCTCCATTAGGGAAAGATTTTTTGTCAATGCAGGTAGCATTTTGGAAGTTATTGCTTAAACTGGATTCATCTGAAGATTTCCCCCCCTTTTTTTTTTTGTCTGGGGCATGTGGAAGTTCCCGGGTCAGGTGTCTAACCCAAGAGTCACAGCAGTGACAATGCCTAGTTCCTAACCCCTAGGCTACCAGGAACTGTTGAAGATTCTTCTTAGTGTCATTTGTTTGGTTGACTGCTCTGACAGTAGCTCTGTATAGACTGAGTGATCTTAGAGCTTTTTAATTAGGCAACCTTTGGGTCTGTAAATTGATATTATAGTAGAGTACTGGGTTTAATATATAAAAATAATTTGTAACTGTAATATGAGGTAAATATTTAGCAAGTTTAAAAATTTTAATAGCTCTTTAATTGTAATGCATCTAAACTTTGGTGTTGTAGATGTGTCCTTTTAGCACTATTCAGGGAGGAGTGTGTTTGTTAAATGTATGCTATTTATTTTTCTCTTAAATTTATTTAAATTACGTATGGATTTTGGTAATTGCATAGAGTTGTGTAACCACCCCATACTTGAAATTCAGAACAGTTCCCTCATCCCCCAAAATTCCTTATGAGTTTTTTCTTTGAAGTGAAACCCTCTCCTAACTCCAATGCCTGGCAGCCAGTGATCTTTTGTCTGTTGCTACAGTCTTGACATTTCTAGAATGTTATATAAATAGAATCATTATGCCTTATTTTTTCCCCATTTTTTAAAGTTTTATTGAAGTATGGTTGATTTCAAATAGTGTGTAAGCTTTTGAGTCTAGCTTCTTGTAGCATATTACCTTTGAGAGTCATCTAGGTTGCTATGTGTGTAATAGTATCATCCCTTTAATTGCTAAGTATTTCTTTTTATGGATGTACTACAGATGATTTGTCGATTCAGCTCTTGAAAGACATTTGGGTTTTTCTGGTTTTGGTAGTTATGATCAAAGTTGCTATAAACATTAACATACAGATTCTGTGTAAGTTTGAGTTTTTATTTCTTCAGAAATTCTTTAAATCTGACAATAGACAGAAATTGACAAACTGATTTTAAAATTCATATGGAAGTGCAAAATATGTAGGTTAGCCAAAACATAAAGTATAAGGTTGGAGAACTAATAGTAATATATTTCAGTTCTTATGATACAGCTGTGGTAATCAATCAGTGCAGTGTAGTGTTAGTATAAAGGTCAATGAATCAATGAAATGGAATAGAGACAGACTCACACATACTTGGACAATTTATTTCAACAAAGATACAAAGAAAGTGGGAAAATAATTTTTTTTTTAGGCTGCTGGAACAGTTAGCTGTCCATATGCAAAATATAAAAATACGTTTATCCATTCCCCACACCATATACAAAAATATATTCAAAAGGCATCATAGACCTAAACATAAAACCTAAAGCTATTAAACTTATAGAAGAAAACATAGAAATCCTTTATGACTCTAGGTTAAGCATATGTTCTTAAATAAACACCAAAAGCACAATCCATAAAATAATAAATTGATATATTTGACAATTTTTTTTTTTTTGTCTTTTTGCCTTTTATGTAGAGCCACACCTGCGGCATATGGAGGTTCCCAGGCTAGGGGTCTAACAGGAGCTGTAGCTGCCGGCCTACACCACAGCCACAGCAACGCGGGATCTGAGCCACGTCTGCAACCTTCACCACAGCTCACGGCAACGCCGGATCCTTAACCCACTGAGCAAGGCCAGGGATTGAACCCGCAACCTTATGGTTCCTAGTCAGATTTGTTAACCACTGAGCCACCAAGGGAACTCCATATTTGACAATTTTTACTACTAATTCAATTTCTGTAATAGAGGACTGCTCAGGTTACTCTTAAGTGAATTGTAGTATGTCTTTTAAGGAATTGGTCTATTTAATATATATTAAAATTCATGGACATCGTGGTGTTTTAGGTTTTTTTTTTTGGCTGCACCCTCAGCATGCTGAAGTCCTGGGCCAGGGATTTGAACCTGTGCCATAGCAAGCGACCCAGTCCACAACAGTGACAACACTAGATCCTTAACCACTAGGATAAGGGAACTCCAAGATTAAGTTTTCTTGAAGAATCGACCTTTCTATCATTATGTAATGTCCCTCTTTATCTTTGGTAATTTTTCTTGTTAAAGTATACTTTGTCATAAATATAGACAACCAAGCTTTTCTTTTGATAGTGTTTGGTATATCTTTTTAACATTATTTTATTTTAACCAGTATGTATCATTATGTATAGTGTGGGTTTCTTGTAGACAGTGTATGGTTGGCCTGTGCTTTTTAATTCAACCTGACAATCTGTTTTTACTTGGTGAGTTTAGACCATTTATATTTAATGTAATTTTTGGTATATTTACATATGTGTGTAGCATTTTTATTATTCGTGGGTTTTTTGTTCTATTTCTTTGTCTCCTCTTTCTGAAACTTTTGAATTAATATTTTTATAGCATTTCAATTTACCTATTATTTTGGGGGGCTCCGTGTCTTTATTTTAGTGGTTGCTGTAGGGGATTAACTTAGAGTTAAGAAGCCCTACAACCATGTAGATCTCTTTAACCTCTTTTCCCTTTATGTTATAGTTGTCATATGTAGTTAGTCTACATATGTTGAAAATCTCAAGATACAGTGTTTTAATTTTTGTTTTCAACAGTTTAATAGGAGAAAAATAATCCATTTACCCAGTTTTTTTTTTTTTTTTTTTTTTGGCTTTGGTTTTTTAGGGATGCACCTGCTAGAAGTTCCCAGGCTAGGGATCGTATTGGAGCTATAGCTGCCAGCCTATGCCACAGCCACAGCAATGCCAGATCCAAACCTCGTCTGCGACCTACACCACAGCTCATGGCAATGCCAGATCCTTAACCCATTGAGTGAGGCCAGGGATCAAACCTGTATTTTCATGGATCCTAGCTGGGTTTGTTAACCACTGAGCCACAGTGGAAACTCCTATTTACCCAAATATTTATCATTTCTGTTGTTCTTCCTTCATTCCTGAAGTTGCATGTTTCTCTCTGGTATCATTTTCTTTCATCTTTAAGAACTCCTTTAGCATTTCTTTTAGAAGTCTGTTGGTAATGAATTCTTTTAGGTTTTCTTCATCTGAGGATGTCTGCCTTCATGCTATGAAG
>PVHT021183629.1:8855895-8901256 GCA_004024745.2 Catagonus wagneri | reverse complement strand
TCACAGCAATGCCTGATCCTTATCCCATTGAACAGGGCCAGGAATCAATCTCACATCCTCAGGGATAGCCGTCAGGTTTGTTACCGCTAAGCCGCAATGGGAATTCCCAAAGACTTCTGTTTCTAGTCATTTCAAGATTGTTTACTTTCAAGAATGTTCATGGAGTTATAAGCTGATTTAGATAATTTTAACACCTGGTTGTCTCAGACTTACATCTTTTAACTCTTTTTTTCTTGAATTGGATGGATCAGATTGTATTGGGTTTCTTGTTTGTTTGTTTTGGATTTTATTCTAGACATTTGGAATATTATATTGTGAGACTTTGGGTTTTATAAACATCCCCTGAAGAATGTTGATTTTGTTTTCTTTTACATGCAGTCAACCTAGCTAAATTTAGACTGCAAGTTCTGTCTTGTTCTCTGTGGGTGGTGATTCCAATGTCGGGTTTCAAAGCTTTTGCTATGGTGTTGGGTCTGTTCTGTGCATGTGTCATTCAGAGTTTAGTCTGGAACTTGGGTAGTGGATTATTTCATGGTGTGGTTGTCATGGTCTTTGCTGCTGCTCTTTATCTTTGTCTTCCACACGTGCAGTTTGGAGGTGAGTTCAGGACTTGTGTCGGGGTCATTTTTTCTAGCTTTCTTCTCTGAGATTTCCCTCACATCTTTCAGCTACCAGATGACCTTTTTATTAGTGTCCTAGCTGGAAAACTGGGGATCTCTTGGAGTATTAACCATACCTCTTCTCTTTCCCCACCACCCATCCACCCATCGTTCAACCCCAGTGTGCTGTCATGTACTTTCTGAAACTGTCTTCAGTGTGAAGTGGTAAGAGAGAAAAGAGAAAAAAAATAACATGATTCCTTTCATGCTGTTTTGACTAGAGGGGCTTCTTTGATAAGTTCCCAGTTCTCCAAGGTTCTTAGATGCTCATGCCACCTCCACTGTACTGTGCATGTGTCACTGAGAGTTTAGTCTGAGATTTTTCACCTGGGGCTGACCTTGGGACAAGACTGGGAGGGGAATAAACCCATGAATTTCTCCTCACACCTTCTGGCTCACAGAAGCCGCTTTTTTCAGTCCTCTCAGTGTATCTCCCTGCTACATGGTTATCGGACTTGGCCTATCCAGGCTTCAAAGCTGGAAAAGAAAGGAAGAGAGGAAAAGAGCCCTTGATATCTACTTTCATTATAATAGGTCATTAAGTTTTGACATCTTTCCTCAGTCTACTGTTGTTGTCTATCTCATTCTGGTTAAGGAATTTTAAATTTATTTTGGGAAGTCACAAACTATGCTTGTTTCAAAAATTTGGAAAAGGCAGAAAAGTCTAGCAAATGGAAATTATAATTGCATCATCTAGAAATAAGGCATTTTAAGTTTTTGCTCTAGTTTCTTCTCTATTTTTACACAATAAATACCATAATAGATATAATTTTTTCCTTTTCTTTATGTGTTTGTATCATAAGTTCTTAGTAAGCAAAGAACCTGCATAGTCTATCATATAGATTTGTCATATACTTAGGCCCTTGTTATTAGATATATAGATTATACACCAGTGAGCATTTTTGTACATACATTTTTCTCTAATGACATTTTTTTGAACTGCTGACTTCAAAATTATATTTAAGAGGAAACCAAAGTTCCCTTATCTGTTTGAATTAATAATACTTAATTATTTTTAGGAGTTCCTGTCATGGCGCAGCAGAAACGAATGTGACTAGGAAGCATGAGGTTGAGGGTTCAATCCCTGACTCAGTGGGTTAAGGATCTGGCTTTGCCATGAGCTGTGGTGTATGTAGGTTGCAGATGTGGCTTGGATCTGGTGCTGCTGTGTCTCTGGTGTAGGCTGGCAGCTGTAGCTTCGATTAGACCCCTAGCCTGGTAACCTCCATATGCCGCAGGTGGGGCCCTAAAAAGCAAAAGAAAAGAAAAGAAAATTATTTTTAGAAGTCTAGCAAAATATGTTCATATATGATTACCTTCTCACAACTGATTTCAAAATGGAACTCCTGTTGATTGGGGACCTTTTGGTTTTTGAATGTCTTGAACTTTAAAGTTGATTGCAGGAGAATCTAATTGAAGATAATGTTACAAGTTTTTTTCCTTGGAGGAATGAATGAGTAGACTGAGTAGATTAGTGAATTTTGATTTTCATCTTTCAAGAGAAATTGGAATGGAAGTTTTTTGTTTATTTGTTTTGTTTTTTGGGTTTTTTTGGCTGGGCCTGTGGCATGTGGAAGTTCCTGAGTCGGACCAAACCCGTGCCACAGCAGTGACCATGCCAGATCCTTAACCCACTCTGTCACAAGAGAACTCCCCAGAATGGAAGTTTTAAAATGGTATTAATATAGGTGTTCCCACTGTGGCTCAGCAGAAACAAATCCAGCTAGGAACCATTTTATTTTTTCAAAAGCTACCATTTTCTAAGGAAAAAACATTACTTTTTAAGACTATGCTGAGGTTCCTGTCGTGGCTCAGTGGTTAACGAATCTGACTAGCATCTATGAGGACGCAGGTTCGATCCCTGGCTTCGCTTAGTGGGTTAAGGATCCGACATTGCTGTGAGCTATGGTATAGGTCACAGACACGGCTCAGGTCCTGCATTGCTGTGGCTGTGGCGTAGGCCAGCAGTCAAAGCTCCATTTCGACCCCTAGCCTGGAAACCTCCATATGTCTTGGGTGTGGCCCTAAAAAGCAAAACAAAACAAAAAAAACTATGTTGTTTCTCCATAGTACTAACACTTTTACAGCTTTATCTCTTCATTTTATTATCAATGTCAATGTAGAGAGTAGAAAAAATGCATTAAGATTCTAATATGATCTTCTGATCTTACCTGAGAACTATCAGACTATCTCCCATAACCTAGTCTTTTTTTCTTTTTCTTTTCAGGGCTGCACCCACGGCATATGGAGGTTCCTAGGCTAGGGGTCTAATCAGAGCTATTGCTGCCAGCCTACATCACAGCCACAGCAACACAGGATCTGAACTGCGTCTGCGACCTACATCACAGCTCACAGCAACGCCAGATCCTTAACCCACTGAGCGAGGCCAGGGATCGAACCTGCAGCTTCGTGGTTCATAGTCCGATTCGTTTCAGCTCGCCACGATGGGAATTCCTCCCATAATGTAGTCTGAAAGCATTTCCTTCTCGGAAGAATTACAGGTTGCCAGTGATGCTGGTTAATAAAAAGAATTTTTTTTCTTTTTACAGCTGTACCTGCAGCATATGAAAGTTCCCATGCTAGGAGGCTGAATAGGAGCTGCAGCTACAGGCCCGTGCCGCAGCCACAGCAACACCAGATCTGAGTCACATCTGCGACCTGTGCCATAGCTTGCAGCAATGCCAGATACCTAACCCACTGAGTGAGGCCAGGGATCAAATCCACATCTCACAGACACTATGTCTACTTCTTAACCCACTCAGCCACGAAGGGAACTCCAAAAAACTATTTAATCAGTGACTGGTCAGTCATTGAATGCAAGAGGTCTTCTAAAATCTTTTTTTTTTTTTTTTTAATCTTTTTAGGGCCACAGATGTGGCATTTGGAAGTTCCCAGGCTAGGGTTCGAATCAGATCTGCAGCTGCCGGCCTAAGCTACAGCAACAGAAATGCCAGATCCAAGCTGCGTTTACAACCTACACCACAGCTCATGGCGTTGCCGGATCCTTAACCTACAGAGAGAGGCCAGGAATTGAACTTGCATCCTCATGGAAACTAGTCAGATTTGTTTCCAGTGTGCCACAATGGGACTCCTAAAATTTTTGATGATATTCATGCTGCTGGACCCTTAAGTGTCCATCATCCAATCTACTGAAGGACAGAATTACTTTGATGCTTTTACAGGTATTTTTTAAAAACTGCTAAAGATATGGACACATTAAAAATTGGAGGAAAAATAGCTCCACTTAAACTTTGAGAGTACAGTCAGCCCTGTGTATCTGCGTATCCTCCATATCCATGTAATTTAATATAAGGGACATAAGTATCTGCAAGTTTTGGTATCCCTGAAACCATTCTTCCTTGGATACCAAGGGATGACTATGGTGCCTTTTGAGTTATATGTAGCCAATTTAAAGTTTAGTCCATACTGAGAAAATAAAATGTTTGATATCTTAAACTGAGATTTCTACTAAACGTGATTTATGGTCTTTTATAATTTGTGTTGATAAAATATTAATTAAAAAAGCAAAATATGCTTGGAATAAAACTCTTAGGCAGGTTTCTGTAGAAGGCATTAGCTGTTCATAGGAGGGGCACTACTAAAGTTAATTAGTTTAATATGTGCCAAGATACTGAGCAAAGTGTTTAATGTATATAATTTCATTTAATCTTCATAACATCCATATAAAGTAGGTATCGTTTAGACAGATCTTTGCTTTACCAACGAGGAAGCAGGATCATAAAGATTATACAGCTCTGTTCTGTGTTTTGCCTTGGTCTGTTAAACCCCAGATCAGCGCTTGTTCACATAACACAGGAATTGAACAATGTCCCTGGCATTCAGGAACTCAATGTAAATAAGGAAATAAAGTGATACATTAAACAGTGTGTATACTGTTTCTGTGAGGCTTTAGGACTCGAAAGTACCACTTGACCATTTGGGGAGATTAGGAAAGGTGTTACAGAGTTGTTGTATGAGCTGAGTATTGAATAGGAATTTTTTTTGAACATGGTTTCAAGTTAATGCTGCTACTTTAGATTGTTTACAGCTTGCTATTTTCAGCAGTGATAAAATTAATGTATGACTATTAATGGAAGCAAAAGCACTGTGAAAAATTCTACCTAATGCACATATAGAAATGGTATTGAGCATGATGTATTATTGTTATAGGTTTTTTTTTTTTTTTTTTGGCTGCATCTGCAGTATGTGGAAGTTCCCGGGCCAGGGACTGAATCCAAGCCAGAGCTGTGACCTATGCCTTAACGCACTGTGCCACAACAGGAACTCCTTTGTTACAGCTTTTATTATCTGTTCTTTTTGGTTATTTTTTGATCTTAAGAATTTAGTAATCCTAGGTGTAATATGATTTCTTTCACTACAGATGTCCTCCACGCACTTTCTTACCAGCCCTCTGCAAAATTTTTCTTGATGAAAGTGCTCCAGACAATGTGTTAGAGGTGACCGCCCGTGCCATAACATATTACCTGGATGTATCTGCAGAATGCACCCGAAGGATTGTTGGGGTGGATGGAGCTATAAAAGCACTTTGCAATCGCTTGGTTGTGGTCGAACTTAACAACAGAACAAGCAGAGACTTAGCTGAACAATGTGTAAAGGTAAGTCTTAATTACTTATCGGTCCATTTGAAGATCACTTAAGAGAATGAAAAATGTATTTTGCAAAAAATAATAATATTCTTTTCATCATCAGTCTAACTTAATTGAGAGTGACTGAGAACAGTGGAAGTTACAATCCTTGTGGTACCAAAGGGGATCCTGTATTGCTCGGGAAAAG
Source organism: Catagonus wagneri (assembly GCA_004024745.2). Taxonomy (NCBI): domain Eukaryota; kingdom Metazoa; phylum Chordata; class Mammalia; order Artiodactyla; family Tayassuidae; genus Catagonus; species Catagonus wagneri. Next base: position 8,895,803 of record PVHT021183629.1, on the reverse strand, counting down.
AAATCTTATTTTTGAAGGAAAATTATAGGTCAATGAAATGCTCTTCTGTGTTGCCTCAGTGCTCTTTGGTTCCTACAGTCATTTACACTATGAGATAGGTTATTTCTGTTCTTTTTTTAAAATTTTTATTTTATACTTTTTATTTGGTTATTTCTGTTCTTATCCAGAATGATTTTGTATATATGTTATAACAACAGCAACCATGACAACTAACTCTGACCACTAGTGCCAGGCATTATTCTAAACACTTTACATGTATTAACTCAGTCAGTGTTCATAACAGCTCTGTATGAGGTAGGTGCTGCTAATATCATCACTTCTGCTTTATAGGTGAAAAAATTCAAGCGTACCAAGATTAAGTAACTTGCTCTGAGTATGTAAGTTATTAGTGGCAGAGAGCAGAGATTAGGAATTTGAAGATTAGAAGGTCCTGGAAGTCTGGTTCTAGGACCTTTGAATTTAACTATTTTGCTGAACTCTCTTTAGAGTTAGCTGTTTTGTTTTATTCCTGATGGGACTAATTATAAACTATAAGTAACTGTAAAAGCATCAGAATTGGTCAATAGTTTATTGGAAGTATTTGGTGAAAACAGTTGGATTTTATATGATTCTGTTCTTATGATTCCTGTTTCATTCTTTTTATGATTCTTGCTCCTCTAGGTCAGCAATTTCAAACTTTTTGTTCCAGGATCCCTTTACAAGTCTTATATTATTGAGGATCCCCCAAAAGCCTTTGTTTATGTTGGCTCTATTTATATTTACCACATTAGCTATTAAAACATAATTTAAAAATATTTATTAATTTATTAAAACATAACAAACTCACCGTGTGTTAACATACATTTTTAATGATAGTAACCATTTCTTGAACAAAGAAAATTAGTATGAAGAGTAACATTCTTTAGCATTTTTTTTTTCATTCTTTAGCATTTTTGCAAGTCTCCTTTGAAATGTCTGGCTTAATTGAAGACAGCTGGATCCTCATAGCTGCTTCTGCATTTAGCCTGTTGCCGTATCACACTTCACATAACTTTTGGAAAACTTTACCTTACAATCCTAAGAGAATAAGAAAGGAAAAGATAATTATTATTATGGTATTATTATGAAAAAAGTTTTAGCTTCAGGGAAACCTGAAAATGTCTTCCCCATGCTTTGAGAGTTGTTTTTGTAGGTGTTAGTGTCTTGACTTTCTGTTTCTGTGTTATGGATTTATCTCTGTCTGTGTCTGGCCTCAGAGGAAGAGAGATTCGTTTTTCTGTTTAGAGCTTTTCTGCCTCTCAATCTCTTGATCACATCGCTTCATTTTTCTTCCTGGACTGGGATTTTACAGCATTGCTTTTATTCACTGACCTATATTTTCAGACTTCTTGCCACTTAACACTTTGCTCTCCCTTTCTGTTTCCTTTGCAGATTATTCTTACTTTAATTCATTCTTCAGTGGTAGTATTTCCTATGGATCTGTTTTTACCTTCTTAAATCTTTATAAGCTTGGCCTTAGACAGTCTTCATTTATGAACATCAGTAAAAATGTGCTTGCACATGCACGCGTGCACACACACACACACCCCTTCACATCTTTATCTCTAGAACCGACCTCTCTCTTGAGTTCTAGACTCCATATTCAAAGGCCTGTTGGAATATTTAACTGGATTCTGAATTCATTGTCTTTCATTACAAATAAACTCCTGTTTTGATAAATGGCATCAACTTGTACAACTTACAGCAGAAAGCTCTGCTTTATCCTTTATTTCCTTTTTTCCACTCCATGTGTATAATTAGTGATCAAGTCCTTTTCTAGTTTATTTCATCCTGTTTGTCCTTGCTGTTAGTGCCTTAGTTAAGCCCTCATTGTTTCATGAATATTAATTCTTGATTTTTTTTTTTTTTTGTCTTCTTGCCTTATCTAGAGCCGCACCCGTGGCATATGGAGGTTCCCAGGCTAGGGGTCTAACAGGAGCTGTGGCTGCCGGCCTACACCACAGCCACAGCAACGCGGGATCCGAGCCGCGTCTGCAACCTACACCACAGCTCACGGCAACGCCGGATCCTTAACCCACTGAGCAAGGCCAGGGATCGAACCCGCAACCTCATGGTTCCTAGTCGGATTCGATAACCACAGAGCCACGAAGGGAACTCCATTAATGCTTGATTTTTGCGTTTGCCTCTACACTCTCCTTATATCCTGTTTCCTACAGTTTTTAACTAGAAGTCTAATTATATTATTTCCTTGTTTAAAACATATTTCTTGCTTACAGAATAATATCTGAATTTCTGGTATGCCTGTAAGAGACTCTGTTATGCCCTAAGGGACCCTGTTAACTCTTGAGTTCTACCTGAAAACATCAATATAATTTAGAAAATAAAAGTTGACTTGTAATATCTTAATATTTATAGAATATGAGGATGATGAACAATGTAATAGCTAGCATTTATTGATTTTTTTTAAATGTCTAGAACCTTTACAAACTTTACTAAATTACTTGTAGTTCTTAGATTGCCATGTAGTTCTTAGTTCACCACCTATTCCTATACTGTCCAAGATGGTAGCTATATGTGACTATTAAACGCTTCAAATTAAGGTGTGTTGTAAGTATAAAATATATTTTGAAGATTTAATTTTCTTCATTTTGAAGACTTAATAAAAGATTGTAAAATGTATCAGTTTTTATATTGATTACGTGTTGAAATAATGACACCTTGCATATATTGGGCTAAATAAAATATGTTAAAATTAATTTCTAATGTTTCATTTCACTTTTTAATTTTTTTAGTGAAAGTTTATTCTTTTCCATTATAGCTGGTTTACAGATTTCTGTCAAGTTTTCCAACTGCACCGCTTGGTGACCCGACCACACATACGTTTATGGATTTGTCACATGTGATTAGACATAGTTCCCAGTGCTATACAGCTGGATATCCTTGCTTTTCCAGCCCCGAGGGAATAGTTAACCCCAGACTCCCATACACTCCCCCCCCACCCCCGGCAACCACAGGTCTGTTCTCCAAGTTTGTGATTTTCTTTTCTGTAGAAAGGTTCATTTGTGCAGTATATTAGATTCTAGATATAAGTGATAATCATATTGAAAGTTTATTCTTAAATGTACAACAAGCTCCAAGTTAACATTTCATTCTAGCTGTCAGTGGCAACGTGTTATGGCAGGGAGTCCACATGTTTAAACGAGTGTGGAATCAAGGATCACCATTGCCTCAGGCACCAGGAACAGCTTTTTGACAGATTTCTTAATTCCACCTGTGGCCTAACCCACAGCCTTTTAGCTCCTTGAGTTTGTTCTTCGTCTCTTTCCTTATCTGCTTAAATGTCTTATTTTCCTTGTCTATCTCCTTGGCCACCTTCTTGGGCTGATTCAGGGACTTCTTGCTACTTTCATAGCCAGACATGGCACCTGCCACCCCTTTCTCAGACCCTGACCTACCTTTTTGGCTTTTTAGGGCCACACCTGTGGCATATGGAGGTTCCCAGGCTAGGGGTCTAAGTGGAGCTGCAGCCACCAGCCTACAGCACAGCCACAGCAATGCCAGATCTGAGCCACATCTGTGACCTACACCACAGCTCATGGCGACGCTGGATCTTAACCCACTGAGTGAGCCCAGGGATTGAACCTGTATCCTTATGGATCCTGGTTGGTTTCGTTAACCGCTGAGACACAAAGGGAACTCCATACTCTTTCTTTTTAAACATGGCTACTAATAAATTTGGAGGATGCGTTATGTTTCCCATCATTCTAGAAAATTAAAATTGGACTTACTGTATTTTGTTAATTTTGTTTTGCTATTATAGGTGTTAGAACTGATATGCACTCGTGAGTCAGGAGCAGTCTTTGAGGCTGGTGGTTTGAATTGTGTGCTTACCTTCATTCGTGACAGTGGACACCTGGTTCATAAAGATACCTTGCACTCTGCCATGGCTGTGGTATCAAGACTCTGTGGCAAAATGGAGCCTCAAGATTCTTCTTTAGAAATTTGTGTAGAATCTCTGTCTAGTTTATTAAAACATGAAGATCATCAGGTAAAATAAATTGCTGTTGTATACTTCGTTTTCAGAAAGTGATTTTATAGTGTCCATGAGTTATAACTCTGATATACGGTTGACCCTTGAAACAACATGGGGGTTAGAGGTACTGACCTTCCACGCAGTCGAAAATCACCCCTGTCTGGGGTTCTGCATCTATGGATTCAACTAACTTTAGGTCATATAGTTCTGTAGTACCAGTTTAGTGGTGGTGGCAGGGAATCCACATATAAATAGGCTGACACAGGGCAAACTCATGTTTTTCAGGGGTTAACCTTAGTGTAGTTTGAACTTTTTGTTTGATGATTCAGCGGTAATTCAATCTTTTCTTTCTCTCATTTTATATCTCTATATAGTAATCTTTTTTTGGTTTTGGCAATGAAACATTTTAAATTTATAAAAGTGATATATGTTTATTCTTAAAATTGAGATACTTTAGAAATATATAATTTTTAAAGTTTTACTTACACCCACTGTAATTTGTTGGGTCAGCACAGTTTTGTTGACTGATAGTTCTCATTGAAGTAAAATGACAATATTTAAAACTTTATATGTGTAAACTTTTGTTGAATTAACATACTTTAGAAAATAAAACTTGAGTTCCTTTGTGGTGCTGCGTTGTTACTGCAGCAGCTCAGGTTGCTGCCGTGGCAAGAATTCTTTCTCTGGCCTGGGAACTTGTGCATGCCACAGGCACGGCCAAAAAACAAATTACAAAAAAAAAAAAAACTTGACTTTTAATTATTTTTATTTTTTTCTTTTTTGACTGCTCTGCACATATGGAGTTCCTGGGCCAGGCATCATATTTGAGTTGTATTTGCGACCTAAGCTGCAGTTGCGGCAATGCCAGATACTTAACCCGCTGTGCCGGGCTGGGATCAAACCTGCATTCCAGTGGTCCCAAGATGCCACCAATCATGTTGCACCTCAGCAGGAGCTCCCCTTTTTACCACTTAGATTTTAATTATTTTCGGTTGATATTCATAGATTATCTTGGCAAAGTTGTACATAATAATAGTTAATATTTATTGAGCTTTTACTGTTTATCTAAGTTCTTTACATATCTTTTCTGAGCTCAAGACAGTGAGTTGTAGGTTCTTTAACTGTTCCCATTTTGCAGGTAAGGGAACTGATGCCTTGAACATTAAGTAACATTATCAGGTTATACAGTTAGCAGAATGTGGAAGCCGGGATTCAGATCTGGACAGATTGTGTACTTTGCTACAACTGCCTTTCTTAAAGTGTCAGTATTGAAATAAACAGTACTGGTCCCTTTTAGGTGAATTTTATCCATATGTATATTCTTTACATAATTAGGTTTCAGATGGAGCTCTGCGATGTTTTGCATCACTAGCTGACCGATTTACCCGTCGTGGTGTTGACCCAGCTCCATTAGCAAAGCATGGATTAACTGAGGAATTGTTATCTCGAATGGCTGCTGCTGGTGGTACTGTATCAGGGCCGTCATCTGCTTGCAAACCAGGTCGCAGCACCACAGGAGCGCCTTCCACGGCTGCAGATTCCAAATTGAGTAACCAGGTGTCAACAATTGTGAGCCTGCTCTCAACACTTTGCAGAGGCTCTCCGGTAGTAACACATGTAAGAGTATTTTTGAATCTTAGATATTTAATCTTTGTGAAGAAGTGCTTTTGTATAATGCATATATATTAAAACTTTTTTTCTCCCATTACCTTTTTTTTTTTTTAGGATCTCCTGAGGTCAGAGCTTCCAGATTCAATTGAAAGTGCATTGCAGGGTGATGAAAGATGTGTGCTTGATACCATGCGTTTGGTTGACCTTCTCTTGGTGCTATTATTTGAAGGACGAAAGGCTTTGCCAAAGTCTAGTGCTGGATCCACAGGCAGAATCCCAGGACTCCGGAGACTGGATAGTTCTGGGGAGCGCTCACATCGGCAGCTTATAGACTGTATTCGAAGTAAAGATACTGATGCCCTTATAGATGCAATCGACACAGGAGGTTGGAAAATATGTTTTAAAATATAAAAAGAAAACTGTGAGATAAGCTATTTCTAAGTTTCTAGGTTTTGGACAGTGTTTTTAACAGTTCTGTCAGATGACAAAATGGCCCACCTCTTCCATATCCTCTCCTCTCCCCATGTGTATAAATTTTCAGCATGGTGCATAAGCCTACTGAATAAATGCTTAATGAATGAGTAAATAAAATTTACCTGTTTTATTGCTAGAAGATCATGCCAGTTCTAAGGTTAGGCACAGATTGAATTCAAGGCTTGTTTTATTATTTTTTTATTTTCTCAAGATTAATGGAAAGTGACACAAGTAAATTATTGTAATATATAGTAAATTCTTTTAGCTTGCTTCAGGAACTGATTAGCAAATGTAAGGTGCTTCGGGGTCATTAGACTTGTTTTCTTTTGAATTCAGGTGTGGTTTGGTTTCTTTTCCACAGTTATACCTTGAAGCAAATAGTACTCTTTGAGTTTTATTATATATTTAGTTTTTTTCTTATTTTATGTTTATTTTTGAGGCTTATAGCTTGTGAAGCCTCAGTGGTTTAAAATTTTTAGAATACTTTTTCTTAGCAGAATTTACACTTGCTGATTGTTTGCTGCTTTATGGTTTACTAAATGTTTAAAATTGGCTCTATATGTAGTGATATTTAATAACATTATTTAAATGATTCCTACTTGAGCAAAGTTCTTTATTATTTTAATGGCTTTTAAAATTTTTATTAATTTTTTTCTTCAATCTTCCAGCCTTTGAAGTAAATTTTATGGATGATGTGGGTCAGACTCTTTTAAACTGGGCCTCTGCTTTTGGAACTCAGGAAATGGTAAGCTAATAAATAAAAACTAATGTTTTAAATCAAATATAGAAATATTAATAAGGCAGCTTTATGATTTTTCATCATTTTACAGGTAGAATTTCTTTGTGAAAGAGGTGCTGATGTTAATAGGGGTCAAAGGTCATCTTCATTACATTATGCTGCATGTTTTGGAAGACCTCAAGTAGCAAAGGTAAAGTCCAGATTTTTAAATTATTAAGTTAATATTTAACATTTACATGGCTCCCAATTAAAATAATATAAAATTTTATTCTGATAAGCCATTCTTCCATGCTATCTCCATTGACTTCATTTTCCCTTGTCTACTGTAGGTAAAAGGTTTTTGTTTATCTTTTGTTTCTTAATACAAATACAAGCAAAAATAGATATGTTTATTTTCTCCTATTCTTATATAAAATGTAACATATACACTGATCTATAGTTTGCTTTTTTCATTTAATAATACACATTAATGGAGTTCCCGTCATGGCTCAGCGGTTAACGAATCTGACTAGGAACCATGAAGTTGCAGGTTTGATCCCTGGCCTCTCTCAGTGGGTTAAGGATCCAGTGTTGCTGTGAGCTGTTGTGTAGGTTGCATACATGGCTCGGATCCCACGTTGCTGTGGCTGTGGCATAGGACTGCAGCTACAGCTCCGACTGGACCCCTAGCCTGGGAACCTCCATATGCTGCGAGTGCAGCCCTAGAAAAGACAAAAAAATAATACACATTAAAGGAGTTCCTTGTTGATACAGTGGCTTAAGGATCCAGCATGGTCACTGCTGTGGTCTGGGTTTAGTTCCTGGCCTGGGAAATAAGTCAGACAGAGAAAGACAAATGCTATTTGATTTCACTTATATGAAGAATCTAGAACACAAAACAGGAGTTCCCGTCATGGCTCAGTGGTTAACGAATCCAACTAGGAACCATGAGGTTGTGGGTTCGATTCCTGGCATCGCTTAGTGGGTTAAGGATCCGGTGTTGCTGTGAGCTGTGGCATCAGCTGGCGGTTACAGCTCGGATTAAATCCCTAGCCTGAGAACCTCAGTATGTTGCAGGTGCGGCCCTGAAAAGACCAAAAAATAAAATAACAAAACAAAGTAACCAATGTAAAACAGAAACAGGGAAAAAAAACTCCAAAGTTCCCTGCTAATCTGAGAGTCAAAGCTATTATGATTCTTCTACAAACAGAATATTTGCTATATTTATAAACAGAAATAATAATAACATGTATAAAGTTATTCATTACCAAGAGTAAAAAACTGGGAAAAAACAAGTTTTCAGCAACGGGTAACTGGTTGAATAAACTTGAAGTACATTCACACAGCATAAGTATACAGATACGAAAAAGCTTTTTATATACTAATAGGGAGAGGTCTTCAATGTGTATTGTTTTTTTTTTTTTTTCGGCCACGTCGGTGGTATGTGCAAGTTCCCAAGCCAGGGAAAATATAAATTAGTGTTTTCATTTTCTTTAGAAAAAAGTACTTGGGAGTAGAATTGCTTTTCATATGGTATGGTGGCAAAAATTTTTATTGAGCCTTTTTTTTTTTTTTGGACTCTTGTGTTTTGCAGTTATGTGTAGCTGAGTGTAGGAGAGAAAGAGGCAAATGAATTGTGCCTAACCTTAATATATCTTGATTATACATCAGGCCACAATGAGCTATAGCTGCCACTGATAATGATATAATAGGTGGTATTCACTAAACACTTAATTCTGTGCCAGCCAGTGTTTAAGCATTTAGCATGTTTTATCATTCTTCATGGGTTCTTCTGTTTCTAACTGATTCTAAAGATATACCCCCACCCTCTCATAGACATTTTAATGTCTTTTAAATAGGAAAGTCTTAAAATTTCTACTGGCCAGATAGAAATTGTAGCATAGTTATCACTACTTGTCCATGGAATGAAAATTGTGGAACCGATTTTAGTAAATAACTTCAATGAAAAATCTTGTCTGATAGAGGACAGCTCTCAGAAATGTTGTGTCACTAAATTTTTTATGTCACAGATGACAGCATTGTGTGTAAAAATATGTATTGGTGACTGAATTAAAAAGCAATTAATTGTGAGAGTTCTCTTGTGGCACAGTGGGTTAAGGATCTGGCATTGTCACTGCAGCAGCTTGGGTCACTCCTGTGGTTTGGGTTCAATCCCTGGTCCAGGAACTACCACATGCCTCAGGCATGGCCAAAAAAAACAAAAGCCAGAAATCAAAAACCTGTATCTCTGAAAAACATGAGATGTGTTCTTTGTTCAAAAGAACTTACAGTCTGCTGGAAAGAGTTCAATGTCCATTAAAAATTGGTTAACAGGGGTGTTCCTGTTGTGGCTGAGCAGTTAACGAACCCAGCCAGCATCTGTGAGGACGCGGGTTCGATCCCTGGCCTCACTCGGTGGGTTAAGGATCTGGCATTGCCCAGAGCCGTGGTGTAGGCCACAGACACGGCTGAGATCCCTCATTGCTGTGACTCTGGCATAGGCTGGCGGCTACAGCTCCGATTGGACCCCTAGCCTGGGAACCTACATATGCCGCGGGTGTGGCCCCAAAAGACAAAAAGACCAAAAAAAAAAAAAAAATTGGTGAACAGTGTGAATTAATATTTAAGACCTAAATTTGGTAGTTCATTCTAGAAGAATTGATTTAACTTGGCAATATATAGGAAATGATGATGATTACCACACCACAAACTGAATACCAGTACCTTTGTTAAAGTAAAGAAATTGGGAGTTCCCATTGTGGCTCAGCAGTAAAACTCCCGGCTAGTATCCATGAGGATTCAGGTTTGATCCCTGGCCTTACTTAGTGGGTGAAGGATCTGGCAGCGTTACCGTGAGCTGTGGTGTGGGTCGCAGATGTAGCTCTGATCCGGCATTGCCGTGACTGTGGTGTAGGCAGGCAGCTGCAGCTCCAATTTGACCCCAGCCTGGGAACTTCCATGTGCTGCACGTTTGGTCCTGAAAAGCAAAAAATTAATAAATAAAGAAATTGGGAGGGGGAGTTTGATGGAGGAGTTGACAGGTTCAGATGTGAATATACTTAATTGGGAGTTTTAATGAATAACCAAGTAAAATTAATCTATAACTTTTCAAGATATAAATACATCTTTTTGTTTTTTTATGGCGGCACCTAAGGCATGTGGAGGTTCCCAGGCTAGGGGTCTAATCGGAGCTGCAGCTGCCAGCCTACACCACAGCTCACAGCAACGCCGGATCCTTCTCCCACCGAGTGAGGCCAGGGATCAAACCCACAACCTCATGGTTACTAGTCGGAATCGTTTCTGCTGCGCCACAAGGGGAACTCCAGTAAATCACTTTTAAGGCGTTATGTGCAAAGGTAGAGATTTGAGTTGGTACCTGTTTGATTTAAATAATTCTGTAAGTCTGCAATCTAAAGTATATGGGTATGATCTAAAGGTTGCAGAATTGGATGCTGAAGAAATAAGGTGTTAATTGTTTTATCTAAATTAAATGCTTTTCTTTTCTAGACTCTCCTAAGGCATGGTGCAAACCCAGATCTGAGAGATGAAGACGGGAAAACTCCATTAGATAAAGCTCGGGAAAGGGGCCATAGTGAAGTAGTAGCTATTCTTCAGTCTCCGGGTGAGTGGAAATATCTTTCCTTTTAAGCCATCTGCTGTTACTTTTCAGCTTCACTTCCATAGAAGTAGATTTCTGTAGACATATTACCATTATATAAATAAACCATTCCTGTGAAGTCAAATAATTTTTTGTATAAACACATACATCCACACATGCACACACACACAAACATATGTGTGTGTGTATGTGCATGTTTATATACTCTTACCTTTGATAAACTTTAAATAGTGCACTGTTTTGTTCTTGGAGACTGTGACTGCATAATTCCAGAATGACCAAATTAAAAGTTTAAAGGGTATAGGAATGTCATAAAGAGTAGTTGATTATTGTGTAGATTAAGTACATTGACCCAGTTTTTAAGTTTCATAGAGTAGATGAATGCAGAGCCTCTGTGAAATATTTTTGGAACCAGAGTTCCCATTGTGGCTCAGCGGTTAATGAACCCAGCTCGTATCCATGAGGACGCAGGTTCAGTGGGTTGGCGATCTGGTGTTGCTGTGAGCTGTGGTGTAGGTCGCAGAAACATCTCGGATCCTGCGTTGCTGTGGCTGTGGTGTAGGGCGGCAGCTGCAGCTCTCTGGTTCTGCCCCTAACCTGGGAACTGACTGCAGCCCTAAGAAATTTTTTTTTCTGAACTAAGTGAGGTATCCAAAATTATCTCAAATTGTGATTCATCTTATTGGAGGTACTAATATAATATTCTTTATATTTTTACAGACACCTTTGGTAGATACAGTTTCCTAATTTGATTACTTTTGATTAGGATAATTATCATTGGGCACATTTTAATATTTTTTTCATTGAAAGAAAAAATTTTCAAAAAAATGTTTTATTGAGCAATATTTGTCCCTAGGTGATTGGATGTGTCCAGTTAATAAAGGAGATGATAAGAAAAAGAAAGATACAAACAAAGATGAAGAAGAATGTAATGAGCCAAAAGGAGATCCAGAAATGGCACCCATATACTTGAAAAGGTTACTGCCAGTATTTGCACAAACATTTCAGCAGACGATGCTGCCTTCAATAAGGTAGTTATTCATACTACTTGTATTTACTAGTTAAATTATGTCAATTATATAGTTTTATTTATCTCCCTTTTCCAGAAGGATATGAGTTATTTTAATATCAAAAAAGTATGGTAATAATAAGAATTAGATTAGAAATTAGATTGGAGAGTTAAATCTTTCCTTCTGATGATCTGACCGAAGAGAAAAAGTTTGGAAAGTCAAGAAAACTAGCGTAGCACCATTTTAGTAGCTCTCTGAATATCAACTGTAGGGAAATTTTAGTAAGTACAACAAACATTTAGTGAGCTTTATGGAGATCTTTTTGGTGGAGTCGGTGTAAGCTGGGCACTGGAGGATTTACTCAAAGAATTAAGACTTGGCACTTGTTTATTATACCCTTGCAAGCTAATGAGGAAGACATAATAATACAGAGTGGAAGTGATACGTTAGACATATATTCTCTGGAACTATAGATGATTTAACAACTAATTGGTTGGGCAAATTGGAGATTTTATGCAGAAATGAGATTTAAATTGGCTTTTCTAGGCGGACAGATCAGTGATCCACAGAGTATGCAAAGGTTTGGAGGTATGAGTCAGTGCATCCTGGTGCAGGTCCTGGTGGCTCTCCCTCTACAGTGTCCAAAGTCTGCCATTTCTGTCCATCTGTTGCTAATAGTCTGGTCCAAGGTACCATAGTCTATAATTTGATTATGACTGCAGTTGTCTCTAAACTAGTCTTTCTCTTCTTTCTCTCCTGTCGCTCTACAGTCTGTGCCTGCATATTAGGCTGCATTAGTTTTGTGTTATTTTCTTTAATAAGAAACAGTCCATTTATTTAGGTTACCAGTTAAGTTGTGAAGTTTATATACATTTTATTGAAGATGAAAGTTGGTTTGGCTGCACCTGAAAGTGTATTTCTTTCTTTCTTAGGTTTTTTAGTAAAATACAGTTAATTTACAATGTTGTACCAGTTTCTGCTGTATAGCAAAGTCACCCAATCATACATATATATACATTCTTTTTCTCATATTATCTTCTGCCATGGTCTATCCCAAGAGACTGGACATGGTTCCCTGTGCTATACAGCAGTACCTCAATGCTCATCCATTTTCAATTTAATAGTTTATATCTACAAACCCCAAACTCCCAGTCAGTCCCACTTCCTCCCCTCTCCCCTTGGTAACCTCAGGTCTTTTCTCTGACCTCTTTTAATACTGATGTCTAACCCTTCGCCCATTAAAATTACACTATGTTAGCCTTCTTTGTACTTTTGGAACATTCCATGTACGTTCTTAACTTGGGGCTTTTGCACTTCACTTTGTTGGAAACTTTCTGTTTGTTTGTTTTTAGGGCTGCACCCACGGCATATGGAAGTTCACAGGCTAGGGGTTGAGTCAGAGCTGCGGCTGCCAGCCTACAGCACAGCTACAGCATTGCCAGATTCAAGCAGCATCTGCGACCTACACCACAGTTCACGGCAGTGCCGGATCCTTGACCCACTGAGCGAGACCAGCGATCGAACCTGTATCCTAGTGGATACTAGTCAGAGTTGTGTCTGCTGCGCCCATAACAGGAACCCCTATCCCCAGGTCTTTTGAGTGGTTGGTTGCTTCATTTCATTCAGGTTTCAGTACAAATGCTACATCCATTGACATTTTTCTGCCTAATTTAAATTTATCCCAGAGTGCTCTTCACATCAGTCATGATGTTTTATTTTCTTTGTAGAGTTTACACTCTTGGAAATCTTCTTTGGATTTTTTGTTTATCTTATTGTCTGTCTCTTTGAATTTTTTGTTTATCTTATTGTCTGTCTCGGCTCTAAAGCCTCATGAGAGCAGGCCTTTTGTCTTGCTGTATTCCTACAAAGATAAGGAGGTATAGAATAGGGCTTGATATGTAATAGATCCTCAGTAGATAATTACTGAGTGAATTAATGAGTGTATTTTGTTTGCTGTTGCAAGTATTTTGATATCAGTGGAATACACTATGTGTTTGTATAGCTCAGTGAATAAGGTTAAAAGCTATAGACCTTTTATGACTTTTCCAGGCCTTTCTGGTCTAAATAATGAGTGTGGACTCTATCTCACAGTTTAAGAAGGGTTATTAAAGACTTGTGAGGAAATTTGTGATAGTCATGTTTGTGATTTATAGAGATCACGTTGGCAGCCTAGTGTAGAAAAGGACTGAAGGAGGGCAAGCATAAAAACAAACTACTTAAGGGTGAATTGCTAGTGTGAAATTCAGACAGTTGCTGTGAGACAGGATTAGTGGGAACAAATTCACGAGGTTCAGAGATGGGTGTATAGGGACTGATAACCACCAGTTAGATGTGAGAAATGAAGGAAAGGAAAGGCTGCTAAAGTTTTGGCTGAGTGATTGAAAATTTGGTTTTGGTAATTTTAAGTTAAGGAGATCTTTCTTTTTTTTTTTTTGTCTTTTTGCCTTATCTAGGGCCGCACGTGCGGCATGTGGAGGTTCCCAGGCTAGGGGTCTAACAGGAGCTGTAGCTGCCGGCCTTCACCACAGCCACAGGAACGCGGGATCCGAGCCGCGTCTGCAACCTACACCACAGCTCACGGCAACGCCAGATCCTTTACCCACTGAGCAAGTCCAGGGATCAAACCCGCAAAATCATGGTTCCTAGTCGGATTCGTTAACCACTGAGCCACGACGGGAACTCCTTAAGGAGCTCTTTAGAACATGGAGTTTTTGTAGGATTCAGGTGCCTTAAATACCAGTGTTATTAGTAGATATTAAAATGAAAGCAGTCTGCTTTAAATAGGAGGGAAGTGACAGTCAGATAATTCACTGTGAACATTGGTTTTTAGTCTTTCCCAAACTACTACAGAGGGGCACTTTAGTGGGACCACTTTTTTTTGGTTTAAATTTTTTTTTAAGCGAAAGATTTGAATCATATTTAAAAATGAACAAGTTCAGTTTTGAACAAGATAATTTCATCTGAAAATTTTAGAGGACTAGGTGTCTTGCCAATTAAAGAATCTTGAGATATACTTGGAGTTAGAATTGCCTCATGATAAGGCCATCAGTATGCAATCATATAACAGAGTTCATTAATGAATGGTTATTTTCTATAATTCTTTTAAATATTCAAAGATTGTCTTAACGCAGTTTTAGTTATAGCATATTTGGTGCTAAACTTTTCCAGGTTAGAGTTAGCTGACACCATTATTTGTGGTGAGTAAGACAGCAAATGTCTTAGTTGAGACCTTGGCCTCTGGAGTCAGTTCAAAGTGAGTCCAAATGCCAGTGTTGCCGTTTGTAGACAGGTAGCCATGGACAGGGTACTTAACCTTTTTATCTTAATTCATTTCTGAGATGGAGATAATTATACTTAATTCTCTTTAGGAATGAGAATAAAAATTACATGTGTTGTCTTTAGCATAGGGTCTAATATTTTAGAGGTATTTGAAAAGGCTAGTTTATTAAAAATATTTTATTATGCATAAGTTAAAACATATTCTGGTGTTGAGTAATAGTATAGTGAATCCTTTCGTAAGTTTTAACACATATCCCTATCTTAATTCATTTATACTTCCCCAATTATGATATTTTGAGGTAAATCCAAGACTCACATAATTTTATCCATGTTTTTTTTTTTTTACACATATCCATAAAAAATAAGGGTTCTGTGCCATGGGGCATGTAGCCAACGTTTTATAATAACTTTAAATGGAGTATAATTTATAAAAAATATTGAATCACTCTGTTGCACACCCGAAACTAATATGTTACAAATCAATTGTACTGCAATTAAAAAATAATTATTTATTTGTTTATTTCTGCTTTTTTAGGGCCGCATCCACAGCGTATAGAGGTTCCCAGGCTAGGGATTGACTTGGAGCTATAGCTGCCAGCCTACACCACAGCCACAGCAATGTGGGATCCAAGCTGCATGTCACAGCACAGCTCAGTGGCAGTGCCGGATCCTTAACTCACTGAGTGAGGCCAGGGGTTGAACCTGCATCCTTATGGATACTAGTCAGATTTGTTACTTGTGTGTGTGTCTAGATAGATATAGATATATATAGACACATACAAGTGTTCCCAGCTCATAATGGCTCAGCATGATGGTGACAGATAACCAGATAGGTGGACAACATAGAAACATTCTTATGCTGTTTTAGCTGAAATAAATCACAGTATAAAACTATTATACATAAATACTGATTTTTCAACCAAGTGGAAATAGCCGTTAACAAAAACGCAGTTTGTACTCCCATCTGCTCACTATTTTCTATAATGTACTTGAATTTGTGATCACATACAGTTTCATTATGGCTCAGTGGGTTAAAAGCCTGACATAGTATCCATGAGGGTGCGGGTTTGATCTCTGCCCTCACTCAGTGGGTTGAGAATCCAGCATTGCCACAGTTGTGGCATGGGTCACAGATGCAGCTCACATCCCATATTTCTGTGGTTTTGGTGTAGGCTGGTGGCTACATCTCTTATTCAACCCCTAGCCTGAAGAACTTCCATACCCCGCACATGTGGCTGTAAAAAAAAAGGGGGGGAGGGAGAATACATAGTGTTAGGAAATTGAGCTAGAGAGAGTTATGAAATACATAAAGACAACATACTATAGAAATACAGTTGTGTCAGATGCCTGTCTTGGATTTCACTAGCAATTTTTGCCTCTCCATCCTTCCTGAAGAGAAGTCACCTCAAGGGCAGTGACATCTACAGCTTGGTGCCTAGACTGGTGTTAGAGGCTCAGAAAGCATGTATTAAATGAATTACTGACTTCTGTATCATAGACCAGTCTATTATAATTTGAATTTGTCAACATATGTGTATTTTTTTTAAAGGATAAGTTGCTTATTATAAAATTAAGGTTAGTTCATGTGACTTTATTGAGTGTCTCCTATGTTCTAAGCAATGTAGTGGATAATAGAAGGGAAAGGAATCTTGTTGAAATGAGAATAATTAGGCTCGTGGGATTACTAGGATCTCCTGCCTCAAAAATGAACATAAACCTAGCTATTATTGTCTTAATTTTTTTTTTTTTTTTTTATCTTTTTAGGGCTGCACTTGTGGCATATGGAGGTTCCCAGGCTAGGGGTCGAATTGGAGCTGTAGCCCCTGGCCTATGCCATAGTCACAGCTGTGCCAAATCTGAGCCATGTCTTCAACCTACACCACCTCACAGCAGTACCAGATCCTTAAACCCACTAAGCGAAGCCAGGGATCGAACGTGCATCCTCACGGGTACTAGTCAGGGTTGTTTACGCTGAGCCATGATGGGAACTCCAGTCTTTTGTATTTTTTATTAAGTGCATTTTTAGCAATTTTTAAATTGGATATTTTTGGTTTCATTAAGGTTGTATTTTGTTTAACTTTAGCTTCTTTTTTTTTTTGTATTTTGTCTTTCTGGGGCCATACCCGTGGCATATGTAGGTTCCCAGGCTAGGGGTCCAGTCAGAGCTGTAGCTGCCAGCCTGTGCCAGAGCCACAGCAACATGGAATCTGAGCCACGTCTGCGACCTTCACCACAGCTCATGGCAACACTGGGTCCTTAACCCACTGAGGCCAGGGATCACACCTGCCTCCTCATGGACGCTAGTCATGTTCGTTAACCACTGAGCCATGACAGGAACTCCTACTTTAGCTTCTTATCACAGCTTCCTAAAATTGTTTTTGTTTGTTTGTTTGTTTGTTTTTACTTTTCAAGGAAAGCAAGTCTTGCTCTTATTCGAAAAATGATTCATTTTTGTTCTGAAGCACTCTTAAAAGAAGTTTGTGATTCTGATGTTGGTCACAATTTGCCTACAGTACTAGTGGAGATCACTGCAACTGTTCTTGATCAAGAGGTCAGTCTTATCTTTCTTGAAACTCCTGTAGCTTTATTCCCTTTAGACTGTAGTCAGTAAAATAACTTCACTTCTGTCCTAATTTTATTAAATCAGTTTGTCTGTGTAAACGATTGCATTTGTCTATTCCACAGAGCTAAACGTATTTTTTATCATTTTCCTTTAATTTCCTTTTTTTCTCCCTCCAGGATGATGATGATGGCCACTTGCTGGCTTTGCAGATCATAAGAGATTTAGTAGATAAAGGTGGTGATATATTTTTGGATCAGCTAGCCAGACTTGGTGTAATTAGCAAAGTGTCAACTTTGGCAGGTCCTTCCTCTGATGATGAGAATGAAGAAGAATCAAAACCAGAAAAAGTAAGTGGTCTTAATTGCAATGGTATCAGGGATAGGCTTTCTTTTGAGGAAATCCGGTTACAATTATAATAGGCTTTTAGAAAGTAATGACAGTTTTGGAGTATTACTGTCATATTTAAAAATTTGATCACTTTTATTATATAAAATATTGTTGTCCCAGAAGTCTCAGACTGTCCTCATTTATTTTCATTCTTTTTCCTTTATTCTGTTCCATATCAGTGATTTTCACCAGCCTGTCTTCCAGCTAACTTATTCATTCTTTTGTTTCATGTATTCTGCTATCGATTCCTTCTGGTATATTTTTCGTTTCAGTTATTGTATTCTTCATCTCTATTCTTTAAATCTCCCAGCTCTTTGTTAAACATTTCTTATATCTTTTGATCTGTGCTGCCATTCTTTTACTAAGACCTTAGATCGTCTTTACTGTCATTACACTAAATTCTTTTTCAGGTAGATTGCCTATCTGTACTTCACTTAGTTATATCTTGTTCCTTCTTCTGGAACGTATTTCTCTGCCATCTCATTTTGTCTAACTTTCTGTTTGTGGTCTCTGTACCTCGGGTTTCAGGAGTGTAGTTCCTCTTGTTTTTAGTGTCTGCCCCTTGGTAGATGAGATTGGCCCAGGCCCTGTTCAGGCTTCCTGGTGGGAGGGACTTGTTCCTGCTTACTGCTGGGTAGAGCTGGGTCTTGTCCCTCTCGTGGGGAGAGCCACGTCAAAGGGTATGTTTATAGGCAGCTGTGGGCTCAGGACAGCTTTAGGCAGCCTGTCTGCTGATGGGTGGAGCTGTGTTCCTACCTTGGTGGTTGTTTGACCTCAGGCATCCCAGCGCTAGAGCCTGCAGGCTCTTGGGTGGGGATAGGTCTTAGTGCCAAAATGGTGACCTATGGAACTCACGCTGATGAATATTCCCTGGGGCCTCAGCCACCAGTGTCCTTGCCATCACAGTGAGCCACAGCTGACCCCCACCTCCTCAGGACATTCTATAAGATCCACAGGTAGGTCTTACTCAGGCTCCTATAAGTCACTGCTTTTCTGTGGGTCCCAGAGCACATGAAATCTGTGTTTGCCCTCAAGACTACAGTCTTTTTTCCCCAGTCCTGTGGAGCTCCTTCACTCAAGTCCTACTGGCCTTCGAATCCAAGTGCTCTGAAAGTTTCTACTCCTGATGCCAGACCCTCAGGCTGGGGAGCCTGACGTGAGGCTCAGAACTCTCACGGTTGTGGGAGAACCTTTGAGATATAAATTATTCTCTAGTTTGTGGATTTGATTATATCAGAAAGTCCCTCTCCTACTGTCTTGTTGTAGCTTCTCTTTTCTTTGGATGTAGGATATCTTTTTTGTTGGGCTCCAGTCTTTTTTGTTGATAGAAACAAAAAATTTTCCAGCACTTAGTTGTGATTTTGGTGTTGTTGTGAAAGGAGGTGAGCTCAAATCGTTCTACTCCACCATCTTGTCTCCTACCCCCCTTTTCCTGCCATAGTGATATGAGAGTAGAAATCATTTACCACTGAAAAAAACTGTAAAAAAGCACAAACATGTGGAGGCTAAGTGGTGTGTTAATAAACAACCAGTGCATCACTAAAGGAATCAAAGAAGAAATAAAAAAATCTAGAGACAAATGAAAATAAAAACATGATAATCTAAAAGCTGTGGGACACAGCAAAAGCAGTTCTTAGAGGGAAGGTCATAACAATACAGTCTTACCTCAGGAAACAAGAAAACTCTCAAGTAGACAACCTAACCTTACATCTGAAGAAACTAGAGAAAGAAGAATAAACAAAACCCAGTTAGTAGAAGGAAAGAAAACATAAAGATCAGAGCAGAAATAAATGTTATAGATACAAAAAAAAAAAACAATGGAAAAGATCAGTGAAACTAAAAGCTGGTTCTTTGAAAAGAACAACAAAACTGATCCCCTGTAGCCAGACTCATCAAGAGAGAAAGGGAGAGGGCTCATATTAATAAAATTAGAAATGAAAAAGAAGATACAGCAGACATCACAGAAATACAGAGGATCATAAAATATACTACAAGCAACTGTATGCTAATATAATGGGCAACCCAGAAGAAATGGGCACATTTTTAGAAAGATAATGCATCCAATACTGAAGAAAATATGAACAGACCAATTAACAAGAACTGAAACTGAAACTGTGACTAAAAACTTTCAGCAAACAAAAGTCTAGGACCAGATGGCTTCACAGTTGAATTCTACCAAACATTTGAAGAAGAGTTAACACCTATTCTTCTGAAACTCTTCCAAAAGATTGGAAGAGAAAGGAACACTCCTAAACTCATTCTATAAAGCTACCATCACACTGATACCAAAATCAGACAAAGATATCACACATAAAAAAATTACAGGCCAATTTTTTTTTTTTTTGGTCTTTTTGTCTTATCTAGGGCCGCACCTGCGGCATATGGAGGTTCCCAGGCTAGGGGTCTAAAGGGAGCTGTAGCTGCCGGCCTTTGCCACAGCCACAGCAACGCGGGATCCGAGCCACGTCTGCAACCTACACCATAGCTCACGGCAACGCTGGATCCTTAACCCACTGAGCAAAGCCAGGAATCAAACCCGCAACCTCATGGTTCTTAGTCGGATTTGTTAACCACTGAGCCACCATGGGAATTCCCAGGCCAATATTGCTGATGAACATAGAGGCAAAAGTCCTCAACAAAATACTAGGAAATCAGATCCAAAATACTTTAAAAGGATCAGGATGAAGTGGGATTTATCCCAGGGACACAAGGATTTTTCAGTATTGGCAAATCAGTCGGTGTAATGCACCATATTAACAAATTGAAAAATAAAAACAATATGATCATTTCAATAGAAGCAGAAAAAGCTTTGGATGAAATTCATTATCCATTTAGGATAAAAACTCCCCAGAAAGTGGGCATAGAGGGAACCTACCTCAGCATAATAAAGGACATACATGACAAACACAGCTAACATCACACAGAGGTGAAAAGCTGAAAGCATTTCTTCTAAGATCAGGAACAAGACAAGGATGCCCACTCTCACCACTTTTATTCACCATAGTTTTGGAAGTCCTAGCCACAGTAATTAGAAAAGAAAAAGAAATACAGAAGAATCCAAATTAGCAAAGAAGTAAAACTGTCACTGTTTGCATAGGGCATGATACTGTATGTAGAAAATCCCAAAGATACTATCAGAAAACTACTAGAACTTATCAATGAATGTGGTAAAGTTGCAGGATACAAAATTAATTCACAGAAATTACCTGCATTTCTATACACTCAATAAAAGATCAAAAAGAAATTAAGGAAACAATCCCATTTACCATGGCACCAAATATAGTAACATACTTAGGGCTAAACTTACCTACGGAGACAAAAGATCTGTACTCTAAAAACTGTAAGGTGCTGAAAAAAAGAAATCAAACATGACACAAACAGAAAGATATACAATGTTCTTGGACTGGAAGATTCAATATTGTCAAAGTTACTGTCCTACCTAAGGAATTTGATAGCATTCAGTGCAATCCCTATCAAACTACCGGTGGCGTTTTTCACAGAAGTAGAACAAAGAATTTTTCAGTTTATATAGAAACAGAAACAACTCCAAATAGCCAGAGCAATCCTGAGAAAGAAAAATGGAGCTGTAGGAATCAGGGTCCCTAACTTCAGACTATACTACAAAGATATGGTCATCAAAACAATATAGTACTGGCACAAAAATAGAAATGTAGATCAATGGAGCAGGTTAGAAAGCCCAGAGATAAACCCATGCATCTAGTCAACTAATCTGTAACAAAGGAGGCAAGAATATATATATGGAGAAAAGATAGTCTCTTTAATAAGCGGTGTTGAGAAAATTGGACAGCTACATATAAAAGACTGAAATTAGAACATTCCCTAACACCATTCACAAAAATAAACTCAACATGGATTAAAGACCTAAATGTAAGACCAGATACTACAAAACTGGTAGAAGAAAACATGGAACACTCTTTGACATAAAAACAGTAGTATTTTTGGGGGCGTCACCTGCTAGAGTATTGAAAATAAAGACAAAATAAACCATTGGAACCTAATTCTGTCCAAAAGCTAATTAAAAGCTTTTGTATAGTGAAGGAAACCAGAAACAAAACAAAAAGACAGAATGGGAGAAAATATTCATTGCAGCACTGTTTACCACAGGCAAGACATCAAAGCAACCTAAATATCCATCGACAGATGAATGAATAAAGAAGATGTGGCACGTGTATACAGTGGAATACTACTACTCAGCCATAAAAGGAACAAAATAATTCCATTTGCAGTACCATGGATCCAAGTAGAGATTCTCATTCTAAGCAAAGCAAGTCAGAGAAAGACAAAAATCATATGGTATCTCTTATATGTGGATTCTAAAAGAATTGACACAAATGAACTTATTTACAAACAGAAACAGACTCCAAGATGACTACCAAAGGGAAAATGTGGGGAGAGGAATAAATGAGAAATTGGGGGTTAACATACACACGCTACAATATGTTGAAATAGAAACCAGTAAGGGCCTACTGTATAGCACAGGGAACTATTCAATATTCTGTAACAACCTAGATCGGAAAATAATTTGAAAAAGAATGAATATATCAGTATAACTGAATCACTTTACTGTATGCCCGCACCTAACACAACATGGTAAACAACTATGCTGTAATATTAAATTATAAAGAAAAACTATTCATAAAACTTAAAACTTGCAAAAAAGTTGTAAGGAATATCAGAACGTCCTCTATCCAAAATTGCTAATTATTGCAATCTTGCCCCATTTGCTTTATTACTTACAAAGACACATGTATGTGCACAGATCTAAAATATGCTATCTGTGAGGGGTTCCCATCGTGGTGCAGCGGAAACGAATCCAACTAGGAACCATGAGATTTGGGTTTGATCCCTGGCCTAGCTCAGTGGGTTAAGGATCTGGCATGGCTGTGGCTGTGGCGTAGGCCAGTGGCTACAGCTCCAGTTAGACCCCTAGCCTGGGAACCTCTATATGCCGCAGGTGCAGTCCTAAAAAAAGAGAAAATTAAAATATACTATCTGTGGAATTCCTGTTGTGGTTTAGCAGTAAAGAACCCAACTGGTATCCATAAGACAATGGGTTCAATCCGTGCCTCTGATCAGTGGGTTAAGGATCTGGAGTTGCTGTGAACCGTGTTGTAGGTCACAGATGAGGCTTGGATCTAGCGTTGCTGTGGCTATGGCGTAGGTCAGCAACTGCAGCTCCAATTCACTCCCTACCTTGGTAACTTCCATGTGCCACACCTGTGACCCCCCCAAAACAAAAAATAAAAAACATAAAATAAAAAATAAAATATATTATTTGAGAACCTGCACACACAGTGCCCCTTTTTATATCTAAAATAACCCCAAAACCAGGATATTCTTTGGTATAATCCTAGTATAGGTATCTAAATAAGGAAATTCAATATTTATAGAAAATTTTATCTTATCCAGAGACTATGTTCAAATTTGCCATTGTTCCTGAGAGCAGCCCCTGCCTGTGCCCCGCCCCTCCTTCCTAGTCCAGAATCTAGTCCTGGAGCACATTACTTTTAGGTGTCATGTTTGTTCCATTTCTCAGTTTTTATTTTTTTTTCATAGCACTGGCAGTTTTTGAAGAGTATAGTCCACTTAATTTTGACAATTACCCTCAGATTGTGTTTGTGTCATGTTTCTTCATGATTAGATCAGGTTTGTGTATTTAGCAGGATGGCAGTGGAGGTGATGTTATGGCTTTCTCAATGAAAAATGTGCCTTCCTTGAGGCACATGATGTCTGCTTACTTGCTGATGATTTTATTTTGAATCATTTTGTTGAGTTTTCCTTGTTACTTTATTATAAAGTTACTCTTTTTCCTTTTGTTAATAAGTAATTTGTGGGGAACTATTTTGAGACTATGCAAGTATGCTCTTGTTAAATTTTTATCTACTAATTTCAGTATCTGTTGCTAATTCTTGTCTTAGATTGCATATTAAAAATATACTCTGGAGTTCCTGTCATGGCTCAGTGGTTAGCAAACCCGACTAGCATCCATGGGGATGCAAGTTCGATCCCTGGCCTCTCTCAGTGGGTTAAGGATCTGGCATTGCCGTGAGCTGTGGTGTAGGTCACAGATGTGGCTCAGATCTTGCATTGCTGTGGCTCTGGCATAAGCCAGTGACTATAATTCCAAATGGACGCTTAACTCGGGAACCTCCATATGTCTTGGGTGTGGCCCTAAAAAGACAAAAAAAAAAAAAAATGACTGAAAAGTATATATACATATTCTATCTAGGGAGTTCCCTGGTGGTTCAGTAGGCTAAGGATCTGGCATTGTCACTCTCATGACTTGGGTCACTGTTGTGGCTTGGATTTGATCCCTGGTCTGGGACTTTCTGCATGCTGTGGGTGTGGCCAGAAAATAAAATAAATTAATTAATAAAATATACCCCTTTTCTGTCTCTACCAATTGTCAGCAGTAATTTAGTAATTCCTACGTATTAGTGACTGAATGGTAATATTTTTGTAGGAATACTAGAATATGAATTTTAATTGTAGAATTTTGCGTGTGTGTGGTGAATTACTGGGGATTTAGCAGAAAACAAAACAAGAGGTGATCCTGGGTTCATCTCCCTAGAATTCTTGCATAAGAGAGGTAGGTTACAGATTTCGATTGTTTTTTTTTTTGTAGAAATTAACAAGTAAATTCTAAAATTTATATGAAAATAATAGGAACATAGATTAGCCTTGAAAAGGAGCAGAATTGAAGGACATGAATCAGCACATTTCCGATATTATAAAGCTATAGTAATCTGGAAATATGGCAGTGGTGTAAAATTAGAGTAGTCATCCATTCACATATGGTCAGTTGATTTTCAAAGGAAGTGCTAAGGTAATTCAGTCAGGAAAGGATGCTCTCTTTAAAAAATGGTGCTTGAGCAAGTGAAAAACATGAAATTTTACCATTTACATTTATAAAATTTAATCAAGAATCAATCATGGGCTGAAATGTTTGGGCTAAAATTGTACGGTAAGGGTTCTAGAGGAAAAAGAATAAAATCTCAGTGACTTTGAGCATGACAAAGATTTCTTAAATAGGACATTAAAATATGTATTATAGAATAAAAAAATCAAACAGTTGTCATTGTTAAACTTTTGGGAGTTCACTCTTTTGTGCAGTGGGTTAAGGATCTGAGTGCAGCGGCTTAGGCTGCTCGGAAGGTACGAGTTTGACTCCCGGCTCCACACAGTAGGTTAAAGGATCCATCTTGTCCCTGTGGCTTGGATTCAGTCCGTTGCCTGGGAACTTCCGTGTGCCGCAGGTGCAGCCATAAAATAAAATAAAATGTTTGCTATTCAAAAATATATTATTTAGAAAATGAAAAAATAAAACAGAAAAAGTTTTGAAGTTAAAAGTTTATATTTTTTTGACCTTTTTATTATTATTATTATTATTTTTTGGCTGCGCCCATGGCATGTGGAAATTCCCAGGCCAAGGATCAAACCCACGTCACAATAGCAACCTAAGCTACTCCAGTGACAAGGCCAGATCCTTAACCCACTACACCACAAGGGAACTCCTGGCTTTCATTTTTAATGGACATTTTTCAGTGCTCTCAAGGACTCTTGGAAGTTCCCGTCATGGCTCAACAGAAACGAATCTAACTAGAATCCATGAGAATGCAGGTTCGATCCCTAGCCTTGCTCAGTGGGTCGGGATTCGGTGTTGCCATTGTAGTTTAGGTTGCAGATGCAGCTCGGATCTGGCATGGCTTTGGTTGTGGCCAGCATCTCTGGCTCCAATTCGACCCCTAGCCTGGGAACTGAGAACTTCCATATGCCGCAGGTGTGGCCCTAAAAAGTTAAAAAAAAGATCTTGGCTGATCATTTTCTAGCTCTTGAAGAGATATTCCATTATCATGTGACATGGATGTCTCTGCTGAGAAGTTTGCCTTATTCTTAATTCCTTCGTATATAATGAATCTTTTCTTCCTCTGTTTTTAAGACTTTTGTAACTGATTTTTAGCAAGCTGACCTTGATGTACTTAGCTGTGATAGGTGTGTGTGTGTGAAAGGGTGTACATTTGGGTTTCTGCCCATGCTCAGGATTACAGATCAAGCCCTGTGAGCTTACAGATCAAATATGGAACATTTTTGAACTATTGGTATGAGGATTTTCCACTCTAGCTGTTTGGAATGCAAATGTCTGACCACCTGGTGTGACCTCTGGGAATTGTTCAGCTTACAATTTTCAAATCATTCTTTACCCAGCCTTATAGAGTGTCACCTGTACATGAGTGGTCTAGTCCTCAGTAGAGATGTTCTGGTGACCACTCTGCAGATTTCTAGAGATCTGTTTTGTTGACTCCCTATTGCTGAGCTCATCTACCTCATATTCCATTTTCCTTAGTCTCTTCAAACACAGATCTCCGTTTCCTTCACTCATGCTGCTAGACTCTGTGTTCCTCTTTTAAACATCTTAGCCACAAAACTCTCTGTGAGCCTAAGGGTCTTATTTGTTTCTTTTTTGGGGGTTATCACACAGTCCTGTGTTGCTTGTTGTCTAATATTTGAAAATACTTTCCATGTATTTTTTTCTCTCTTTTTTTAAGTTGTTTACAACGGATAGGCAAGTCTTGGTTCTTATTAATCTCCCGTGGTCTGGAAGACAACTACTTATGTTTAGAGAAATTTACAACCCATATTTTATAATCATATTTTAGTGTTGCAAGCAAACTACTGCTCCAGGGAGAAAAAGAACATGTAAATGATACATATATTTTTTTTTAATAATAAGTCTTTATAAAGTTTAAAAGTAATTTACCCACATGTGCATGCATGCACATGCATGCCAAAATCGTATGTTAATGATGGATATTGTTAATATTTTTAAATTATTTATTTATTTTTGTCTTTTTAGGGCCACATCTGCGGCATATGGAAGTTCCCAGGTTAAGGGTTGAATTGGAGCTGTAGCTGCTGGCCTACACCACAGCCACAGCAATGCAGGATCTGAGCTGTGTCTGTGACCTACACCATAGTTCACAGCAATGCTGGATCCTTAACCCACTGAGCGAGGCCAGGGATCAAACCCGCGTCCTCATGGATGCTAGTCTGGTTTGTTAATCACTGAACCACGACAGGAACTCTGAATATTGTTAATATTTAAATGTTGTCGGTAGAATAAAAGGTTTGAGGGTGCCAGGCTAGGCAAATAGTGTTTACAGTGTTAAACATAAAATCACTAACATTTCTATGATTATAGGAATGCAGTATATTTGATTCACTTGGCTAAGGGTGGGGCCTTACAATTTATTCTTAAAAGGTAGCTCTGGTGATTCTTTTGCACTGCTAGGTTTGGATACCATTGATCTAGTGTAAACATTCATTTTTTACAAATAATCTATTAGGTCCAGAGATATGGTGAGTTTATCAGGTGCTAGATAATTAGCTAATTGTGTGTTGACCTAATCCGTTTGTCTTTTTTTTTTTTTTTTTTTGGTCTTTTTGCCTTATCTAGAGCCTCACCCATGGCATATGGAGGTTCCCAGGCTAGGGGTCTAAGAGGATCTCTATCCGTCAGCCTATACCAGAGGCACAGCAATGCGAGATCCGAGCCACGTCTGCAACCTACACCACAGCTCACGGCAACACCGGGTCCTTAACCCACTGAACAATGCCAGGGATCAAACCCACAACCTCACGGTTCCTAGTCGGATTTGTCTTCTTTACCCTTAAATCTGAAAATCTTGTAACTTAGATCATTATGCAAATTTCTTAACATTTTTAGGACTACGTGTAAGATTTCATTATAGATAATTTGTTGAATCAGACTATGTATTAACCTTTAGGCAACTGAATATTCAGGATGTTTTAATTCTAAATTTGATTCTTGGTCATGTTTATATAAGTACTTATGAATATTTGGAATAGAAATCATTTTCCATGTTTCATTGAATAATTTTATACAATAGGAAGATGAACCACAGGAAGATGCTAAAGAATTGCAGCAAGGTAAACCATATCATTGGAGAGACTGGTCAATCATTAGGGGAAGGGACTGCTTATACATATGGAGTGATGCAGCAGCCTTGGAATTATCTAATGGAAGTAATGGATGGTTTAGATTTATCTTGGATGGAAAACTTGCCACCATGTATTCAAGTGGTAGTCCTGAAGGTGGATCAGATAGTTCAGGTAATATTTAGTTTTTATTAAAATGTTTTACTAGTTTCTATAATTTTGATAATTTGTTTTTCTACTCATACTTTTGCTACCGTTGTCATAGAAATAGCACATTCTTGATGATCACATGGCCTTTTCTTTAATATCAACAGAAAAATGGTTGTACCATGAAAACATTTCATGTATTTTTTTGTATTAGACAAGAAATGGCATTGTATCTTCTTTTACTGTGTATATCCTATTAGGCAAAGATGCCTCTTTTCACATAATGATGAATCGCACATGTGTGATGCAGTCCAAGACTGTATCTTTTCCCCAAAGCCTTCTGCTTTAAAATGTATGACTGGAGAATTGCTTTTATGCTGAACCTAAATATATCAGACTTGTGAGAATATACTAAGAAACAAAATTATACATCATTTTTTTTAGTAAAATTGATATTCCAGGAGGTAGTTTCATTTTAAAAATGTAATATTTGAAAAGAATGAGGTTTTAAAACAATCATTTTGTCTTTATAGAAAGCAGAAGTGAATTCTTAGAGAAGTTACAAAGAGCTCGAGGCCAAGTAAAGCCTTCTACTTCAAGTCAACCTATACTGTCAGCACCAGGACCAACTAAACTCACTGTAGGGAATTGGTCACTAACATGTTTGAAAGAAGGAGAAATTGCTATTCATAACTCAGATGGTCAGCAAGCAACAATACTGAAAGAAGACTTACCTGGTTTTGTGTTTGAATCTAATAGAGGAACCAAACATTCATTTACTGCAGAAACTTCTCTGGGTAAGTATGTAGGTATGTAAGTTTAGCAGGTAAGAAAAAATGAACATGCTAAATTGCAATAAAATGCATTCTGTGTAATGTCTCTTTTTTTTTTTAAGGTTCAGAATTTGTGACTGGCTGGACTGGCAAAAGAGGCAGAAAACTAAAATCTAAGTTAGAAAAAACAAAGCAAAAGGTATATTTGTGGGATTTGCTGTGGTTTTTTTTTTTTTGTCTTTTATACTGACTTGGCAAGGTTACAGTGGTAGATTGTAGACATTTAAAAAACTGAGCCATGGAATTGCTGCTGTGGTGCCACAGATCAGTGATCCCGCTTGTCCCTGTGGAGGTGCTGGTTCAGTTCCTCGCGCCGGGCACAGTGGATTAAGGATCTGGCATTGCCACAGCTGTGGTGTGGGTTGCAGCTGCAGTTCAGACTCAGTCCCTGGCCTGGGAACTTCCATATGCTGTGGGTGCAGACCCCTCCCAAAAGAGAAAAGTAAAAGCCAGTATATTTCCATGTTTATTATACTGATCTTGAATTTTTAAAATTTTTAACGGGAAACAAAATAATCTCATTGTTAGATTCTGTATTTTCTGGTGACAATTTTATCTGTAATACTAATGATATAAAATATTTTTTGTGTTTTCATGGGTTTGGCCATGGTAGTAATGGGTTTTATTTGTAGCACTTTAGATATATATAAAATGTACGTGTTCATTTCCAGTTGTTAATGTGCTAGGCCATCCCAAAGATATTTCCACAAGCTAGACCTTGAAAGGAAAATTTCTTCCTTGATGTCTCTATTTCTCTCTTTCTTTCTTTAGTTTTTATATATATATTACCTCTAGAATTAGATATATTAGTTCATGATTGATTCTGTGTTTTTTAAAAATAGATTGAGAGGCCAGATATTCTTTCCAGTTCAATATATCTTAAGGGCAATTGAGGAAGAAATAGTTCAGTTGAATATAGCCATAGATGCTAAAAGGAATTTGAACTAAATACAGTTTTCAGTATTCATGATAGTTGTGTTCTATAAAGTGGCCATGAATACTGAACCACAGGAGAAGTACAGATTTAGGTTCCTATGAGGCTCTGTTCAAATTTTAAAAGTTTTTGACACACTGTACTTAATGACAAATGACTATGGAAAGCACTACAAGTATTTTTTTTTTCAGAGAATACTTTTTTTTATTACTCAGTGAATTTTATTACATTTATAGTTGTACAGCGATCATCAGAACCAACTTTTATAGCATTTGCATCCCAAACCCTCAGTGCATCCCCCACCCCTCAACCTATTTCATCTGGAAACCATAAGTTTTAGCACTACAAGTATTGATTTGTGGATTATAAATAAATTTTACTGACTAATTGATTTCACAGATATGAAATTCTCAAACAGTGAGGCTCAACTATAATTCTTTATAAATCTACCACTCAGATATCTCAGGAGTTTTTGGAATAACTAATATGCTGTATTGCACAGCCAAATCTAGTATGTTGTATTACCCAAACAAAAGTTCACATGGAACTGAACTTTTACAATACAAAAGAACAGAAAACAAGGAGGACATAGTCTCAGTCCTATAATTTCGTATTCTTAAAAAATATGGTTATTGGTTCAGTTCTTTGGAATCAGTAAACTCAGTGATCATGTGTCTGTTCTTTTGCATATGGTAGCAATGCATATCAAAATTTACTAACTTTAGGTAAAAATAATTTCAACTATTTAGTTTTTTGTGGGTTTTTTGTAGTTGTTGTTGTTGTTGTTGTTTAGTGCTGCACCCGTGGAATATGGAGGCTCCTAGGCTTCGGGTCTAATTGGAGCTACAGCTGCTGGCCTTTGCCACAGCCACAGTAATGCCAGATCCGAGCCACGTCTGCGACCTACACCACAGCTCACAGTAATGCTGAATCCTTAACCCACTGAGTGAGGCCAGGGATCGAACTCGCAGCGTCACGGTTCCTATTCAGATTCGTTTCTGCTGCGCCATGACAGGATCTCCTAACTATTAGTTTTAACCTCAGTTTTTATTTCTTACCATTGTTTATAATAAGAGAATAGTTTCTTATATTAGAGCAGTGTTGTCTAATAGCCAGAACTTATTTTTTTGATTCTGAAAGGCATACTAAAATAGGATGGAAAGGTAATATTAATTCATTTAGGGAGTGATATATTTTTCTATCACATTAGAGCTATGCTAGGTTAGTTTGTGTTTTATTTATTTTTTAGTTTTTGTCTTTTTAGGGCTGCACCTGCGCCATATGGAGGTTCCCAGGGTAGGGGTCCAATCAGAGCTATAGCCACTGGCCTGTGCCACAACCATAGTAACGCCAGATCCGAGCCGGGTCTGCAACCTATATACCGCAGCTCACGGTAGTGCTGGATCCTTAACCCACTGAGCAAGGCCAGGGATTGAACCTGCGGCCTCATGGATGTTAGTCGGGTTCGTTAACCCCTGAGCCATGACAGGATTTCCTAGTTTGTGTTTTAAATGGAATCATATAAATCTTAAATTTACATTATTTAAGCACATGTTTTTAAAGAGTGTTGTACACTAACTTTCATCAGACCCAAGCCTTGCACATGTATAGGTTCTCTCAAATAACATTAACTTCAGTGAGAGATGATTAGTGCCCAAACAGTACAGTCTTTCTTTTGTGAAATATGAAAATACACAAGTATCATATATACTTTGTGTGAATAATATAAATAGAATGAAAGACTTAAAACCTCAAGTATACCCCCGAATGTTAAAAGGTTCAACTTTGGTTAATGGAATTATCGATGGATTAGTTTGCTTTCTTTTTTTGCTTATTCATATTTTCTGATTGGTTCATCATAAAACAGGTTATTTTTGTAAAAAAAGAACAAAGTTACTTCTTTACAGGTTGGTTAATTTGGTTTAAGTGAAATAAACTCCTATTTGGTATATGAATACAAAGTTTCAATAGCCAAAAAATTGAAATTATAAGTTTAATTTGACACTGCTAAAATTTGCTAGAGTATTTTTTTCAACCATTAGAACTTTTTGATGTATATTAATAGAAGTAGTAACATTTTTTGGAACTTGATAATGCTACTAATATCTTAATTCTAAAGGTTGCATGTGTATATGTAAAAGGAAGATTTGGTAAAATTATTGATTGTAGTAAAAACTATCACATTTGCTCTTTTTCTTTTGGTAGGTACGAACTATGGCTCGAGATTTATATGACGACCACTTTAAAGCTGTTGAAAGCATGCCTCGTGGAGTAGTGGTAACGCTCAGAAACATAGCGACTCAGCTAGAGTCATCTTGGGAACTTCATACAAATAGACAAGTATGTTTAGCCTCTAGATTTTATGACAGTGATCTTGGTTTTGTTTCTGCCCTTTTTCCTTTATATTCTGTGTATTGATTAGGGGTCAGCAAATTTTTACCCAGGAGCTCAATTTTGTATGTTTTTGTGAAGCGAGAGCCTTTTACTTTATTTTTTGTTTTTTGGCCCTCCCACAGCATATGGAGTTCCTAGGCCAAGAATCAGATCAGAGCCACAGTTGTGACCTATGATGCTGCTGTGGCGGCGTTGGATTCTTTAAGAGACTGTACCAGGCCAGGGGTCAAATCTTTGTCTTGGCGCTGCAGAGGTGTTTCTAATCCATTGTACCACAGTGGGAACTCCGGTTTTTACATTTTTAAATGGTTGAACACAAATTGAAAATAAGAATGATATTTCATAATCTCTGAAAATTATATAAATATGTAATGTCAGTGTCCATAAGTAGTTTTATTTCTAAGAGCCACGCTCTTTTATTTATATATTGTCAGGAATTCGTGTTGTGGCTCAGCAGAAACGGATCTGACTAGCATCCATGAGGACACAAATTCCATCCCTGGCCTCGCTCAGTGTGTTAGGGATCTGGCATTGTTGTGAGGTGTAGTGTAGGTCACAGATGCGGCTCTGATTCGACCCCTAGCCTGGGAAACCTCCATACACTGTGGGTGTAGCCCTAAAAAAAAAAAAGTAAAGGTACAAAATGAGTTTCCTCCTGGCTCAGTGGGTTAAGGATCTGGTATTGTTGCTGCTGTTGCTCTGGTTACAGCTGTGGTGCGGCCCAGGAACTAAAAAATAAATAAATAAAAATTTACATATTGTCCATGACTGCCTTACTGGCTTCAATGTCAGTTAAATGGCTGCAACCAACATATGTGACTTATAAAGTAAAAAAAAAAAAACTTTAGTCTTGTCTGTTTACGAAGAGTTTGCCAACCCTGATAGAGATAATTTGCATTAATAATTTGAATTTCTTAATCTTGTTTAATATCTAAGGTATTTTCATGGTAATTGATGTTCTGATAAGTATATTAAGGCCTATGTATTTTTTTGATTGTCTTTATTAATTTTTTTTTCTTTTAGTGTATTGAAAGTGAGAACACTTGGAGAGATTTAATGAAGACAGCTTTAGAAAATCTAATTGTTCTTCTGAAGGATGAAAACACAATTTCACCGTATGAAATGTGCAGTAGTGGCTTGGTGCAAGCACTTCTTACTGTTTTAAACAATGTAAGTTCATGAAGTAGTACGGAACGAAGTATATAGTTAAAAAAGTGATTTGTAGGTTTACTTTTACCATAGTGAGATTTACTTTGTCAAGAAATATTAAAAACTGGTTGTTAACTTTTATAATTTCTCCAGCCTTTCCTTTTAAGTTGTGTCATCAATTTGAACCACTTGAATTAAAGAACTGAATTGTTTAGAATTTTTAGTTAACCAATTGTGATTTCAAGATTTGTTTGAACAAAACATTTATTCGTTGAGTTCTCTGATGACTCAACAGGTTAAGGATTGGGCATTGTCACTGCTGTGGTGTGGGTTCGATTCCTTGGCCAGGAACGTCCACATGCCATGGGTGCAGTCAAAAAACCAAAACCAGGAGTTCCCGTTGTGGCTCAGTGGTTAATGAATCCGACTAGGAACCATAAGGTTGTGGGTTTGATCCCTGGCCTTGCTCATTGGGTTAACAATCCGGAGCTGTGGTGTAGGTCGCAGATGCGGCTCGGATCCCGCGTTGCTGTGGATGTGGTGTAGGCCAGTAGCTACAGCTCTGATTAGACCCCTAGCCTGGGAACCTCCATGTGCCTCAGGTGCAGCCCTAGAAGAGACCAAAAAAACAGCAAAAAACCAAAACCAGACAAAACAAAAACACTTGCTTTAATAGCCTAATATTTAATATATTTCACTGCTCTGATTTCCTCATAACTTACATAAAGTGGAGTTAGTCTGTAGAACTTTTTAAATATCTAAAGTATTTGCATAAAATTAATTAAGGAGCATTGACAGCTTGGGGAGTTTATGTGAATATTTGACAACTATTTGCTGCTAACCATATGTTTCTATTCAATTTAGTCTGTTAATATCTCTATTTTATTATAAAATATTAAATTAATATTTTAAAAATTATATTGATACATTACCTTATATCACTTAGTATTATCTATGAAATCATTTTTTTGATATACCAGTCTTGTTTTTTCTGATACTAATTAATGTAAATAGTACTGTTAAATTGCAAAATGTTCATAAATAATCTGAAATTACCTTGCATACCACTACACTTTGAAAAAAGCCGTGTAATTAGTTCTCCATTATAACATTGTAGACGATAGCCATGGTCTACTAGTCATATAATAAAAAAGAAATTTAATTGAAAGAAAATAATGATTTCACTTAGATTGTATTGATAATTTGTAGTATAATAATATTCATCTTTCCCACATGTATTTTTGGACAAATTTTAATAACATCCTTAAATCATCTTTTTTTTGGTGCTTTTTGGTTTTTTTAGAGCTTGGATTTAGATATGAAACAAGATTGTAGTCAACTAGTAGAAAGAATAAATGTTTTCAAAACAGCCTTCAGTGAAAATGAAGATGACGAAAGGTAATTCATCACATTTCTTTTGATTTTTGCAGTGTTTGCAAATTTGTATGCCTCCTTTAAAATAGAGTCTAGGAGTTGTGTGGCTCAGTAGTTTAAGGATCTGGCATTGTCACTGCTGTGGCTCTGGTACAGCTATGGCCCAGGTTCCATGCCTGGCCCTGGGAAGTTATACATGCTGTGGGCACAGACAAAAAAAAAAAAAAAAAAAAAAATTAATAGGGTCTAATATACTGCTAATACAAAAAATAGGAATTTTTTTCTTCAACACAAAAGTAGGCATATTATAAATATATAAAAATGGAAAGATTTTTAAAGCATTTTTGTTGTAATGGAATAAAACTAAGATTCCATCTCTGCTATGAGTGCAGCTGATCACTTATTTTAAGTTAGATAATCTAAGATAAAATTGGAAATTTTAATACTGATTAAATATTTGTTGATGTTAAGTAATAATTGTTCATACCTTTTTAGGTGTGGTGATATGGGTTTTTTTAAGAACTTTTTTGTAGAGACGTTATCAGAGTATTTCTGGATAAAATATGGTCTTTGGCATTTTCTTCAGACTATATGGTAAGGGGAGAAATGGGTGAGGATGTAGGTAGAAGTCATTTGGCCATTAGAAGGTAATTGTTGAAGCTGGGTTATGAGTTGATGAAAGTGCATTCTACTATTTTATTTACTTTTGAATGTGATTGAAATTTTAAAATGATTCAGTTAATTCCATTAATTTTAAATGAGTGCATATTACATCTGTGGTGTATGATAATTTATTTAAATATTATTAAAATATTAGCTCTTTGCAAGTTATTCCTAATACTAAAATATGCTTGTCTCTGTGGCAACATCTTTTTACATAATTCTTTTAAATTCTTTTAAATTGTATTACTGAGTTATTGATGATTTTTTTAAAGGTTCTTAATACAAATTGTCATGTTATTTTCCACAAATATTGTACCAGTGTTGTCATTTTCTAAACTTTGCTGCTTTATGTATTCTGTATTAAACATTATATAATAAAATTGTTTAAACTTTAAAAATAAGTTATACATTAAAATATACATAACTTTGAAAGTAATTGATGAGTTTCATAAGAAAAATGTAATATTTTATTCTTAAGTTAAAAAATTTAGTTATGTGATTACCTTTGCTTACTTAGATATAGTCTAATACAAAATTAAACTTCTCTTTGCATTAATAAAGAAAGTAGGGATCTGTATGAGGTTGGTTATTTCAGTTTCTGTATGAACTTTTATATAAAAGTTCTTAATTATTTTTTTCTTAGTCGACCAGCTGTTGCATTAATCCGAAAGTTAATAGCTGTGCTGGAATCTATTGAACGTCTACCTCTCCATTTGTATGATACACCAGGATCCACTTATAACCTCCAGGTAACCATGGAAGATGCAGTTGCTGTTATTGCTAAATGCATTTAGGAGTAGTCTTAAATACGTTCCTTAAAAAGAACAAGACAAAAAAAGTATTTTGTTTGTATTTTATTAAAATGATTATGTTTAGTAAAGATTTTGCCAATTTCGCTATTTGATTGTTCTTTTTAAAAAAAATTTGTACACATTCTTTTTTTATATATGTATACATTATTTTCCATCATGGTCTTTCCCGGGAGATTGGATATAGTTCCCTGTGCTGTACAGTAGCACCGTATTGCTTATCCATTCTATTTATTTATTTTTTTGTCTTTTTGCCTTATCTGGGGCAATACCCGCAGCATATGGAGGTTCCCAGGCTAGATTCTAACAGGAGCTGTAGCTGCTGGCCTTCGCCACAGCCACAGCAACGCGGGATCCGAGTCGCGACTGCAACCTACACCACAGCTCACGGCAACGCCTGATCCTTAACCCACTGAGCAAGGCCAGGGATCGAACCTGCAACCTCATGGTTCCTAGTCGGATTCGTTAACCACTGAGCCACGATGGGAACTCCCTGCTTATCCATTCTAAATGCAATAGTTTGTATGTACTAACCCCAAACTCCCAGCCCATCCCACTTTTTCCCCTGACCCCTTTGGAAAACAGAAGTCTATTCTCTATGTCTCTGAGTCTGTTTCTGTTTTATAGATAGTTTCATTTTGGCCGTATTTTAGATTCCACATATAAATGATATCACATGGTATTTGTCTTTCTCTTTCTGATTAACTTCACTTAGAATGAGAATCTCTGGTTGCATCCATGTCGCTGTAAATGGCTTTATTTCGTTCCTTTTTATGGCTGAGTAGTAATCCACTGTGTATATGTACCACATCTTCTTAATCCATTCATCTGTCAGTGGACTTTTAGTTGTTTCCATGTCTTGGCTCTTGTGACTAGTGCTTCAATTAACATATGGGTACATGTAGCTTTTTGAATTATAGTTTTGTCCAGATATATACCCAGGTGTGGGATTGCTGGATCTTATGGTAGTTATATTTTTAGTTTTCTGAGGAATCTCGGTACTGTTTTCCATAGTGGTTGTATCAGTTTACATTTCCACCAATAGTGTAGTAGTGTTCCTTTTCTCCACACCCTGTCCAGCATTTGTTATTTGTAGACTTATTAATGACTTATTAATGATGGCCATTCTGACTGGTGTAAGGTGGTAGGTACCTCATTGTAGTTTTGCTATACATTTCTCTAAGTAGTGATGTTGAGCATCTCCATGTGCCTACTGGCCCTACATTTGTCTTTGGAGAAATGTCTGTTTAGGTCTTCTGCCCTTTTTTTAATTGCGTTGTTTGTTTTTTGTTGTTGAGTTTTATGAGTTATTTGTATATTTTAGAGATTTAGCCTTTATCAATTGCATGGTTTACAAGTATTTTTTGCCATTCTGTAGTTTGTCTTTTCACTTTTTTTTTTAATGGCTACTTTTGCTGTGCAAAGGCTTGCAAGTTTGATTATGTACCATTTGTTTATTTCTGTTTTTATTTCTATTGCTTTGGGAGACTGACTTAATAAAACATTTGCATGGTTTACATCAGAGAATGTTTTGCCTATGTTCTCTTCTAGGAGTTTCGTGATGTCATGTTTTATGTGTAACTCTTTTAACCGTTTTGAGTTTATTTTTGTGCATGATGTGAGTGTATGTTCTAGTTTCATTGATTTACATCCAGCTGTCAGGTTCTGCCAGCACCACTTACTTAAGAGCCTGTCTTTTCCCCACTGATTATTCTCTTTAATGACTCTTAAATGTGTTGGTATTTCAATATTTATTGTAAGAAATAAATCATATTTGGTAGATCATAAATGGAAAGAGACCTTTATCAATTTCATGGCAGAAATTAGTCTTTTTGTTCTAGAATTATGAGTTGTCCCTTTGTCTCAGAGTGTATCTCAGCATATGAAAAAATGTGAAAATATATTAAGCACAATTTTTTTTTTCTGTATATCATTGGTTAGAGCAAGAAGGCCTTTCTTAGCTATTTCCATTGATGCTTTTGGAAATCTGTGATTATCACATGTTTTATAAAGAGGCTGTTTTCTTGCTAAATATTTTCTAGTTGATATTCTCATTCATTAAATTATTTTATTAGCAGCTGGGATCCAGATATGAACAGATAAAACAAATATTCTTACTGCTCATATCCCCACTCAGATCTTTATCACATCTTCTGTGAGTTACTTTAGCATTTTCTTTTCTTCTTCTTTTTTTTTTTTTTTAAGTGCTGCACTCATGGTGCAGCACATGGAAGTTCCCAGGCTAGGGATCGAATGGGTGCTGCGACACCAGATCTGAGCCACGTCTGCAACCTACACCACAGCTCACGGCAATGCTGAATCCTTAACCCACTGAGCAGGGCCAGGAATCAAACCCACATCCTCATAGATACTAGTCAGCTTTGTAATCCACTGAGCCACAATGGGAACTCCTACTCTAGTATTTTCTAGCAGATTCTTTAGCCTTTAATCTTTAATTTTTCCAAACCAACCTGCATTCCACTACATCAGATAGTTTCTTTTAAATGTACCCTTTTGGGAGTTCCCATTGTGGCTCATCCTGTAAGGAACCTGACTTAATATCCATGCAAATGATTCCTGGCCTCGCTTTGTAGGTTGAGGATGTGGCATTGCCACAAACTACAGCGTAGGTTGCAGATACGCCTCAGATCCCATGTTGCTGCTTCACCTGCAGCTCCGATTCAGCCCCTAGCCTGGGAACTTCCCATATGCAACAAGTGCAGCCCTAAAAATATATATATAATAAATTATAGCCTTTAATAAGTGACTAAGAAACTATATTTGCAAAAATGATGCCTACTCAAGGCAAAAAACTTGCCATATCCCCAAGAATCTGTGACCTGGCACTGTAGAGATACCACCCATCTCATTGTGCCACAGTGAGAATTGTCGTATATCCTTTTAAAGGTTTTATCTTTGATAAGTGAATGAGGTAAAAAATAAATCTCAAAGAGTGAAAACTCCCCCTGCTTATACAGTCCTAGAACACCAGCATCTTTTATTATACATATCTCATTTCAGGAGACTATGCAAGATTCAAAGACAGGAAGGCTAGGAATGTGCCCTCAGGATTATAGTCTAAAATGCATTAGTTTACAGTCTAAAATGCAACCCCAAAGTACATGAAACATTTAATTATGTGTCTGTAGGAATTAGTTAAGATTCATTCAGAAATGAAACTACATAAAATTTTGCTAATTGCATACTTGTTCTGATTACTAAAACATATTGAATTGACAACTATCTTTTTTCCTTTTTCTTTCCCTTTTTAAATTCATTTTTATTAAAGTATAGTCGATTTACAGTGTTACAATTTCAAGTGTATGGCAAAGTGATTCAGCTGTACAAATATATAATATTTTTAAAGATTCTTTTCTCTTATAGATTATTATATTATAGAGTATGGTCCTCTGTGCTATACAGTGGTTCTTGTTGATTATCTGTTTTATATATAATAGTGTGTTTACCTTAATCCCAAGGACGCTTTCTTGTATTTTTTAAAGCTTGTTAGCCATAGATTATTTTAAAGCTAGATTATTCTAGCTTTAAAAGCATAAGTTAATTAGCTACTTTTCATAGCTTACTTAAAAATTTGCAAGTTATCAATTAGAAATGTAATATTTCTATTAATCTGTTGTGTTTTATAATAATTTTATTTAAATCATGTATATATTTGAAGTTGTTAAAAAATTTAGTTAACCTTTTTCTTTCTTGAAAATATCACTTATTCAGTGATATTTATTTATTTTTTTGCCTTTTGTCATTTTTATGGCCGCACCTGCGGCATGTGGAGGTTCCCAGGCTAGGGGTCTTATCGGAGCTGTAGCCACTGGCCTATGCCGCAGCCACAGCAACGCAGGATCCGAGCCGCGTCTGCGACCTACACCACAGCTCACGGCAACGCCGGATCGTTAACCCACTGAGCAAGGCCAGGGACCGAACCCGCAACCTCAT
>PVHT021183629.1:8842457-8854895 GCA_004024745.2 Catagonus wagneri | reverse complement strand
TTTTGTCATTTTTATGGCCGCACCTGCGGCATGTGGAGGTTCCCAGGCTAGGGGTCTTATCGGAGCTGTAGCCACTGGCCTATGCCGCAGCCACAGCAACGCAGGATCCGAGCCGCGTCTGCGACCTACACCACAGCTCACGGCAACGCCGGATCGTTAACCCACTGAGCAAGGCCAGGGACCGAACCCGCAACCTCATTGGTTCCTAGTCGGATTCGTTAACCACTGCGCCACGACGGGAACTCCCAGTGAACCTCTTTAAAAAAAGTTTAATACAAAACATTGATCCTTCCTTTATGGTTATAGTTTTAAAATCTCAGTTGCTGTATTCATGTAACATTGCGTGCTTTTAAAATTCTAAGGAAAATACCAAAGTATTTTATGAAGCATTTTGATCATTTCTGTGTAGATACTTACAAGAAGATTAAGATTTCGGTTGGAACGTGCACCTGGTGAAACTGCATTGATAGACAGGACTGGCAGGATGTTGAAGATGGAACCCTTAGCCACAGTTGAATCTTTAGAACAGTATCTCTTAAAAATGGTGAGCTTCTGGCAAGGTTGTGGTGAAATAAGTATTCGTTGCTGTGGTTTTAGCCCTTTAGAAATGTGATATAGGAAGTATGGATCCAGAGTCATAGTAATATAGTTTGGCCTAGTAATTCCATATCAGAAAATAATCTTTATACACTAGAGATGGTTTCTTCATAAAGATGTATATTGTAGTTATTTGTAATACTAAAATAGTTTAAAAAAGCCTTAAGGCTAATCAATAAAGGAATATCAAGTTGCTATTTATTTCCCTAACTTGAATATTATATAGCTTTTGTAATACATGACTAATAAGAGAAAAATGTTTTTGTATAGTTTGATCAAGACTGTTTTATTCTATCTATTGAAACAGTAGACTAAAATATTCTATTAATAGTAGGGTGCTGTGTCTGTGGAAATTTCTAGGGTTTTTTGTTTTTCAAATGCTCTTAAACAAGGGTTGATTATAAACCAATACACATTAAAAGGATAGGAACAAAGTGGGCAGTGCATTTCAAAATATTATTAAGGTCTCCTCCATGTTTTCTTTGGTTAGGTAGCAAAGCAGTGGTATGATTTCGACCGATCTTCATTTGTTTTTGTTCGAAAATTAAGAGAAGGTCAAAATTTTATATTTCGGCACCAGCATGATTTTGATGAAAATGGAATCGTTTACTGGATTGGGACAAATGCCAAGTAAGTCATTCTGTTTAATGCAGAGTGAAAACATTCATCTGGAAAAAGAATTCTAGGTAGTAGATTAAAATTATTAATCACTCCGAGTATCCTGCAGTTTTAGGAATTTTGGCTGTTAGGTTAAATTTAAGACCATCTATTTTTTATGATGAAAAAAATTGTTAAATGTAGAATTGTAAAAAATTAATGTAATTTGATTTGGAAAAAAGCTAGTATGAATGGATGCAGGTTTTTTAAAATAGTGTAATCTATTAACACTGCTTAACAGTATTTTCTTTGTTCTGTGTAGAACTGCATATGAATGGGTAAATCCAGCTGCATATGGACTTGTAGTAGTAACATCATCAGAAGGAAGAAATCTACCTTATGGCCGCTTAGAAGACATACTAAGTCGTGATAATTCGGCTTTAAATTGTCATAGCAATGATGATAAGAATGCCTGGTTTGCCATAGATCTGGGTCTCTGGGTGATACCATCGGCATATACACTTCGTCATGCTCGTGGTTATGGAAGGTCTGCACTGAGAAATTGGGTTTTCCAGGTATCCAAAGATGGACAGAACTGGACTTCTTTATATACCCATGTTGATGACTGCAGTCTCAATGAACCAGGGTTAGTTGAGGAGTCTTTGTAAATTGGAAAACTCAGTAAAGAGCTTTGTTTATTTTTATAACTATATCCTCTTAGAGCTCTGTGTTTTGTGAGATATTGAACAGAATTTTCTTTCTAAAAATACCACTTGAGGAGTTCCCATCCTGGCTCAGTGGAAACGAATCTGACTAGTATCCATGAGGACGCAGTTCAGTCCCTGGCCCTGCTCAGGGGATTAAAGATCTGGCATTGCCGTGAGATGTTGTGTAGGTCACAGATGTGGCTCGGGTGTTATGTTGCTGTGGCTTTGGCATAGGCCAGCAGCTATAGCTCCAATTTGACTCCTAGCCTGGGAACCTCCATATGCCACGGGTAAGACCCTAAAAGGACAAAAAAAAAAAAGAAAGAAAAGGAAAGAAAAATATCACTTGATATTGTAATTTAAAAACTTTGAAATACTTTATCAGAATTTAGATTAAACATTAATAGAAGCTGAGCCTATTTATTTAAAAGACATTGGTATAGCTATATCTGTGTATATATAGCACATTGATAAAAAAATTTGAATTTGAGCGATTTCGCCTGTGGCGCAGCAGGTTGAGGATCGGGCATTGTCACTGCAGCAGCTTGGGTTGCTGCTATGGTGCAGGTTTGATACCTGGCCTGGGAACTTCCACATCCTGTGGGTGTGGCCAAAACAAAATGGAGTTAGCTTTTTACTAAATTATGTGTGTTCATAATATATATGAGTGTTTGGCAAATTAACAGTGGCTATTATTGGTTATAGAATTATGACTTTTTCTTTTTTTATTCATTTCTTTTCCTAAATTTTATGTATTGATCATATATATGTTTTTAAAGAAAGAATTTCAATGTAATATTTCTAAAAAGTTCAGTTCTAGTAAAGTTTACTTGTGCATTGTGGCACATATTGAGGAGCATATAGACTGTGGAGTTAAATTATCTTCTGTATTTGTAGTATGGAAGGAGCTTCTTAACGTTAGGATTAATAAGTAATATTTTCAAACTTAAAGTTAATATTTTAATCATTTAAAACTTTGCAAAAAATTTTCAAATTCTTTTTCATCATAGATTTATTGCTCATAAAATTTCTTCTCTTAATTTCTTTTTTTATTTGTCACATTAATGTTATGGGTTTAAATAGCATACATTTAAACATTTCATTTTTAATTTATTTTCTCAACTGTTATTTTTCTCCTTTGATTTCTTGATTTTTATGTAGTGAACTGTTGACTAAATATGAAGGTTTATTTTTCATATAGTTTTTCTATTACGTATAAAAAATATTTGCCACTTTAAATATCTTTTTCATATGTTTTAGAACAATACATAATGTTTTCCTTAACACATTCACAGGTCAACAGCCACCTGGCCTCTTGATCCACCAAAAGATGAGAAACAAGGGTGGCGACATGTGAGAATTAAACAGATGGGGAAGAATGCTAGTGGACAAACCCACTATCTCTCACTATCTGGATTTGAACTTTATGGCACTGTAAATGGTGTATGTGAAGATCAGCTAGGTAAAGAGAGACAGAGGTTTTTTCTAACTTACTAAAACAATTTATAAAAGGTGATTTTGTTTATATTTCTGTCATTTCTACCTTAACAGGAAAAGCAGCTAAGGAAGCAGAGGCTAATCTTAGAAGACAGAGACGTCTTGTACGTTCCCAGGTATTGAAGTACATGGTTCCAGGGGCTCGTGTGATCAGAGGCCTTGATTGGAAATGGCGTGATCAGGATGGCAGCCCACAGGGAGAAGGCACTGTCACAGGAGAGCTGCACAATGGTGAGTAGGTGCCTAGCATTTGTAGTGTAGAGATCAAGTATTGAAGTAAAATATTTTTCTTTTGTTATTTTGAGGTCATTTATAAATTGAATCATTGTTCCAGGACTATGTAGAACTGATCTGTTGATTTTATATTAAAAATGGGAAAATCGTTTACTTAGAAATAAGGAAAATTTTTAAATTCTTAGGTTTTGAGTCAAAACTTACTGCTAATATTTTGAAGTGTTTAATAAGCTGGTATAAGGTGAATACTCTATAAAGACACATTTTCTTATTTTGTGTTCATTATTACTGTTTATCATTTATAAATGTCCATTGATTATCTTAATTTCTTATGCTTTTCTTTATCTTGTTAGCTTGATAGGAATCAGGAAAAAATTTTTTGCTCAATTGTATGTCACATAGAGGAAAAAGCATTAATTCAGTGTTTCTCACTAAAGTATAGAACAAAATTGTAGCCTTTTCATTTATTTGTGGATTATATTTCACAGTGTTTCTCAGCCTACTAGCATTTCTTTGGGATATTAAGTTTTCATGTTTTCTAAGAGTTGTTGTTTAAAATCAAATTCATTTTTAACTGTTGATTGTATAGATTTTAAGGAAGTCTGTATCTACTTAAATTGCAGTTAACTCCCAAAAGCAACTATAATGGCTAGTTTTTTCCTTGTAACTTAAATGGCTGATTAATTAGTCGATAATTTGCCTAATCAGTAGTGGATTCTTATGAATTTTGCCTAGCTTTAAAAAAATAAAAAAGAGTAAAGCGTTCATATTCTCAATTTACACCGAATAGTAAAAGAGACATAAGAAAAGTGACAGTGTTTAGGAGATTGACTAGTATTTGATAT
The DNA here is from genome assembly GCA_004024745.2 of Catagonus wagneri. Lineage (NCBI taxonomy): Eukaryota > Metazoa > Chordata > Mammalia > Artiodactyla > Tayassuidae > Catagonus > Catagonus wagneri. Next base: position 8,850,418 of record PVHT021183629.1, on the reverse strand, counting down.
CTTATATGTGTGATAAAGGCATTTATTTACTTAAACTCTTTGGTTTTACTACAGTTAAGATTCTGTTGCCTAAATTACCTTACTATTACACACATTTCTGTATAGTTGTACCCTAATTTCAGGTCATTGTCTTCATAGCAAGTTTACAGTGAGTGAGCATGTATATAGCTGCCCAAATTCATAAAAAACAACAGTAGTTGAATAACAATAGTTCCATTCAACTCAAAAATTTCCCATAACTTGTTTGACTTTTAAGTGTGTAAGCTAGTTATGTATATGTGAGCACCATGTATTTTTCTTGGGCTGGAGTCAGGTAAAGAAACTGTATAGGAAAACTGGCATCTTAATTTTAGAATTTAGCATATAAGAAAGGCTTTTTGCTGTTCTGACAAATATAGAGAAGTCGCACCTTAAAACCTCTACGTCATAGAGGGTTCTTAGCTTTCAGATATTCAAACCAGCCATTTCTAAAAATGGCTAATTTGTATACCAAAGTTCAGAGTTTTGTATCTATACACGTATGGATGCACACTTTCTAGTTCCCCTTAAGTGATCACTTTAAACACATCCTCAAGCATGATATGATTGGTTTACATTTTAAGTTATTTTTTCACATTATGTTAGTTAAGTCTCTTTCTAAAGAATCTTTGTGTTGGTAGGAACATTCATTTTTTCATTTATTCCACAAATATGAGTGCCTACTATGTAAAGGTCCTTTGTTAGGTTTCAGATATACAGTGGTCAACAAAAATGTATGAACCCACACTTTCTGGATAAAACAGATAAACATACAGTTACAGATTTTGATAAGTGCTAATGAAATAAGTTATCACTATATTTTGTGACCAGTTAATACTAAAAAATGTAATTTTTATTTGAGATTGGAATGTTTTTGAACTTTTCCTTTTCTCATACTTTTCCATGTTGCAGAAGAGATAGTTAAATATTGGTTCTTCAGAGCTTTTTTCAGCATACAGAATAAATTGAGGCAATTGAAATCTCATCTAAACTAGATTATGTAGATTTGGGGCAGTCAGTTTCCTCTCAGACAACTTGTATGCAGATATTCCTTACAGGTAATTCAGTATTACTTATCCTGCTCTGAGCCTCATCGTAAACATATATGAACTTGGCATGTATATGTGCACACATGTGTGTGCATGGCAGTATGTGTGTGTGCGGGTAAAGTACTTTTAAATGTTTTAAAGACTTATACTTTTAAAAAATGTATGTTTTATGTGTTCTTTTTTTCCCTGAAGTAGTTAGCTTCTAACACTAAAGTAAGATTCTTCTAAAATTTAAATTGATTTTCATTCTAATTAGCAATTTATCATTTTTGGAAGTTAATTTCCATTTTAAAAAAAACAATAAGTATTATTTTCTAAGCAAAAGTAAACATAGATTGAATTCCAATCATAGTGCTTATTAGTGCCTTATGCATTACTACCTTCGTCATGTAGGTCTATGTAATAAAAGAGCTTATTTAGCATACTTTAAAAAATTTGGTATTATAATTTTCTTGCTTATTCATATTTATTAAACTTAATCATAAGAGAACCAAGTAACCACTTAACTTTGAGAACACAACCGAAATGCTAACTTTGTGTTATTTGAGCTAGTGACCTAGAATTTCTACAGTGATATTATGAATATTTTGTCTGTCAATTATAGGATTTAGCCCAAACTTAGAAATTAATGGTTAAGCCAGCGCTTTTTTCTATAAAGAACATTTGACCATGTAATCATACTTAGCAGCTAAAAAACTTTTTGAATAGATTTCATCTATACTTGCTAAAGCTGCAGTATTTTACCATTTTTTATCAGTGTTTTTACAGTTTTTATCAGTTCTTCCCCATAAAAGATATGCCAGTAAATGTAAACATGACCCTTGCATTGTTTTTAAATATCACCAGAACACAGTTCAGAAATAAGAGAAATAAATGGGAGGGTTTAATTTTAACCGGAAATGCTTAGGTGATGAGAAATTCAGAGAAGTACAGCACTGATGAAAAGCTGATCCCATGTTGTGGAGCTACTGTCTGACACGCTCCTATCTGCTTTCTGCTGGGTCTCACAAACTCCTGTCCCTTTCCAGGCTGGATTGATGTCACCTGGGATGCTGGTGGCTCAAACTCTTACCGTATGGGCGCAGAAGGAAAATTTGACCTCAAGCTTGCACCAGGGTACGACCCTGATACAGTGGCATCACCCAAACCTGTTTCATCCACTGTTTCAGGCACAACGCAGTCATGGAGCAGCTTGGTGAAAAACAACTGTCCAGACAAGACATCTGCTGCTGCAGGCTCCTCAAGTAGAAAAGGAAGCAGCAGTTCTGTGTGTAGCGTGGCCAGTAGCAGCGACATCAGCTTGGGTTCGACCAAAACGGAACGGAGATCAGAAATTGTAATGGAACACAGTATAGTTTCAGGAGCTGATGTCCATGAACCAATTGTTGTTCTTTCATCTGCTGAAAACGTCCCTCAAACAGAAGTAGGGTCGTCTTCCAGTGCAAGTACCAGCACCTTAACAGCGGAAACGGGAAATGAAAATGCTGAAAGAAAGTTAGGCCCTGATAGTTCTGTTCGTACTCCTGGGGAGTCTAGTGCAATATCCATGGGGATTGTTAGTGTTAGTTCTCCTGATGTTAGTTCAGTATCTGAGTTAACTAATAAAGAAGCAACTTCACAACGGCCCCTTAGCTCTTCAGCAAGTAACAGACTCTCAGTGAGTTCTTTGTTGGCTGCTGGGGCCCCTATGAGCTCTAGTGCAAGTGTACCTAACCTGTCCTCAAGAGAAACATCTAGCTTGGAGAGTTTTGTAAGGAGAGTGGCAAACATAGCACGGACTAATGCCACGAACAACATGAATCTAAGCCGAAGCAGCAGTGATAACAACACTAATACTTTGGGGAGGAATGTGATGAGCACAGCAAGTAAGTGAGCTTTTCCTTATGGAACCCAATGCTTTTTCCACTCTGAGGGATGCAGAGTAGGATTTCTTATTCAGTGGGTTCTGGGTGTAGTCTTTAACTAGATAATTGACTGTTGTAGATACAACAGTGTCAAATTTAGCACCTCAAGAATATGAGGTTAAGTTCTATAGAACTGTGATATTCTTATCAGGTGTGATAACTTCTCATCCTAAATAAAATAGTAACACTTTTCTATTTTTCAGTCCTCTATGATAAATTGTTAAGTACTTGCAAGAGGAAATAGATGGCTATTAAATATCATCATAATCAGTTGAAATCAGAGCATAATACTGGTATAACTTAGGTTCTGAATTAATTTTCATTTTTGAGAGTTTTTTATTCTACTTTCAGCTCCCAGTGGGTCAGAGTGATTCCCTTGGAAAATATCATTGGGAATCATTTCATTGCCTGTTTACATATTTAAAAAGCTAGACTTACCGTTTTGAAAAATACTGCTATAAAAACAAGAATTTTTAGTTGGATTTCAGTTGGGTTCCCAAAGTTGTTGCTTTTCAGCCTTTTAATAATTAGTGTTTCATGACCTCATTCTTTTTTCTAAATATGCAATGTAGTCCTAAGGTTTATATAGTCTCACCTATTTGTACTGATTTGCTTCATTTTTACTTTTAGCTTCTCCTCTCATGGGTGCTCAGAGTTTCCCTAATTTGACCACACCTGGTACTACATCAACAGTGACTATGTCTACGTCCAGTGTTACTAGCAGCAGCAATGTTGCTACAGCAACAACAGTTTTATCAGTTGGTCAGTCATTAAGTAATACTTTAACTACCAGCCTCACGTCAACCTCCAGTGAGAGTGACACAGGTCAGGAAGCAGAATATTCCTTATATGGTAAGTTATACTTTAAAATACTTAGATATTTGTACAGTGATGCTTTTATTACATTTTTCTCCTGGGTTTTTAATGTTTGATTAGAAAAGGATTACTCTCTTCTTTCAAATATGGCCTCTTCATGTATGTTGAAAAAACTTGAAAGGATATAAGGTACTATTAAGAAATTATCTTTTAGTAAATAGACATCTAGGGACTTTTGTGTGTCCTCCTTTCTTTGCCTTTTGTCACTAGTGATATTAGGAGAACTATAAAACACATTTAACACTTATAAGAGAAGAATAGAAGTGTTTAACACTTTCATAAGAGAAGAATAGAAGTGTGATAGACAACTAAACTTTTAAAACTGATTATTCTTATACATTGTAATGTAAGAAGAAAAGCACTCCCCCTCTGTGTTTCCTGTACTTTCAACACCTTCCTCGTGGAGTGCTTCATTTCTGACACCTCTGACCACCAAATGTATGTGAATTTTTCCCACATCAACTGGGTATCTTAAAATTTCACTAAATTCGACCCTAACCTACCTACCTGCAGATTATCAGACCCTACAGGTTAAAGTGTTAGTTCCACAACACTGCCCACCTCTCACCTTCTTCCCTCTAGAAACTAATCACAAGTCCAGGTTTTCATCTGTGCTTCTGACTGACTGGCTATAAATTGGAAGTTCCCACGACCCCTTCCTTGGGTTGGATTAATTTGCTAAAGTGGCAAAACTCAGGGAAACATTTTATATACTAGGTTACCAGTTAATTGTAAAAAGGATATAATTCAGGAGTTCCCTTGTGGCTCAGCAGGTTAAGGATCCAGCATTGTCATGGTTGCGGCTTGGGTTGCTGCTGTGGCTCTGGTTTGATCTCTGGTGTGGGAATTTCCACATGCATGGGTGCAGCCAAAAAAAAAAAAAAGAGAGAGAGCGAGCGAGCTATAACTCGGGAAGAGCCAGATGGAAGAGATGTATGGGGTGGAGTCTGGAAGGGTCCCAAGCACAGGAACTTCTGTTCCCTCCTAGCCTGTCAGTGTGTTTGTGTTCACCAACCTAGACACTTTCTGAACCCCATCCTTTCAGGGTTCTTTGGAGGCCCTATGATTTAGGCAGCATTGATTAAATTTTTAGCCATTCATGACTCAGTTTCCAGCTTTCATCACTTCCCAGAGATCTGAGGGGTGGGATGAAAGTTCCAACCCTCTAATTGTGGTTTTGATTCCACTAACAACAACCAGGCCCATCCTTAGGGCTTTCTAAAACCTAAGGGCTTTCTGAAAATCTCGCTATTAAAATAAGTTTGGTTATGCATAACAAAAAGCACCCCTATTGCTCCTATCACTTAGGGAATTCCAAGAGTTTTAGGAATGTAGTGCCTAGAACAGAGGTGAAGACCAAATTTATTTTCTGTACTGTAAATTACAATATCACAATTATTTTCAAAGTCTTTTGGAAATTATTCTTTATTTAGGTAAAACTTGAATTTTTAAAATTAATTTTTGTTTAGAAGGTTTTATATTTATATTATTATGGCTTCCATGGTATGTAGTGAGTGATAAAACCACTTGATTCAGTTAAAATACATGTTTCTAAACACCTTGTTTTATCTTATTAGAAAATAAAACTTTTTATGAAAGAAGATATAGAAGCAGATAAAAATCATCTAGTCCCTACCTCCCAGTGGTAATCACTGTTGTCATTTGGTACATATCATTTGATGTATGTGTTCTTTTTCTTTTTTTAAACAAAAAGGATTTTATCTTTTCCAGACAGCTCTTTTCACTCAGAACATTTCAAAAATATTTTCACATAAAAAATGTGATGAATTTCTGCAAAATGTGAAATGGCTGCCAAATATTCCTCTGTTGTGTCATCATTATTTAATAAATTCTCCATTTTGGATGTTTAAGTTATGGATTTTCATTACCATCGACATTGTTATAACTGAGTATCCTTGAATTGTATCTTTGTGTTTTTCCTTAGGGTAAATTCCTAAAAGAGTAATTGTTAAATTTCCTCCAAAAAAGGTTGCACTCTCATCATTTTTGTTTTGGAACACCTTTTATCATACATTCTTGATCACATTGCCTGCTCTTTTTTCAAAATTTAAGAAAATGTATATGAAGATGTATTTTTTCTTTTCTTTAATTTTATTTTTATTATCCTTTTTTTTGCTTTTTAGGGCTGCACCTGCAGCATATGGAGGTTCCAGGCTAGGGGTCAAATTGGAGCTATAGCTGCCAGCCTACACCACAGCCACAGCAACGCAGGATCCAAGCCGCATCTGTGACCTACACCACAGCTCATGGCAATGCCAGATCCTTAACCCACTGAGCGAGGCCAGGGATTGAACCCTCAACCTCATGGTCCCTGGTCCGATTTGTTTCCGCTGCACCAGGACGGCAACTCCTGTTTTTAGATACTATTTTATGTATACATTGTTTTAGTGTGTTTTCTTCTTTTTTCTGAGAATGTGGCTTCAGCCACTTTCCAAGCCAAGAATTGGATCTGATGTTCTATGGTTTTAGGAAAATCATTACATTTGTTTCTGCTTTATCTATTAAATATGTATGTCGCAGAATGATAATGACTGTTAAACCAAAGTATTGTAAATTCACTGAATAAGATTTTCTACTTTACTTTTTCTCACAGAGGCCCTCTATTTTTCCCTGTTAATTTGTTAGCTTTCAGCTTTAGTTCTAAATCGTGTGAGGAAAGCTGTGAGTATGCTGGTGGGAAAGTATATTGAAGAGTTAGGGTTCCTAGTTGCCTTTCTAAAAGTATTCTTAGGTGATTAAAATTTCTCTTTCAACATTTCTAAAACTGGAAGACTCTTTGAGAGGGTTGCTCTTTGGAGGATCAGAGTGACATCTGCCTTATAAAATAATTTCTGTATATGCAAACTTTTGCTATGTTAAATTTTGAGGGACATGATTTGATTCTGTAGTACGGTCAAATCTTTGAAATAAGGAGCTTTTTAAAATACTCTTATTCTGTAATAAAAAAGGGAAGAATAGGTCAAAAGACCTGACTTCAGTGAATTATAACATAAAAGAAATGGGATTTATAGATATATCTTTTTTCTTTAAAAAAAAAAGCAAAAGTGGAATTGATTTATTTTGTGTAGTACCACATCAGGTTCATGAAAACCACCGCCTAAATTTCCGGATGGCACTTTACATATGTTAGGAGTAATATATTTCATCTTTTTTTTTGCTTTTTAGGGCCGCACCTGGACATATGGAAGTTCCCAAACTAGGGGTCAAATCGGAGCTGTAGCTGCTGGCCTGTGCCACAGCCATAGCGATGTAGGATCCGAGCCACATCTGGAATCTGTACACCTCACGGCAACCTGAATACTTAACCCACTGAGTGAGGCCAGGGATCAAACCTGCATCTTCATGGATACTAGTCGAGTTTGTTACCACTGAGCCACAATGGGAACTCTATTTCATCAAATTTAAGATGCCATTAATTTTAAGATTATTTTATGTCACTAATGAAAAAAATCTTGCCAATTTAGTTGTGACTCGCCATTGCTTTTGACACATTCTGATTTCAGAATATTAAAATGTTAAAAAATGTGTACCTTAGCAACTAATTGAATATAGTGTCAGGCCTCTTTTTTCTACTAGCTTTTCAGTAAAAGGCATTGGATTTTTAGTGCTATTTACATATTACTTAAGAAATTATATGTGATTCAGAAATCTGCAAATGCAAGTTACTACTAAATAGTTATAAATTGTTTTCTGGAACAGCTTCTTGGCATCTTTATTATGTACGGCAATGTAAATTTGACCTAATCTTCACAGAGGTGAAGGGGAGAGATCTAAGGAGGAGGGAAACAAAAAGGATTCAAGTTTATTGAACTTTTTATGAGCTAGATAATTTAGAAAATTTGAAAGATGGTACCTAATGTTATTCTGTAGTAAATAGGCATTAATTTTAAGTAGTCGTTATCATTAAGTAATTTACCCAGTCACATAGCTAAACTCAGGTCTCTCTGACCAATTTAATTCTGTTCTTTTCCCTCGTGAGATCTTTCTTAGCTTGTATTTATGGATTTATGTGTTTACTTTTTAAATGTCACTCTCCCCTATTAGCTCCATGGGGGCTTAGACCATGTCTGCTTTGTTTACAACTATATGTAAC
>PVHT021183629.1:8764101-8838340 GCA_004024745.2 Catagonus wagneri | reverse complement strand
TTTATGGCCGCACCCGCGGCATGTGGAGGTTCCCAGGCTAGGGGTCTAATCGGAGCTGTGGCCACTGGCCTGCGCCGCAGCCACAGCAACGCAGGATCCGAGCCGTGTCTGCAACCTACACCACAGCTCACGGCAACGCCAGATCGTTAACCCACTGAGCAAGGGCAGGGATCGAACCCGCAACCTCATGGTTCCTAGTTGGATTCGTTAACCACTGCGCCACGACGGGAACTCCAATATGAAGTATTCTAATGACAGTTTTGGTAATATGGGTTTATCGTTTAGGTCAAGGCTGAATATGGTTATGTGTGGGTCGTATAATTAGACATGTCTCTTTCTTATTTCAGATTCTGAGACGTCCATCCCTGCAACGTCGAGCAGGCTCCCGCTCTGATGTGACACACCACGCTGTCACCTCGCAGCTACCACAGGTCCCGGCTGGAGCAGGGAGCCGACCTATTGGGGAGCAGGTAGTATCTTCTTTACACTGTGTTTTTTCTCCTTTCACCGCAAAGCACCAAGTAAAATACCTAGAAAAATATACAGTGGGAGCAGGAGGGGGTCAGGTAGCTACCAAATAAATAGAGTTAACAAAAAGAAACTTGCCCAACTGCTTAGGTTCCGTATTCCAGATAGTATTCAGGATTATTCTGCTGTAATGCATTCAAGAGTTTCTTACTTGAAACCCCCTCATCTTGGCCTTTAGTAGCAGTAAACATATACGAAAATGTTAATAGCCATTATCTAAGAGTCTTCATAGTAGTAGTAGAAGTAACAGAGGTATTAGTCTCCTAGCTAACATTTATTTATCATTAATTACATGTTAGGCACTGTTTACATGTATTAACTAATTCAATCCTTTCAACAACCTTTGAAGTTATTATTAGTCCCAATTTTCAGATGAAGCGATTACTAAAGATCACACATAGAAGTTTTTTTATTTTTTATTTTTTTTTTTACATTTTAGGGCTGCTCCAGCAGCATATGGAAGTTCCCAGGGTACAGGTCAAATCGGAGCTGTGGCCACAGGCTTACCCCACAGCCACAGCAACACTGGATCTGAGCCGTGTCTGCAACCTACACCAGAGCTCAGAGCAATGCCAGATACTTAACCCACTGTGTGAGGCCAGAGATCGAACCTGCATCGTCATGGATACCAGTCGGGTTTGTTAAGCACTGAGCCACGACGGGAATTCCCACACATAGAAATTTTGATCCCAGATAAAAACCCAGACATTCTGGTTCCAGAGCTGTTAGATGTCAGTTTGATTAGTTATAAAAGTTAATTTCAATTAAGTGTTCAAAATACGAGGGTGCTATGTGTGTGCATGTAAGTACATACATAATTATTGTTTAGGAATTATGACAACAGACATTTACAATATGTATAATTCGTTGTTCTCTTTTTGTTTACACTAAAAGCAAAGGAGAGGAGAAAATGTTCCTTAAAAAAACTTTTATTATGGAAATTTACCACATGCTAGAGGTAGAACAGCTCAGTGAAACCCCAAGAACCCATCATTTGACTTTTAACAGATCAACACTTTGTCAAACTTGTTTGAACTATTTGCTTCATAGTAATTTAAAGCAACTCCCAAGCAGTATATCTGTTTTGTATGTAATTAAGTATGTAATGCAATTTACACTTTTTTTAAAAAGTTCACAGGAATTTGAAAAGATTGAATGTTCCTATGTGCCCTTTGCCCAGTTTCTTTCAGTGGTTACATCTTACATAATTAGAATACAAAGCAAAACCAGGAAGTTGACATTGGTACTGTTGTGTGTGTGATTCTTTTCATTTTATCACATGTGTAAATTTGTATAAGCACCACTAAAGCTACTTACTTTTGATAAACTCAAAATCATTAATAGGAAGAAGAAGAGTATGAAACTAAAGGGGGACGCCGGAGAACATGGGATGATGATTATGTGCTAAAGCGGCAGTTTTCGGCTTTGGTTCCTGCTTTTGATCCTAGACCTGGTCGTACAAATGTACAGCAGACAACTGATTTAGAAATTCCACCCCCAGGTATGTTTTGGTGTTTGTGATTTAATTTTAATAGATACCAAGAAAAGTAGTACTGTATAGTTTTAAAAGTAATGTACTGCTTGTATATGCCGGTTTCAAATAAAAGGTTTCAGGAAAAACTATAATCAGCCACAAATCCTTAAAAAATTGCAATTTTTTTTTCATCTTTTTAGGGCCACACCCGTGGCCTATGAAGGTTCCCAGGCTAGGGGTTGAATCTGAGCTTCAGCTGCTTGACTATACCACCACAGTTACAACAATGCCAGATCTGAGCCGTGTCTGCAACCTGCACCACAGCTCATGGCACCAGCGGATCCTTAACCCACTGAGCAAGGCCAGGGATACCAGTCAGATTCGTTTCCCCTGAGCCACGATGGGAACTCCTGCAGAGTTTTTTTTTTTTTTGCTTTTTAGGGCCACACCCACGTCAAGGCCAGATCCAAGCCACGTCTGCAACCTACACCACAGCTCACAGCAATGCTGGATCGTTAACCCACTGAGCAAGACCAGGGATCGAATCCACAACCTCATGGTTCCTAGTTGGATTCATTTCTGTTGGGCCAGGACGGGAACTGCACATTTCTTATTTTTATTAGTACAAACTTTACTGCCACAATACTACAAAGAAGTATTAGCTCTGCACCCAGATTTGTACATTGATGATTACAGAAGTATTTTCAAAATTCAGAAATGATCTTCATTATGTCTAATAACAAGTTTATGGTTCAATTAAGGTACAAGGTGATATCATGCAGTGAATAAAGTAATACTTTATAAGACTTTATCATGATATGAGGAAAAGATTCCTGAAATTAAAAAAAAAAAAAAAAAAGAGGAGTTCATGTTGTGGCTCAGTGGAAAGGAATCTGACTAGTATCCATGAGCACCCAGGTTCAATCCCTGGCCTCACTCAGTGGGTTAAGGATCCAGTGTTGCTGTGAGCTGTGGTGTAGGTTGCAGATGTGGCTTGTATCTGGTGTTACTGTGGCTGTGGCATAGGCTGGTGATTACAGCTCCAATTTGACTCCTAGCCTGGGAACTTCCATATGCTGCGAGTGTGGCCTAAAAAGAAAAAAAGAAGATTACATCACCAAATACACTATGAACCTGATTCTATTTGTGTGTGTGTTTGCCTCATAACACATTCATTCACTGTGAGCAAAAGGGTTAACAGGTCTTTAAAAGAGTGTGTGGTTTTCTCTGGATGTAGGATTATGAATAATTTTAATATTCTCAATTATAAAAATACAATGTTATAAAATATTCATACAGTTGGCCTGTCTTTCCTAAGAAAAATAAGAGGTTCATATAATATGCATAAATTCTACTCTAGTACTCTGTCTTTAAGTAACCTAGGTGTATTAGTCTCATTTTAAAACAAACAAAAATGTTGAAATGTTGAGGCCGGTAGCTGACATGTTTAGCTGATATATGGCAGAAAAATTTACATTTCATGTAACCTTGTCTCCTGGTGCTGTGTTCTTTCTGAACTGCTTTTTAGTGTAATTATTTTTCACATCTTCCATGTTTTTAGGAACACCTCATTCAGAGCTCTTGGAAGAAGTTGAATGTACTCCATCACCTCGATTAGCTCTCACTTTGAAAGTAACAGGTCTTGGAACAACTCGTGAGGTTGAATTACCACTCACTAATTTCAGATCAACCATCTTTTACTATGTACAGAAACTGCTTCAGTTGTCCTGTAATGGCAATGTGAAATCAGATAAACTTAGGCGTATTTGGGAGCCAACATACACGTAAGAGGTTTTAACTTAATATTTTAAGTAGATATTTTCATGATATATGAGCTAAGAATTATTGTATTTCTATATTTCGTATTACAAGAACAGAAAAGATTTAGTTCTACTGGTTTAAAGAAATAGACAACAGCATTTTTGACTCCTGATGTAGAAAGTTTAAGACTTCTAACTGGAAGGAACTTTTAAAAATAACCTGGACTCTACCTCCTTCTGTACTAATTGCTGAACACTTTGATTGGGATTGTGTTTGAAGTAGTAAATATTTTCTATTATTTACTGTGAGGTCTTTTAGTTAAGCCTACTGCTCTTTGTTCATTCATTCATGTAATTCAACAAGTAATTATCAGTGACCTTGGGCATATGTACATAATATTTTAGGACCTCACTTTTCTAATTTATAAAATGAGAGTGGTTGTGAGGAATCAATGAATTAATATATGTAAAGTAGATTCAGTACTGTCTGGGATGTAAAAGGTGCTCAGTAAGTATTATGTATAATAATATATACTATGATAATATATATAATTGTAATATCATAGTCATCCTTGTATAACTTTTGTTATTTTTTTCTGATATTCTATTAACATCATTGATAATTTATATAATGTCCAATAAAGTAATCTGAGGCCTTTTGAGATTAAAAAAAGAACATTGTGACATTCTCCCCCTTTCATTTTTTATTGTAATGTAAAATTGATTATCAAAAAAAAACCCAAAGGATAAGAAGAAACCAATAACTGTCTGAGATTAGATATGCTAATTAGCCTGATTAAGGTAACCATTTCACAGTGTATTTGTATATCAAATTATCAAACTGTATACCTTAAATATATACAGTTTTTAATTGTTGAACATGTACCCCTGTAAAAGTTTTTATCTCATTTATTTATTTTGTTTTTTATGGCCATACCCACGGCATATAGAGGTTCCCAGGCTAGGGGTCAAATCGGAGCTACAGCTGCAGGCCTACACCACAGGCACAGCACCATCAGATCCAAGCCACGTCTGTGACCTGTACCACAACTCATGGCAACACAGGATCCTTAACCCCCTGAGCACGGCCAGGGATTGAACCTGCAACCTCATGGTTCCTAGTCAGATTCATTTCCCCTGCACCACGATGGGAACTCTAAAAGTTTTTAAATAAATAAAAATATCTTGACTATACCAAAAAAAAATACCATGTTGGGTCTGGCCTTTTGAGGATTTGGTTCTCCATTAAAGTAAATTCAGCATTCCTTAAAGTTCAAAAAAATAAATACATAAAATATAATTTGATCTCAGCTGCCTAACATGAATGTAAGGACTCTTGTTCATTATTATCATCCTTCTTTACATCCAGAAACAGATGTAGACTTGCCTCATTTCATTTTTACAATATGAGTTACAGTACAAGATATAGTATATTCATATATTTACAACTTCTAGGTTTGATTGTTTTCTTTGCAATAATGCTAAATATATAAATCATAACTTTTTCATTAATATGATTTCTGCTACTTTTCCCTGTGTTTAACAATTAAAATTTTGTCTTATAAATTCCCCGAGTTCAGTATTTAATGGGCTAATGAATGACCTTGTTCATATATTTTTTTAAGACTTGAAGCCTTATTGGAAATAACTGTAAATCATTTGATTTATGAATTAACTTGAATAATATCTTCATATTTAGAATTATGTACAGAGAAATGAAGGATTCTGACAAAGAAAAGGAAAATGGAAAAATGGTAAGTTAGTTTTAGAAAATGGATCTTATTCTTGGCTACTTAGTAACGGAGAAGAAAAGCAAAGAAAAACTAACACTGTGTTTCAGTTGAACAATTGAGGGAGAAATCAACATGAGCTTCTTCAGGTTAAATGCATGGTCTTAAAGCTATCTTAGGTAATGCATGTGAAATAGCATAGACTTTATAATCAGGAAAGGCCAACATCTGGTTTTTCCAATTGTAGGGTTGTTGGTCTATAGAGCATGTGGAACAGTACCTTGGCACTGATGAATTACCAAAGAATGATTTGATAACCTACCTGCAGAAGAATGCAGACGCCGCTTTCCTGCGCCACTGGAAATTAACCGGCACTAATAAGAGTATTAGGAAAAACAGAAATTGTTCTCAGCTCATAGCTGCATATAAGGTATATATTGGCATCAAAACACTATTTTAATTGGGAATGGCTTTATGCTTTGTGTCTAGCTTTTTAAATATTCATAAGAGCAGTTCATTGAGACAAATGAACTAAAAAAATGAGGTTGAATTAACATTGTTAATATGCCAGTGCTAAAATTTCACATATGGTTTGTGGCATCAAATGTAAGTACATAGTTTTAACTATGGCTTATAGTGGTTATATTTTATTTGAGGATTTCATTGGTTTAGAACGCATGGGGTTTTTACTTGAGTGATATTGTTTTTATTTAAAAAAGAAGGCAGTTCTTTGAAAAATTTCAGCCTTTTCACATGAATACTAATAGAATGATGCATTGTTTTTCTTATAAATGATTAACGGCTAGTTTTTCTATTTGTTTCTATAGGATTTTTGTGAGCATGGAACGAAGTCTGGGTTAAACCAGGGGGCCATATCTACTCTTCAAAGTAGTGATATTCTTAACTTGACAAAAGAACAACCTCAGGCCAAAGCAGGCAATGGACAGAATTCTTGTGGAGTAGAAGACGTCCTTCAGCTCCTGCGTATTCTGTATATAGTTGCGAGTGACCCTTATTCAAGAATGTCCCAAGAAGGTCTGTAAGGAGCCCTGTTTCATTTCTGTGGCATTTTAAAAAGCAAATTGTTTTATATTTTTACTAATTGTATTACTTTTACAGAAGGTGATGAGCAGCCTCAGTTTACTTTTCCACCAGACGAATTCACTAGCAAAAAAATCACAACAAAAATTTTGCAGCAAATTGAGGTAATAAAACTAGATAGCTGAACTCATCAACCTTTTGGACTTTGAAAGTATTCCCTCTGCTTTCTTTTCTACCTCCCCCCATCTCTCCTGTTAAGAACTAACTCCTGTTTGCCTTTTTAAATAATTGCCTTAAGACATTGTTATTTGTGAATTTGCAGGAACCATTGGCATTGGCAAGTGGCGCTCTTCCAGACTGGTGTGAACAACTGACCAGCAAGTGTCCTTTTCTAATTCCATTTGAAACTAGGCAGCTTTACTTCACATGTACCGCGTTTGGTGCATCAAGGTAGGAAGTATATCTTTTTGTGTTTATAAAATAAATGGGCCTTTTTTTTTTCTTTCCTTCCTTCCTTCCTCTCTCTCTTTCTTTTTTCTTTCTTCTTTCTTTTTCTTTCTCTCTTTCTTTCTTTTCTCTCTTTCTTTCTCTCTTTCTCTCTTTCTAACTTTCTCTCTTTCTTTCTTCTGCTTTTTAGGGCTGCACCCGTGGCATATGGAAGTTCCCAGGCTTGGGGTCAAATCACAGCTACAACTGCTGGTCTGTGCCACCGCCACACAGCAGCATGGAATCTGAGCCATATCTGTGACCACACGCTCACGACAACGCCGGATCCCCGACCCACTGAGCAAGGCCAGGGATTGAACCCGCATCCTCATGGATACTAGTCAGATTTGTTTCCAATGCCACCACAATGGGAACTCACAGAAATAAAAGTATTTTTTAATGTTTCATATAAGTTCAAAATGTACTTTATATCAGGACTGGTGGAGGGAATATATTATTTTCTTATAAGGAGTTGTCAACATTTAAACATTTTTTTGTTTCCAGTTGGATATATGCTCTCTTACAGTCATGTAAGTACTGAGTTTTCCATCAGCTAGCATTTATTGTACAGTACTTAAGCAGCTTACAGTAATTATTAGTTGCTGAAATTCCTAAGAATACAAAATTTATTGCTTGCAAATAGCTTTGATAACATTGAAATATATCTTCTGACCATCATTTTTCTTTTCTACCATCTAACATACTGCACATTTTACTTTTTATTTTTCTGTCTCCTTGACTAGATGAAAGTTTCAGGAGGGCAGAAGTTTCTGGCAGTTTTGTTCACTGCTCTGGCTACTTTGTATAGCACATTGTAGGTGCTCAGTAAATATTTGTTGAATGATTGAATATCCAGAGTACTTTCAAAGTAAATGCAAAAAAGTTATATTTTAATATAATTTAAATGGAGCTGCCTGTTTCCCTGATATGTTGTTACATTGTTGTACCATTTCATATCATTTACCAAGCATTTGTACACATAGAACTATAGACCTGTTGTGATAAATAGCATTATGATTTCTGTTTTCTAGATGAGGAAATTGATTCTCAAAATACATAGCTGATTGGCCTGAGATTACCAAAAAATTATAGCTCTTTCATCTTCTTATTCTTAGTTCAAGATTCTTTCTCCTACCCTAGATGGGTTAGCTCCGCTTTGTTAAAATATTTCACAATCACAGTACTCTTCAGTGGTGGTTTTCACTTTGTATCACAGTAATAAAGCTAGCTTAACCATTTTGTACTTAACCATTCTGATTTAGGCAATGTTTGTTTATATTTTTATGTGTTATGAGTTTGTATGTATTTTTATGTGTTTTTGGAGTTGGACCACAGACCTTCATTTTGATCTGTCAATTGCTAAAATGAAAAGGGAAAATAGAGACTCAGTACTTTCTCAGTTTGTTTAAGGAAGAATATATTAGAAGAGGTTTATACAGTTTAACAAGAGAGGGAGTTCCTGATATAGATCGGAGGTAACGAACCTTACTAGTGCTGTGAGGACGAGGGTTCAATCCCTAGGCCTGTACAGTGGGTTAACTATCAAGCATTGCTGTGAGCTGTGGTGTAGGTTGCAGATACAGCTCAGATCCCAAGTTGCTATGCCTGTGGCTGTGGTGCAGGCCAGCAACTGCAACTCTGATTCAACCCCTAGCCTGAGAACTTCCATATCCTGCATGTGCGACCCTAAAAATCAAAAAAACAAAAAACTATATTTTAACGAAAGAGGAAGTGATAATTTATGTACTAAAAAAGGATCGCTATATTTGATAATCTGATAAAATACTATTTTTAAAAACATTCTTAAATCTCTGAATTTTGTTGCTGGTTTGTAGTGCTTTCAACTATTGCTGTATGCTATAGCTACATAGATATTTTCTATTTCAGAGCAATTGTGTGGTTACAAAACCGACGTGAGGCCACTGTAGAAAGAACAAGGACCACAAGTAGTGTAAGACGAGATGATCCTGGAGAGTTTCGAGTTGGTCGTCTCAAGCATGAAAGAGTGAAAGTTCCACGTGGTGAATCACTGATGGAATGGGCTGAGAATGTCATGCAAATACATGCAGATCGGAAATCAGTTCTTGAGGTATAATTTCTTTTAGTGTGCACGAATGACAATTAGAGAACCAGTCTGTGTCTTCCACTGCATAAAAACTGCATTAGATGTAGGTGTAGAGGGACTTCTCTGCCTTCTGTCCAAAGGCCTTCTCCTTTGGCAGAACATCTATCAACTCACCTCCTCAGGGGTCAGGACCTCCTGTCTTAATGAGCAGCAAAGAATATCTTCACTCTTTTTTTTTTTTTTTTTTGTCGTTTTGCCTTTTCTAGGGCCACACTCGCGCTATGTGGAGGTTCCCAAGCTAGGGGTCTAATCAGAGCTGTAGATGCCGGCCTACACCACAGCCACAGCAACGTGGGATCCGAGCTGCGTCTGCAACCTATACCATAGCTCACGGTAATGCCAGATCCTTACTCCACTGAGCAAGGCCAGGGATTGAACCTGCACCCTCATGGTTCCTACTTGGATTCATTAACCACTGAGCCACAACAGGAACTCCAAGAATATCTTCACCCTTGAAATGGGAAAGAACTTGGTCTATTTGAAGGACACCACTCATCAAGCCTCAACCAAATAATAGTACTTACAAAGGATTCTTTTTGATACTCCAGATTTAACCTTTATATTAAGCTGTGCTGCTAGATACCTGCTTTTTTGGAGCACACTTGTTTTGGAATATTGTTTCACTTAAATTGTACTTGGTATTATATCATGAGTCTGTATTGAGATGCTGTAGCAAATGGCAGTGTGAAATTCAATATATTTACTATACAGATGTTATTGTGGGCATTGTTGATCATATCGTATATACGTATTATTCCCTATAAATGAGATACTATGAAAGAAAAACCTCTTCTGTCACAGTTGCGAGCCAGCTGGTTTATTTTTTGGATCAAACTTTTCATGACAAATATGATAACATTTCTAGAAAATGTATAAGGCTTATGGCTTTCACTTTAAAATTTCTTTGCCTTCATCTTATTTTTCCTACCCGTATATTCCTGTAACCTAAATAATCCTCTATTATTACTTCTTCCATGTACTGTATGTTTTTGTAAGCTGCCTCAAATAATTTTTGGAATACATGGAATATGGATAAAAACCTTTGATATGATTGCCTAAAGTCAGAAATAGGTAGAAGAGTATAGAATTTGGTGTCATGTAGTCTCTACCATCATTTCCTCAAGCAAATGATGTAATCTCTTTATCTGAAATTTGGTTCTTTTGGTGTGAAAAGGAGATAATCTGTTTTGTAGGGTTGTGAGAAGTAAATTGATGTACCAACATTGTTTTACCATGGTGTTTAAATCTGGAATTGTGAATAGTAAATCAAATATTTCTTCTTAGAAAAACTAGATGAAAACTTCTTTGTGGCTTATACTGCTGCTACTTTTCTTAAAAAAGGTATATTACAGTAGAACTGGATTTGGGGAAGAATGGGATCTTTTGAAAAAAAATCTTTTTTAAGCTTACTTTCCCTCAATTTATGCGTTCATGTTTAGGTTGAATTTTTAGGAGAAGAAGGAACTGGCTTGGGTCCCACATTAGAGTTTTATGCTCTGGTGGCAGCAGAATTCCAGAGAACTGACTTAGGAGCTTGGCTTTGTGATGATAACTTTCCAGATGATGAATCTCGTCATGTAAGATTTATTTCCCATTTTGTGATTTGATTTGCAGTTCTGTTTTTAGAAAGTTAAAAATAGGTTATGCTTTCAGAATGTGAGCTAGGTTTTCTGACTCTGCTTTCGTGATTGAATAATACTGATATTATTGTTGTTATTTTGGGGCATGGTGTGCAGTGACTTCATGTGGGATCTCAGTTCCCAGAACAGGGATTAAACCTGGGCTGCAGCAGTGAAAGTGCTGAATCCTAATCACTAGACCACCAGGGAACTCCCTTATTAAAATGTTTTTAAAGGATAAAATTTAGTCAGCAAAACCTATTTTATAAAATGTATTTGTAGATACTTTTAGATAGGTAAATTACGATGTTTTATTGTTTATGGATCTTTTAATTTTATATTCATTTCTCCCTCTAAAAAATTAGGTCGATCTTGGAGGTGGAGTGAAACCTCCTGGATACTATGTGCAGCGATCGTGTGGACTGTTTACAGCTCCGTTTCCACAAGATAGTGATGAGCTTGAAAGGATCACAAAACTCTTTCATTTCCTTGGAATTTTCTTGGCCAAATGCATTCAAGACAATAGACTTGTGGACTTACCTATTTCTAAGCCTTTCTTTAAACTCATGTGTATGGGTGACATTAAAAGCAATATGAGCAAACTGATTTATGAGTCACGAGGTGATAGAGACTTACACTGTACTGAAAGTCAGTCTGAAGCCTCTACAGAAGAAGGTCATGATTCACTCTCAGTAGGAAGCTTTGAAGAGGATTCAAAATCAGAGTTTATTCTAGATCCTCCCAAACCAAAACCCCCAGCTTGGTTTAATGGAATTTTAACTTGGGAAGACTTTGAACTAGTAAACCCCCACAGAGCCAGATTTTTGAAAGAAATTAAAGAGCTTGCTATCAAGAGGCGCCAGATTTTAAGCAACAAAGGTCTTTCTGAAGATGAGAAGAACACAAAATTACAAGAACTAGTGCTGAAGAATCCATCAGGTTCTGGGCCTCCACTTAGCATAGAGGACTTAGGGTAAGCTTTATATATGAACATTATCCAACCTTTGCACTAATTTGTAATATATCAATATATAATATCTGTCAAGAACAATATTGATTTTTGATTTGTTAATATTATAAAGATAACACTTGGAGTACCAGAATATAGTTTATTAATCATCAGGTATCTGAAAGATTATCTGATTTACCACATATGATAACTGTATATATCTTGTATAAAAAGTCCAAAGCTAATATTTTGACAAATTTATTAAATATATGTAGACTACCTGAAGAATCTCAGAATAATTTGCTTTGTATGTAAGCCTTATTTCCAGTGACAGCATTAACTAAACTCAAATGCTGCAGATCTTTCGATAGAATTCTGTTAATTTATTATACCCTTGCTATGTAATTATTATACCCATGCTATGTTTAGCTGTGATTTTGGATTGACTACAAGGCTTTGCTTTCTTTCTTTTCCTTCCTTCATCCTTTGATGATAATATTGAAAAGTTATATTTGATAAGTTGTTATATATTCCAGGTTTGATTTGAGATGAGAGTAACAACAGAGCATGAATATCTTTAGTTAAAGCAATAGTTTCTTTTTGCAAAAAAAAAAAAAAAAAACTCATAAATATGTTGCTACCATAATTCACTGCAAAAATCTTTAGTTTATTATTTTTGTGCCCTAAGGAGGAAATACAATACAGTGGTGTTTCTTGCAGTCTTTGCAAAACCAGGTTTGGTAACCAAATAATTTTTGTACACAGGATTTTACATTTATAAAGGTCCCCTACTTAAATCTAAGCTGGTATACTGACCAAATAATTTTTGTACACAGGATTTTACATTTATAAAGGTCCCCTACTTAAATCTAAGCTGGTATACTGATTTTGTTATTGTTGGGGATAGGGGAGGGGTTTATGGTTTTGGCAGCAATGGTGTAAAAATTAAACACCCATAGCTGAATGTTAATCTGATCCCTTTTTTGTCCTCCCAGTTTAAATTTCCAGTTTTGTCCTTCCTCAAGAATATATGGTTTTACAGCTGTGGATCTCAAGCCAGGTGGTGAAGACGAGGTACAAATTTTGCTTTTGATAATTTCTGAGTTCAGGAACATGCTCTTAGTGGGCCAATTGTATTAGGCGCTACTGAAATATTCCTAGATATTAGCAATAATGTTGGCAAATTTTTCTTTTCAGATGGTAACAATGGATAATGCAGAAGAATATGTGGATTTGATGTTTGACTTTTGTATGCATACAGGTATTCAGAAACAGATGGAAGCCTTTAGAGGTAATTTTTAAGGCTCTTTAGCTTAATTCCTCTCCTTTTACTTTGAGACAGTTGAGATTAAGGTACTGCTATGCTCAAAAATTACTACAAATTTGTAGATTTTGTCTTTGCAATTAGGTCCTGCAGAGTACCCAGAACAGCTTGAAAGATTCTCAAGCTGTAGCATACCCTGAGCTTGTTCCTCTTGAGTAATGAGGGACCCAATTTTGGCTTCCATTTCTTCATTTGCAAGCGGATATAATTTTGCGTACTTTCCACATAACATGGTTGAGATGAATTAAACCATGTTAGAACCTAATTTAGGCCAATATATTAGAATTTTCTTTTTTCTTTTATGGCCTCATCCATGGCATATGTAAGTTTCCAGGCCAGGGGTTGAATCTGAGCTGCAGTTGCGGCAGTGCAGGATCCAGTAACTCACTGTGCCAGCTGGGGATTGAACTGATGCCTCCGCAGCAACCTGAACCGCTGTAGTCAGATTCTTAACTCCCATGACAGAGCAGGAACTCTAGACTGTTTACCATTTACTAGTTTTAAAAGTGAGAACACAGCTTTGACTGGCTTGTATGATACAAAGGATCAATTGGGAAATTACTAGAATTTGGCTACTGACCATAGTATCTGAATATCCTCTCTGTATACATTTGTGATACTAAGCAAAGATTTTATCTTCTGTCTATTTAGTTGAGTATTTTGATTTGAAATTATAACTTAGAAACTGAATTATGTATTTTGTCTTTTTTTGTGTTGTTTGCTGTGTGTAATGTAGATGGATTTAATAAAGTTTTTCCAATGGAGAAATTAAGTTCCTTCAGCCATGAAGAAGTCCAAATGATTCTTTGTGGAAACCAGTCGCCATCCTGGGCAGCAGAGGATATAATTAATTATACTGAACCTAAGTTGGGTTATACACGTGATAGGTATGTAGTTATTTTCTAAAATCAACAAAATTTTTTATGTCCCAAAATCAAATAGCAGGTTCTCTAAATGAGTCAGTGAATTATATTCATAAATGAGAAAGCAGTTAAGTCTTATCACTACCAAGATGTATATACATTGATAAGGATGAGTTCACATAAAAAATCAACTTGAATCTTTGCTGATGTTAAGATTCCTTTTCTCGCTGTGTTTTAACTGTTCATTATTTTAAAAATTGGGTCAGCTGTCGAGGGAGAGGGATGGACTGGGAGTTTGGGATTAGTAGATGCAAACTATTACATTTAGAATGGATAAACAAGGTCCTACTGTATAGCACAGGGAACTATATCCAGACTTCCAGGAAAGACCACAGTGGAAAAGAATAAGATGTGTACAGGGAGTTCCTGTGGTGGCTCAGTGGTTAATGAACCCGACTAGCATTCATGAGGATGTGGGTTCGATCCCTGGTCTTGCTCAGTGGGTTAAGGATTCGGCATTGCTGTGAGCTGTAGTGTAGGTTGCAGACATGGCTCGGATCTGACGTTGCTGTGGCTGTGGTGTAGGCCAGTGACTACAGCTCCAATTAGACCCCTAGCCTGGGAACTGCCATATGCTGTGGATGTGGCCCTAAAATGACACACACACAAAAAAAAGAATGTGTACATATAAATGTGTGTGTGTATAATTGAGTCACTTTGCTATATAACAGAAACTGACATAACACTGTAAATCAACTATAATAAAATTTTTTTTGGAGTTCCTACTGTAGCATGGGTTGGATCCAGCATAGTTCAGCCTGGCATAGTGGGTTAAAGAATGCAGTATTGCTGCATCTGTAGCATGAATTCAATTCCTGAACTGGGAACTTCCATATACCTCAGGTGTGGCCATTAAGAAAAATTTGTGGGGGGCGGGGGGTGGTTACTGTTGTAGCTCAGCAGGTTGGGAACCTGACTAGTATCCATGAGGATGCAGGTTCAATCCTTGGACCCACTCGGTGGGATAAGGATCCGGCACTGCCACAAGCTGCGGCATAGGTCACAGATGTGGCTTAGATCTGGCATTACTGTGGCTGTGGCTTAGGCTCCAGTGCCACCCCTAGCTTGGGAGTTTCCATATGCCACAGGTACCACCCTAAAGAAGAAAAGCAAAAGAAAAATTTTTTAGTTTACTTTGTCTTTTTTTTTTTGCTTGTTAAGGCCACACCTGCAGCATATGGAACTTCCCAGGCTAGGGGTCGAATTGGAGCTGCAGCTGCGGACCTGCACCACAGCCACAGCAATGTGGGATCTGAGCCGCATCTGTGACCTACACCATAGCTTAGGGCAGTGCTGGATCCTTAACCCACTGAGCAGGGCCAGGGATCAAACCCACATCCTCACGGATACTAGCTGGATTTGCTACCACTAGGACAAGTGGGATCTCCAAAAAAAAATTTTTTAATATTTCTAAAAAATTGAGTCCGTTGTTAAACTCTAAGTCTTTATTGCTTTATGCAGAAATCCCAGTGCCAGGGATCAAAACCGCACCATTGCAGTGACAGCACTGGATCCTTAACCTGTTGAGCCACCAGGGAATTCCTTTATTGCTTTTATATTAACTTTTACTTTCAAATAATTTCAAGTTATAGAAAAGTTGAAGAATAGTTTAAGCATTATTGTATATCCTTCACCCAGATTCCCCACACTTAACATTTTGCTGTATTCCTTTTACATTATCTCTATTTATAGACACACACATTTATACATTTTTCCTGATCAATTTGAGGATATGTTGCATATATGATGTACCTTTACTCTATCCTATGTTAGTGTACATTCCAGAGAATATGGACATTCTCCCATGTATCCACATTAGTTAGCAAATTTGTGATTCCATACTCTTAGCTAATCTGCACTCCATATTCCAGCTTTGTTGATGACTCCAATGATGTCTTTAATAGCATTCACTTCACTCTCATTCTTGCCATATCGGGAAATTGTATTTAGCTGTAATGCTTTTAATCTGAAATAGCTCCTCAGGTGTTTTTTCTTTTATGCCTCTGATTTGTTTGTTGTCTTTTTTTAGGGCCACATCCACGGCATTTTTAGGTTCCCAGGCTAGGGTCGAATCGGAGCTATAGAAACTGGCCTGTGCTACAGCCAGAGCAATGCCAGATGTGAGCCATGTCTCCATCCTGCACCACAGCTCATGGCAGCGCTGCATCCTTAACCCTCTGAGTGAGGCCAGGAATCGAACCTGCGTCCTCATGGATACTAGTCAGTTTTCGTTTCCACTGAGCCACAATAAGAACTCCTTATGCCACTGATATTTTTTAAGACTATAGGCCCTGTGTTAAGTTTCCAAATTAATGTAAATGAGAAAGTATTATTATTTTAAAGTTAAATGACATTGTTTATATAGCTTTTTAATTAAACTTTTTATTGAAGTATAACAGAGAAGTACACAAATTACATGTATAGCAAGGATAATTTTCACAAAATGGACAAACCTATTTAGCTGGTACCTAAATAAAGTGAGAAACAATTCCAGAGTCCCCTTCTCCATCTTATTCTTTTCTAGTCATTAAGTCACTATTCCCATTGGTTAATTTTGTTTTGGAATAGTTAATGAAACTGTACAGTAAGTATTCTCTAAGGTCTGTTTTTCTTTAGCTTAATTTTACAATTTTAAAATTCATCCACGTTGTGGCATATAGTGGTAGTTTCTTTTACTGTAACAAAAAATGGATTATTTCAGATCCTCATTGCTAGTTTAGCCATGAAATATGCATTTGCATCTTTCCTGATTTGCCAGTTTTGTTGCATATTTGCTTCCTATACTTCAGTGTTTCAGTTCTTAGCATTTATAAGATAGTCTTTGAAGGGTTTTTAGGTAGTTTGTATCAGCTCAGTTCATACTTAAGCAGGAGTCTCTAGACAGTGTTATTCTTCTGATGTGTATTCGATGTTTTGAGTAATTGCTGGCTTACAGTGTAGTGGTAGTGTTTTCCATTTAAATCAGCTATCAAATCAATATACTATATTTTTCTTCTTTTAGCCCTGGTTTCCTGAGGTTCGTGAGGGTTTTATGTGGCATGTCTTCAGATGAGAGGAAAGCATTCCTGCAGTTTACCACTGGTTGTTCAACTCTGCCCCCAGGTGGATTAGCTAACTTGCATCCCAGGCTCACGGTTGTACGCAAGGTACAAACTCTAGCTAATGAGGAATCCAAATGGAATTTAGTTACTTAAGGATTGAAAGAAATACATATTTAAAGTCATGGTCTTCTGTTATTTTCAATTCTCGTTCTGTAGGTTGATGCTACTGATGCAAGCTACCCATCAGTGAATACATGTGTGCATTATCTAAAGTTGCCAGAATATTCTTCAGAGGAGATCATGAGAGAGCGCTTGCTAGCTGCCACAATGGAGAAAGGCTTTCATCTCAATTGAGCTTTGAAGTGCAATGGGAGACATCAGAGACTTTTAAAATACTAGTGAAGCCTCTTGTGTTTGTGTGCAGAGAAGTATATGATCCTCCATGCTAATGACACTTGCCTTTTTTTCCACCATTAAGGCTTTAAGAACATGTGGAATAAGTTCGTTAGCTGCTAATGACAAAACAAATCCTTTAACTACCCAGCCAGCAAGTATATAGCACAGAACACTGTGTGTTGCTACAAGGGCTCATGTGACTGGAATAAGGTGGTCCTACTTGACTGTTCCAAAGAGCAGCTTCTCAGATCTTCAGTGTTCACTGGTAAATTTCTAACAGTGTATTTGTGTAAAGTTTGTCATTTCATACTTCATACACTACAGTTGCCATCACTGATCCCTGTTTTGCTGGCTTTTAAGCTACTTGGTCAAAAACCCTGCTTCCTTAAAACATAGAGTTAATGAGCATCTCAAGCTTTTTCTTTTCCTTTTTAATGATGCCTGCACTATCAGAGTATATCTAGTGTTCTCTTTTTGTTTGGCATATAATCATGCACAACCTTTTTATTTCTTTGAGGTGGGAGTATATTTTTATTTCCTAAATGCCATCCTATAAAGATCAAATTCTTAAGTGTGTTTGTGCAGTTCAAAAATAAAGATATATTAAGGGGAAAAAAAAAATAACACTGGTCTAGATACAAGGCACACTTAAAGCAGGTTTTACTTTGGGTTGTATTTTCTTTGTATATTATAAACATTTATTTAACTTGTTGCAGTTTGAAGTAAAAAAATTTCCAAAATGTATGCTCAACAATAATCATTAAAAGGTTTGCAGCGTACAAAACTGTGTCATGTGACTGTTTCACTGCAGCCATCAGACCTAAGAGCTTAACTCTATACTTTGCATTTTGAATCCTTGAAGTTTAGTTTTTTGAAATTACTACATGAAGAAGTATATTTTTCTATGTAAATACACTTACTGAAACTGGAAAACTAGGAAAAATATACCTTCATATGCTTGCGATCCAACTCTTTTGTTCTGTCTTAAAGTGTTCTTCAGATAAAAATGGCCGAGTTATTTGTGTTAACCAGATATTTTAAGAACCAGATCTGCTATTTACCATTGTATCTTCTGGAATGTGTAAGTCCAAGGTCCAAGAGTGATTTTTGAATGTCGTGTTAGTGTGAAACCACTGGGATACTGCTATGTCCTCGTTTTGAAAAGGGCGCCATTTCCATTTTCCAAATTCCTGTGATTTATCATATCTGTGCATTAAGGTAAAAGAAATGTCACTGTGTGTGATTTAGCCAAATGGCTTTTTTAAGAGTGAAAGCATTTTTTGGAATTTCCCATCATTTACCTGTTTAAAAGGTATGTTTCTACACTAGAAGAGATTACTCCCACTGCAGTCAATCATTCGAGTAGTGTTTCTATTCTCTGCATGAGAATGTTGTGACTATGTAATCAGAGGCTAAATTGTTAGCTTCACAGTTATTGTTAGCTTCACAGTTCTCTGTGAGAATAAAAGTGAAAATATAATAGCAATATTTAAATGTATGACCTGTGCCTTAATCCAAAAAAAAAATAGTGGTGGTAATTATCTCAAAGTCATGGATGCACAATAAGTTTATACAGCCGTAGAATTAAAATTCAGTTTATGTGCATAGTATTGCCATTATTTAAGTCTCTAAAATGTCAGTAATCAGTTTTTATCAAGACTATTCTAGCACAGGAGTCAGCAAACTAGCCTGCCATTTGCTTTTGTACGGCCCGTAAGCTAAACATGGTTTTAAATTTAAGTGGTTGAAAAAAATCAAAAGAATACCTAATGATGTGAAATTTTATGAAATTTAAATTTCACTGTCCATAAATAAATTTTTATTAAAACACAGCCATGCTGCTTTATTTATGTATTACCTATGGCTCTTTTCGTACTGCAGTGGCAGAACTGAGTAGTTAAAGTAGAGACCATATGGATCACAAAGCCTGAAATATTTACTCTGACCCATTGAAGAAAAGGTTTGCTGAATCCTGGCCTAGCATATCCACTGTACAGTAGGTAGAATGGATGAGTTTTATACAGTTACTAACTCTGAAATGTCAGGAATCTTCCTATAGAAAGAAAAGGCCAAGAACAAGGTACAGCTGACCAGTCTGAGGCATAAATTCGAGTGAGGAAATGACTTAAAGCTGGTAGTCACAGTTTAGCAATAACCCTGAAGTGAGGTGATAACACAGCCTGTCACAGAACAGAGTCATATTACAGTTTGCTTTGCATGAGTGAAGTATCATGAGACATCTACTTGGGTCTCTGCATACACTAAGCTCTTGAGTATTTTTTCCTGTGGTATCTACCTAGTATTTTTTAAAAATTATTATTCTCTTAAGGTACTAAAATCTGTGCCAAGATGTTATTTGAATGCTATTTTGGTGTGACCCAAAAATTAATTTTATTCACTCCCTAGTTACTTCTGGTGTACCAGTTTCAGCAGTTACCCAGATGCGCTATGATTAAGTGCTTACCAACTAGGACAGTGTTTCCCAACTAACGTGTTTCAAAAAGACCTCCAAAGCACTTTGATCTAGACTGGGCTTTCCCCAGACCTTGGCTACTTAATGCAAAGGTGGAGCTATAGATATAATACCATTCACTGTTTTGGCAGGTCAGAACTTTTCTCTCTGCCTTCCTGAATGAGTCCAAAACAACTAAGGTTTGCTTTGGGCTGCATTATTGACTGGTTGCCGGGGCTTCATAGATGCGAACCTTGAAATATGTAAGTAGATTTTTTAGAGACACGTAAAGAATTTAAACAACCCCCCCCCCATACACACCACAGCACACCCATACCCACACCTATACACGAGAGAGAGAGAAAAAAATCAAATAGTACTAACTGAATTATCATTTCCTAGAATGTCCTTTTATATCTTCTTTTGGACAATATAGTGTTGCAGGTGAAAGAACTCTTGCAGTTCCATTGGATGGCATGATATCTTCGTGTACCAAGACTGTATTTCTGTTTCCTCCATTGCACCTGCCCTCCTACCCCTACATGCACATAAACATGCTTTTACCTAAGACAGTTCTGTATCTTCTGTTGACTGAGCAGCAAAACCATATATGTAAAAAGGTTCGGAAGGATCAGGGCATTGCTCTTCCATGGTGACTTAGCGGTTTTATTTACTTCAAGACATTGCAGTTCTCTTGCAGTGTGATGGGTTAATGATCCGGTGTTGTCACTGCAGTGGCTTGCGTCGCGGCTGTGGTTCAGGCTCACTCCCTTCCATATACCACCAGAAATAAAAAGACATTCCAGGAGAAGGGGTTGAAGAGTAAAAGGGAGGGAGAGACATTCATTTCATGGCAACCTGAACAGAGATATTCTCTTGCATTCCGCTTTTAAACTTTGAAATACAGTAAATTTCATTTACAAATAAATTTACTAATAAGACAAACTCTTGAAGGCATATAAGATAGCTGTAAGAGCTATTTTTAATGCTTACCATTCATTATTATGTAGTAACATTCTCTGTGGAGTGGAGTTAGTTACATAATAACATTGTATTTGCCAAGTACCCATAGAATGGATATCAGGCTTTTATATACTGGCAAATAAAATTTAATTCTGCAATTTTCATCAGGTACATGAATGGAGTAAACTTTTTTAAGACTTCTAAAGGAAAAATATACATTCATAAAATATTATAATTCAAAGTGCTGTGTGTATTTAAGTCAATTTAAAAAGTTTATTGGCTGGGCTGATCACTGCTATACTTTCTTCCCAACCCATGCTACTATTACTGAATCTAATTTGCAAAAGGAAGCAGAGACCAAAAAAAGGTTCCCTTAGTACTCCACAAAATTTAAACAAATGAGAAAAAAAAATGCTTATGGCTAGAAAATAAAACTTGTCTTTCTGTTTAGGGAAAATTTTTCTTTGTACATATTTTAAAATGTGTTTTGTTTTCCCTTTAGGAATGGTGGACAATACCTGTTTAAAATGTCCGTGGGGAGTTGCTATTGTGGCTTAGTGGAAACAAATCTGACTCGCATCCATGAGGACGCAGGTTCAATCCCTGGCCTTGCTTAGTGGGTTAACGATCCATGTTGGTTTGGTATAAGTTGTGGTGCAGGTTACAAATACGGCTCGGATCCCGCATTGCTGTGGCTGTGGTGTAGGCTGGCAGCTACAGCTCCAGTTCAACCCCTAGCCTGGGAACCTCCATATGCCATGGGTGAAGCCGTAAAAGAATAAAAAAAAAAAGGTTAAAATGTCTTTGGAAGGATAGCCCGATTTTGCAGTGTATGGTCTTCCAGATTCTTTTGGGCTATCCATGTTCAGGGGTATCCCATGGTGTCTTCATTTCCTATAATGGCACAGCCTTTCCATTTTCAGCTTTCTGACATCTTATCAAGAATTAGTAGAGGGGCAAGAATTCTTGCCCGATTTGTTTCCACGATGCAGCCGTTTAACACCATCTCATCCAAAATGATGTGTACTTTATCCAAATTAAACATTATCTAGGGTTATATTAAGGAAATTAGGGTTATAAAAATGTTAACATTCAGTACATAATAACTCATGACTTAGCCTGGAATTTTTCCAGTGTAATTTAGTCTAAGCATGAAGGGTTTTTTTTTTAAACAATTCCTGAAATTAAATTTAAAATTAGTGTTTACCTTAGAAATTATTTCCTTCATGTACATGTTTAACCTTGGTTGGGCTAACTGGACAACAGACAAAGAAATGGAACAGCTACACGTTTTAGAGAGGGAATCTGCTAAGAGCTGGAGAACAAAGCAAGTAAAATTTGACAAGAGTGTGACCTGGCCTCAAGAACACACTGTCTTTCTGGACAATAACGATAGTAATAGCCAAGGCCTACTGAATACTCATGTTCCAGGCACTGTGTTGAGTGTTGTACATATATCATTTCAGTCTTGTCTAAACTTTGTGATGTGCGTGCTAACCTATTCTCATTTTACACAGGAAAAGAGAGGCTCAATGCTGTTCTCCATGGGTATGTGGCTAGTAATGGCCAGAGCTGGAATTTAAACCCAAGTTTGGGCTTCACTGCTCTGCTGCTTCCAGATTTCTCAGGAGAGGCCTGGGGCTGCTGAATATATACCCTCGCTCTGCCCTCAAACCTCCACCCCCAAAACAAATGCCTTTACAACACTGCATCTTGAGCATCCTCTCTGTCAGACAGACTGAAGAAAAAAATAACCATGAGGAGAATAAATGAATGCTGACTCAGTTCCCAAGGAGATAAGAATTCTGAATTTTAAGAGAGTACCTCATAAAAATGGAGAGTTCTAAGAATACTCATTGGAGAATTATAGAGCCACTTTAGCTTTCTGATGTTCTTTATGGAAAGTTTGTATACAGAATGTGGGAAGAAGAAAATACTGTTACACTCTGATGACTAGATAATTAGAGCCAGATTCCTCCCCCAGGAGCCTCTTCATTTGAATACCTAACTTTTCTTTTGTGAAAGGAAAAGGAAGTGGGATGAGATGGTGATAATGGTTGAACATTTCTAAATTCGACACTTTACTATCTTAAGTTTCCATTTCTAATGAGCATGATCCTAATCTATTAAAAACAACAACAACAAATGGCTGACCGATGGTTTGAAATAGATCAACTTCATTCAGCAAGTGAGTAATTAAGATCACTGGAGGAATTAATAATTTGTGAATCTTTTAAAAATGAGTTAACACCTGATTTTTTTCCCTAACATTTCCAGATGTTCAGGTCTGTTGTATTTGTTTAGTGAAGTATATCTGTAGACAATGAGACAACCCTATGAATGACTTATGAGTTTCTGTTAGGCTCTGTGTTAATACCTCATTAAGCTCTGCAAGTAGTCCTCTAACAGAATAAACTGTTTTTCAGGAGCCCATGGGAACTGTCCTTAAGTGACCCAGAAAAAAAAAAAAAAGCTTTACTCTGATATTCCTATTAATAATGTCTTCCAATTAGATGATTACTTTGTCCATGGCCAAATTGGGACTGGAATATTAGGCCCTTGACTCAGTCTTGTTTACCAGACCCAGAAGCCAGAACTTGGAAACCAAGACAAGGTAGGAATGACAGCCAGGGATAAAGAAAAGCAGAGCTGGGAAGCACAGGTGGCTGCATAAAAAATGCCCTGTAGAATCCCCCTATATATTCACTAAGGGCAATGAAAGCTTTGTGCCTTTGAAAGTGTCAACCAATCCAGGATGATTTTCTTTGAGACAGAAGGAAATCTCAACTTATCTGTTTGAATTGGTTCAGGGATCAGGCTGCTCTGAGACTGCTCCATCTTTGGCAGGAGGATGATCAGCAATTCGGATGTATGTCCCCTTGAACAACCAGGGGACATGTTTTGAAATTCAGATTAGCATTTACTGCTGAATCATAGCAACCACTGACATCCTCACATTGCAAGGACAAGGTCCTTCAGCAAGTCTGAATTTCCCAACATCCTGGAAACATGAGTTGCTCAGTGAGGTCATTCTGTACTGTGGGCATGTGACTACCTGTCTGAGTATCTGGCTCGAACCCCAATAATCATGCAACTTTCTGGCACTATGTAGGGAAACCACAGACCAAATCCAACATGAGGCAAAGCCAGAAAGCTGATTTCCCCTTAGAATCATGTGATTCCTTTAAAATAAGAATCTCACTGTTGTTCACATCTTAATTTGGTTTATGAGCAACTTGTGTACACTGGCAAAAGCCAAAAGTAACAGTATTTGGGCTATAAGCCAGGTGAGCAGGGACCAAAAAAAAAACCTATATGCCAAGGCCTGTGGCAATAAAGAAAGGCAAACACACATTAACCCTGACATTTGGAATAGGAGGAAGCAAGAAGGGCACAGGCTGTTGGTCTATTAATGTGATAAACTGAGAATGACTGTTTTAAGAGGGTCCAAATCTTCAGGTTATAATGACTTCAACTCAGTTAAAGATCCTTGAGGCAACTTGTTTCCTCTCATGGGCACCCTAAGGTTGGAGCTGATATGAACTAGAAAGAACCTCTCAAAGAGCAGATTCATAAAGCCCCACCTTCTCCCAACCCTGAAACCCAAGAGACTTTCTGAATTTCTGTGTAATGTGGATTGGAGTTGAATATCTAAGGGCCCCAGTAATATTAGTGCCACTTGAAATCAATTTTTTAATTAAAGTGATTGAAATTTTTCTAGTACATATATTGGAATTTTGATCTTTGGATTATAAAACTTTTTCAACACGGTATTTTAACACCACTGTGGTGGTATAGTTCTCTTTTAATAAGAGAAAACTGAGCAGCACTCATTCAAATGGAATCTCAAAAGCAATTTCAATGCAGAGTCCAGCCTAGAAACAAAAGTTTCTAATTCTAGATTTTGGTCTCAGATCCCTTGTTTATTTGATTTTTGATTTCTTTCTTTTCTTTTTTTTTTTTTTAAAAAGATCCTAGCTAAGCAAAGTTCTTTAGGGTGGAAGAGAAACTTGCTCTTTTTTTAATACCTTAATTCAATTTCCCATAGCATTAGCTAAGTTGCAAAGGGCCAGTGTGCCCACATTCCCCACAAATATTCCTGTCTAGAAAATTCTCATTGTGAAGATTCTGCACAGTCCTGGATGTGCTCTCCTTATAATAATCTTTGGTTCACTTTTAGGCCTAGTGTGGTCTTTTATTATTAGGTCACTGAAAAGAAGTGTTGACTTTTAAGCAGATTTTTCTGAGAGCAGTAAGACATCCAGGTAATTTTTTTTTTAAGTTTATGTAGGCTTACATAAAATGACACAAATATGAAAGCCTGCACTAAGATGAGCACCTGTCATTTCTCGTTTTTCTTGTTGTTTTGTTTTGTTTTGGTTTTCTTCCTCCAAACTCTGTTGCTTCTCCTAACTTGCTGCCGCTATTCCTGAGTACAGCAGAACCCAGAACATGGAACAGAAGGAGAGGGATACAGCAGAGGGACCTGGAGGGGAGGGATAGGAGGAATAGTAGGGGATGAATATGACACTTAAAGGACTCAGAAACACACTTAAAGGAAACAGATATGGCTAAGGCTAGGGAGAGCCAAAACAGCTTGGAAACAGACAGAACTGTTTAATCTGGAACTTTCACATCCTTTTCCCAGATGAACAGCTGACTCCCTTGGGGACAGTTCATAATTCTGAGACTCGTCACGTTCATGACGGCCTGACTGGAATGCTCATGACGGAGAGGGCCCTGGCCCCCTACCCCTTCCATGCCTGACCTTCCCAAAGACTGGACTAGCTGCACACGTTCCTTCCGGCCCACAGTCTCTCTTCTCCTGCAGCCCTGCTTTCAATGGACATATTTTCAAAAGAAAAAAGATGTTTAGAAATCTCTGAATGTGAACTTCACTGTTGGAAAGCATGCTCTTATCAAGACAATCAGGTACTCTCTTCAAAATTTTTCATCATGTCTGACTTCTCCAACCAAAGGCCAGTGTTTCTCTAAAACTTCTTCCCTAATTCAGGAAACTGAGACAGCATGGTGACAGGCAATTTATAAATATTTTCTTAGAGATTAAATTGCTATAGTATACTCCAGATGATTATGCATTTTCCAGAAAATATGTCAAATTTAACCTCATATCAAGTTTATAGTTCTAGAATCAAAGGCCCTGGAAACCCAGAGACCGGTACCAGCTCTGTCCCCCAGTAGCTCTATGGATTGGGACACAGAACCTCTCTGGGCCTCAGCCTCTTCAAATAAAAAGAGAGGTTTTAACCTGATGATTATGTAGTTTTCTTCCAGCTCCAAAGCAGTCAAATTCTATTACTCTAAAAGTAGCCTTCAGGGAGAGGAAAGCCAGTTTACTCCTTCCTGATATTATCAAGCCGTTCTTGATGTAGTCACATGCCACACCAAACCTCAAAAGAAATCCTTCTGTGGAGTTGCCATTGTGGCTCTGTGGAAACAAATCCGACTAGTATCCATGAGGACTCAGGTTTGATCCCTGGCCTCGCTCAGTGGGTTAAGGATCCGGCATTGCCATGAGCTGTAGTGTAGGTCGCAGATGCAGCTCAGATCCTGTGTTGCTGTGGCTGCGTTGTAGGCCAGGGGCTGCAGCTCCCATTCAACCTCTAGCTTAAGAACGTCCCTATGCCACAGGTGTGGCCCTAAAAAGAAAAAAAAAATCCTTTTGTAATAACAAGCAATGATTGTAACTTTCTGAGAGAACATGGAGAAAACTTCAGTTTCTCTAGAAGCTGCCCTTTCAGTGTTCGATGGCTTCCCCGGGAATGTCTTTGTTCTGGCCCGTATCCCCCTAGTTGAACAGGTACGTCTGTGATTTCTCATTAAATCAGGCTGAAATTGTCTCCTGCTTGGAGAAGCCCTGTTCTGGTTTCTGGACCTCTAAAGGTGTTTGGGAGTTTAGGAAAGTAGTGAAGGTGTGACATCATTCCATGAGGTCTGGGGGCCTGATCAGAGACTGACTGCAAATCTTGGGGCGCTGCTTCCTTTTGCCTGGCTTCCTCCATTCCTCCACCGTACGTGGTAGATAACTAGCTGCATCACAGAGAGTACAGGCAAGAGGAAGGCCCTTCCTGTTCCCCCACCCTCGATGGCAGGAAAGAGATTATGTTTCCTATCATGCAAGTGAAGTTCTAGAATTAATTGCTTAGGCTTTTGGGGTTTAAGGGCTTGTAAAAAAAAAAGTGAATGTTTTTAAAAAATTTTTAAAGTACTTTTGACTGAACAAAACATTCTGGATTCTAAAAAAAATAATTCCGGAATCTAGACCTATCCTATATTTATGGGGGAGGGGGCACAAGAATATTATTGGGGACTCCAGCCTGGTGCTGGCTGTTCTTCCCTTGCACGCATATGAAATACCCCAATTATCATCCCAGTCTCTATCATTTCTGCCTATAGTCCTGGGGCGGGGGTGGGAGAGAGGCCTGCACAGGCCCTGGCAGCAAGTTCTGGGATATCCAGGTACCCAGGTAGATGAAGAGTGGTCAAGAAGTGGTTGGGGAGCCCTGCAGGCTCTGGGTAAGCATCCTTACCCCATGGAGAGGGGTGCTGCTGAAAGAGAGCTGGAAAGGGTCCTCTAAAGCACAGGGCTCAGGAGGGGGACCCCGGCTGCCCAGATCTCAAGGCAATATTGCTGCATTCCATCCTAGCCAAAAGACACCACTAAGTCTTTAAAGGCACTGAATACCAAAAGGGCGCCAAGGTTTCCAGTACCTTCACACACAGGAGGTGTGCACTGAATTGAGGAGTTGGCCTTCTCCTACACGGCGCTGTTTACTGGTGCCATCTCCTGACTATTTAGCAGAAGCGTTCTATTCTGCTATTCATATGAATTATGAATTGTCTGGAGATTTCAGGAAACCTGGGGCTCTGAAGCCAAGCACATTTGGAGAAGTGCATCACCTAGTTCCTAAAAACTATCAATTCATGGAATTCAAAGTCTTAAATAAGTCTACTAAAGTATGTGGAGGGGCACACTTTTCCAGATAGAAGCCCTCAGGCAACATTTCAGCCCCGTGGGTGCAGAGGGATGTGACTAGAGTAGGGGAGCTGCTTCAGGGCATGTGAACGATTGAGGTCTCTGATGTGCTTGGTCCCCAGGGTGCAGGCTGCCCCACCTAACACTACTCTGCAACAGAGTTTCCACTCAGTAGAAGCGTTCTCAACAAGTCAGAATTTCTGTCCTGCTTTCTTGAGTTTAGGTTGTTTCTTTTTAATATCCCATCTGTCTTGCTCTGTGACATTAATCTTGTTAGAACTAGAACAAGCCTGCACTAGGGAGAAAGGTAAATAGTGCATTTTACTGCCCAGTGGTAACCCTGCAGGCTCTGGAAGACTGCCCCATTCTTAGAAGGCGTCAGGGTGGTAAAGCCTCTGGAGAAAAAGACAGCAGATAAAGGGCTTCTTGGGAATTCTATCAGATTTTGACTCCCATTTTCCTGTTGCTACAACAAAACCAAGCCTTAAATAGTATCTGTTTTGTGTGGACTGACATGGAAGGCTTACTTTTTTTTTAAACTTAATTTTTTAAAAATTACAGTTGATTTACAGTGTTAATTCCTGCTGTACAGCATAGTGACCAGTCATACATTCTTTTTCTCATATTATCTTCCATCATGTTCTTTCCCAAGAGAATGGATATGGTTCCCTGTGCTGTACAGTAGGACCTCACTGCTTATCTGTTCTAACTGTAATAGTTTGAATCTACCAACCCCAAACTCCCTGTCACTTATATGTGGAATCTAAACTATGGCACAAATGAACCTATCTACAAAACAGAAGCAGACTCACAGACACAGAGAACAGACCTGTGGTTGCCAGGGGTGGGGGGCGATGGGAGTGGGCTGGGCGGGATGGCCTTCTTAACCTGAGCAAATAGAAAGGCTCTGAGTGTAGGGAGAACTGGCTCCAGGTTGCTGTTAAGTCAGCTGATGATTTTCAGTCTTTAAAGGACTAAGGGAGCTTTCCCGGCACAGTGTCAGCAGCTCCAGCAGGTTCCTGCTTACAGGCTGCCAGAGTGATGATGCAGGATGCCTGGGGCCCTGCACAGAGGGACCAGGAAACTGAGGCTGTACATCTAAAAGGCGCCCTTGTCTCACCATTAAAAAAAAAAAAAAAAAAACTGGTGTGTAGGAGTTCTCCTGTGGTGCAGCAGGTTAAGAATTCAGCATTGTCACTGTAATGACTCAAGTCACTGCTGTGGTGTGGGTTCATTCTCTGGCCAGGGAACTCCCACATGCTACGGGCACAGCCAAAACCCAAAAACAAACAAACAAACAAACAAAAAAAGAGAGAGAGAGAGAAAGAAACTGGTGTGTAGGACTCATCCCTGGACTTCATCATGACGGTTAAACAGAACAGCGCATGAGGCAGAATAGAGTCGTGGGCTTGTAATTTGACTTTTTTCCAGACGGCTAAGGGTAGAAACCTTTAGAATCTCATTAGAAGAGAGGTGCCCCATGCTTGCAGTTTTAGACTATGGGATGGCCACGTGAACTTACACTTCTAGGTCTGGAAAGATTTCGTTCCCTTCTCTAAGTGACACAAAATTCCCAGTCTGTCAGGTGGATGTGCCTAAGTAATTCCTAAGGACGGTAAATATGTAAGTCAGAGAGGAAGGGAAGGCAAAAATTATACTAAATGAAATGAGAGGGAAAAACAGAAATTGTGTGCTTTGGTGTGAAAATAAAATTCAAACAAGAATGCCGGAAGTCACTACCTGGACCTACACTGTACACTTACACAAAGAGAAACTCATCCCTACTTCTAATAAACACCTGATCAGTGTATGACAGAACACAGTGAGTCCAACTGTAATACACATCCTGTTACATCTGATTCACTTTAATTCTCTGAATATCTAGACGTGTGAGACTCTCTCACCCTCTTCTAGGTGTAAGATAGCTTGTTACTTAGAGTCATGGCAACATCAAATATTAAGGCTGTTAGGATGTTAAAGATCTTCTGGTTTAATTCTATCATTTTGAGATGGCTTGTCCAATATATACAACTAGCTAGTTGGCAGCAGGACTGAAAGCAGAACTTGGATGTCTACACTCCTGATGAAGTGTCTATTACATTTTGTTATCTTCCCGATGACTTCTCGCTCTCTCTTTTTTTTTTTTTTCTTTTGGTCTTTATAGGGCTGCACCCATGTCATGGAGGTTCCCAGGGTAGGGGTCAAATCAGAGCTGTAGCTTCCAGCCTACACCACAGCCACAGCAATGGTGGATCTGAGCCACTCCTGTGACCTACACCACAGCTCATGGTAACACTGGATCCTTAACCCACTGAGTGAGGCCAAGGATCGAACCCGTATCCTCATGGATACTAGTCGGGTTCGTTAACCACATTGACAGGAATTCCCCTGATGACTTCTTGAAAAGCATTTTTCTTATCCCCTATACAAGGAGGAAGAGATTTATTTTGTTTCTCTTTGTTTTGGCCATACCTGCAGCATGCAGAAGGTTCCGGGCCAGGGATCAAACCTGTGCCACAGCAGTAAGAAAGTCGTATCCTTAATCTGCTAAGCCACCAGGGAACTCTGGAGAAGATTTATTCTGAATTGATTTAATGGCCTTAGTTAAAATGGTATGTTAGTTGCTGAATTAAAATATATCGTAATATACAGCCTGGTCTTGGGCCTCCTAGGTCAAAAGGACCTAGGAGACTTAGGTCATTCACCACTAGAGGGCACTCAGATTTCCCCAGTTAATTTTAAGAGGTTTCCAAATACTGCCTGCAAATGAAATTTATCAACTGACATTTTCTTTCAATAGTAAAAGACATAATACAACACTGAAAATCAACTATACTCCAATATAAAATAAAAATTAAGTTTAAAAAACGGTAAAAGTTTGGAGTTCCCACTGTCACTCAACGGGATCGGTGGCGTCATGGGAGCACTGGGACGCAGGTTCAGTCCCTGGCCGGGCACAGTACGTTAAGGATCCAGCACTGCCACAGTTGTGGCTTAGGTAACAACTATGGCTCAGATCTAATCCCTGGCCCAGGAACTCCATATGCCATGGGGCAGCTAAAAAAAAAAAAAAAATAGTAAAAAGTAAATGGCCATTTCCCCAGAATATACTGGCATAGTGGTTCTAGGCATAGGTATTGTGTGTGTGTGCGTGTGTGTGTACAGGTACACAAATAAATGTATGTATGTATACATATATATACATAAACATATTATAATTAATGTAAATTTTGTTAAAGTTAATGTTACTATTTTAGATTCAAGCCTGGTGTTTTCTCAAAGGACTATTCTATTTATTGCTTTCAAGTGGTAAGCAGATTTCTGCAGTAAAAATAAAAGACAACTTGCCTACAGAGCACTCATACAAAGCTCAGTGGGCTCCTGCCAAAACCCACAGGCCTGCAGTATTCTAAGCAAATCATGCCTGTTCTTGGGGCCCTTGGATGCTTTGATTTAAAAGGGAGAAGAGAAGAAAAGGAGAGTTTCTTTTGCTATAAAAGGAAATGAATACAAGCCAGGTAATTTCTTTAACTCTCCAGTTTAACATCCCTGAAGATGTTAAACATTATTTTGATTATGTGGAGAATTTCTGGAGACTTACACCTGGAGCCATGAAAATCCATTCTCTCTAGGA
Source organism: Catagonus wagneri (assembly GCA_004024745.2). Lineage (NCBI taxonomy): Eukaryota > Metazoa > Chordata > Mammalia > Artiodactyla > Tayassuidae > Catagonus > Catagonus wagneri. The sequence goes on along the minus strand of PVHT021183629.1, from coordinate 8,806,898 downwards.
GGACCAAGCACTTTCGGGCTGTGTATTAAGTTCTTAAAAAGCCTATCCCCTATGCGTAAGTTAAATTACTATAGAAGAGTAATTATTAACTATCACCCTGTCTGAAATATACAAGAATTGTCTTTGTGGAAAAGGGCAGAGGGTTTCTGCGAAGCACCTGTACCTCTCTGGCTGTCTTGTCAGAGCTGATGACAATTAGACTTCCAGATTCTGGATTCTGCTGAATTGTTTTCCTGCCCCATGGTACTTACCTGATCAGGACTAGCCTGTCCTTTGCCAAGTACTGCAGAAAACTTGGCTCATAGCACTGAAAAAGGATACATCTAATTCACTCTGGAAAAGAGAAAAGAGTCGGATATTATTTAGAGTAGCAAATTGTTTAAAATAAGCTAAGTGTCTATCAAGGGGGGACTAGTTAAGTAAATTATAGCAAATCCACAAATAATGACATAGATACATAAGTACTGACATACAGTTAAAAGAGCAAGTATAAAATGGTATATACAGCATTACCCCGTGTATACATGTATATAGAGAGATAGAGATAGTTAGCTATAGACAGATACGTAAAGCCTAAAAGAAAATGTACCTAATAGAAGGTATCAACAAGTGGCACACTCGCTGATGATCTGCACTTTCTTTTAAAATCTTTTTCAATGAACATATTTATGTCATGAAAAAGATGAAACAACTACTATTTGATAGGACTTAGGGTCTGTCAAGTGTAGCGGTGCCAACCCTAATCCCATGTCCTCAGCAGCAACAGTCTTCATCTCTTGCAAAACTGCCTCTTTTGAAGCTAACTGGGCTGGCTTTTCTCTTTTTTTGTCTTTAGGGCTGAACCCACAGCATATGAAAATTCTCAGGCTAGGGGTCGAATCAGGGCTGTAGCTGTGGGCCTATGCCACAGCCACAGCAACTCCAGATCTGAGCCGCATCTGAGACCTACACCACAGGCTCATGGCAATGCTGGATCCTTTAACCCACTAAGCGAGGCCAGGGATCGAACCTGTGTCCTCGTGGTTACTAGTTGGGTTCGTTACCGCTGAGCCACAATGGGAACCCCTGGCTTTTTGTTTTGAAATGTGATGCTAAGATGCTTCTTTCAGTTCAGACAGCATGAGACTGACCTCCAAATATAAGATTTGGAAACTCTAAGATTAAAAATAACCCAAGAAAGAATGTTTAAAACTCACAAACCTAAAAATAAATCTTCATTGACAAGGCATGCACCATGAGTGGGACAGACTCTATTTTCTTTCCCATGATAATCTTCTCCCTCGTCTTACTCTTCTTTTTGCTATCGTCATCCTCAACTGGATCATCCCTTAGTACTGTCCAAGTCCTATATAATCATCTGGCTTAAAATAAATTCTAATCTTTACTTCTGTGGTTTATGTGGTCACCACCTCTCTCCCTAGAATAACAACCAGAATTCAGCAACCTGCTATTTATTCTCAGTTACCGAATACGATAATTTTTAAAACCTTAGCAATGATACTGCTCCTACCCACTCTTTATTCTCCCAGGTTTAAAACACTGCTATTTTGAGAAATTACGTTCTTCTTGATAGGTGCTCCCTTAAAGGGATGAATCATGGCCAGCTCTGAATCACAGAACCTGACTTGCAACTAGTCTGTCTTAAGAGAGTGGACATCGGGAGCTAAGCCTGAAGTAGAGCTATGCCATCAATTATGGTAACCACCAGCTTCATGTGGCAATTTAAATTAATTAAAGTTAAAAGTTCAATGCCCCATTTACACTAATCACATTTCAAATATTCAAGCGCTAGATGTGGCTATCACCTACTACACTGGATGGCACAGGTACAGAACATTTCAATCACTGCAGAAAGTTCTACTGGACAGCACTGATCTATGGTGCTCTCTCTGAGCAATCAATACGAGGATATATTTTAAAGCCAGCCTCAATGCCCCCTGTCCCCACATGGCCAGTCTCTGGTATGGTCCTGTCTCTTGCCCTCCTTGAGCTTTGGAGGGCACCAATCCTTTCCCAGCTAGATGCGCTGTCATGTCGCAGGCACTGGGCAGCTTCCCAGCTCCAACTGCTGAATCAGGAAATGCTGACAGCAAGCCTCATGTATTAAGGCAGTGGTTCTCAAACAGGCATGCATCAGAATGACCTGAAAGGCTTGTTAAAACACAGATTGCCGTGCCTCAACCCAGAATTCGGTAATCTGGGATAGGCCAAGAATTTATATTACTAACAAGTTCCCTGGTAAACTGTTGGTCCAGGAACCACACTTTGAGAACAACTGCACTAAGACAATGAAAACAGGCTGATTGTCCCATAAAGAAGGAATTTGCCAACTCTACTTCCAGCACTAGGAGTTAAACTGAAGATACAAGTTTTAACATGAACTTTGCCCTTAGCAGGCTTTAGAGCACTCAGTTTTGCTATAAAGCCTGCTAAGGAGTATTTCATTGCTCCTTCTGCTTAGACAGAGTTCCTTTCTAATCCTTTTATTTAAAAGCAAAATCAAGTAAATGAAAGAATTTTGAAAAACCAGCTTGTGCCACTACTACTTCCTTTTTTTTTTTTTGACTGTGCCCATGGTGTACAGAGGTTTGAGGGCTAGGGATCTAACCCAAGACGCAGCAGTGACAACACCAGATCCTTAACCTGCTGAACCACCAGGGAACTCCTGCCACTACTACTACTTGAGTACGTCTAACCAAGTCTCAGGAAAGCATATGGTAGTAAAGTAAAACATCTTCAAAAGACTTGGATTTCAAACTAACTGCAAAGCTAATAGTCATCAAGACAGTGTGGTACTGGCAGAAGAAGACAGATCATTAAAACAGAACGGAGAGTCCAGAGAAAGCCTTACATTTTTGGTCAATTGACTTGTGACAAAGGTGCCAAGACAATTCAGTTGGGGGTAAGAACAGTCTTTTCAACAAATGGTGCTAAAACAATTGGATATTCATATGCAAAAGACTTCACACATTATATAAAAATGACTCAAAATGGATCAAAAACCTAAATGCAGGAGCTAAATTTACTCACACACATACATATAAAACAAATACAACATTGAAATAGATAAAGTCTGATTTGGGCCAAAAAACAAAGAACACAAGAGTAAATAAATCTTCACAATCTTGCCTTTTTAGTATATGTGCTGCCGAAGCGAGCACATGATCTTCCTTTTTAGACAGGGCACCAAAAACATAAGCAACAACAAAAACAATCTAACTTCATCGACATTAAAAGTTATTATGGGAGTCCCCATTGTGGCTCAGCAGGTTAAAAACCCAACCAGTATTCATGAGGATGCGGGTTCAATCCCTAGCCCTACTCAGTGGGTTATGGGTCCACTGTTGCAACAAGTTGTGGTGTAGGTCACCAGTGCAGCTCAGATCTGGTGTGGCTGTGGGTGTGTCTGTGGCACAGGCTGGCAGCCAGAGCTCCAATTCAGCCCCTAGCCTCAGAACTTCTGCATGCTGCAGGTGCAGCCGTAAACAGAAAAGAGAAAAAAACAAAAAACTTGTGTTTACAGTTCCCTTGTGGCACAGCGTGTTAAGGATCTGGTACTGTCACTGCAGCAGCTTGGTTGGACAAGTTCGAGCCCTGGCCTGGGAGCTTCCACATGCCATGAATGTGGCCAAAACAAAACAAAATGCAAACAAACAAACAATAAAACTATTGTATTTAAATGTCACCATCAAGAAAATGAAAATAAAGCCATTGAATGGAGAAAAACATTTTCAAATCATATCAGGTAAGAGATGTGTACTCAGAATATATCAAGGACTTTTACAGCTCAACAATAGAAAGACAAATAATGAAGTTGAAAATGGGCAAAGGATTCAAACAGATATTTCTCCAAAGAAGATATGTAAATGGCCAGTAAACACATGAAAAGATGCTGAACATTGTTACCCACTAGGGAAAAGCATATCAAAATCACACCTTATTGGCCTCTATAGCATTTCACAGCCACTGGGATGGTGATAATCAAAAGATAGATAATAACAAGGTTTGGTGAGGATATGGAGAATTAGAACCCTCATACTTGGCTGGTGGGAATTTAAATCATGCAGCCAGTTTGGAAAACTGCTTGGCAATTCATCAAAATGATAAACATGGAGTTACCACATCACCCAGCAATTCTACTCCTAGGTATATACCCAAGAGAACTGAAAGTATGATTCTACACAAAATGTGTTCACAAATGCTCATAGTGGTATTATTCATAACAGCCAAAAATATAAGTAACCCATATGTCCATCAACTACAGAATGGATTAACACGGAGTTCCCCTTGTAGCTCAGTGGTTAACGAACCCGACTAGCATCCATGAGCACGCGAATTTGATCTCTGGCCTCGCTCAGTGAGCTAAAGATCCAGCCTTGCTGTGAGCTATGGTGTAGCTTGCAGACGCAGCTTGGATTCCGCATTGCTGTGGCTCTGGCATAGGCCGGTGGCTGCAGCTCCAACTGGACCCTGAGCCTGGGACCCTCCATATGCTGCATGTACGGCCCTAAAAAGACCAAAAAAAGAGAATGGATTAACAAAACGTAATATATCCACAGAGTAGAATATTACACAGCAATAAAAAGAGAAGTATGATACATGTTATGATATGATAAGCACAATCTTGAAAACATTATGCTCAGTAAAAAACAGTGTCACCAAAGACCACATATTATTCTTTACATAATTCTATTTATATAAAATGTCTAGAACATGCAAAGTTATAACAGAGACAGAAAATAGATTGGTGATTACTTAGGGCCTGGAGCAGGTAGAGGGGATAATTGAGAGAGAAATGCTAATGGGTATGCTGTTTCTTTTTGGGGTGATGTAATATTTTAAACTTGAGTGTGGTGATGGTTACACAACCCTAGGTAAATACTAAACGCTATACACTTTAAATGGGTGAATTCCATGTTATTTCAAAAGAGCTGTTCAAATAAAGGACTTTTGGGAAGAAACCCATGTATTCCTTAAGAAGAGTTGGTTTTGATCCATGAAGCAAAGGTTTGTATGGAAATGATTCTTAAGCTAAAAAGGATCCTAGTGTCTTGGGAGGAGAAACAGAAGAAAGAAGAAAAGAGAAATCAGGTTAGATAGCAAAACATTTTAATTGAGAGAAAGATACAAGAAGCTCTCAGTCCTGTATAACTGGTTCTTTATAAAGATCTAAGGCCCACATAGGTATGTAACACTTTGGATAAGCCAGAAAGAAAGGAAAGGAAAACTGAGCATCATTTGAATTTTGACTTTTACACACTAAAGTTCTACATTAACACATGTTTTTGATATAGACCTATTTCTGGGAAATTGGGCTGAGGATGAAAACCATGATTTAGTCATTAGACTTACCACTCGGCTGAAGTACTCGTCTAAAACTTCCACAAAGTTATGGATGAATTCATAAATTGCCATCTCGTTCTGAAATAAAAAAGAAAGGGTGCAATTAGTTTTAGTTGACCCATGGGGAAATCAACATAGAGCTGCCCAGTCAGCAACCAGATTGTAGAGCACACAGCCTGGTAAACAGATAATATGAGCAAAACAGCTTCCTGCTGACAAATATTCAGAATATTTCTATGACTTATTTATTTATTTGTTTTGGCCATGCCCAAGGCACGTGGAAGTTCTGGGGCCAGGGATCAAACCTGTGCCACAGCAATGACTTGAACCACAGCAGTGACAACACGGGATCTTTCATCCCCTGAGCCACCAGGGAACTCCTATGACTTACTTGTTTAAAAGAAGCTTATCAGTAGGGGAAGTGTAGAAGGCCTTAATCGCTAAGGTTTCTTGGAAAATTCATGGTTAATCTAGTTGAATGGAAACAGACTGAGTCCAGAGTTTAGAATTCTGAGCTCTGCACCCTGACTTCATCACCAACTGGCTGAAGCAAATTTTCAAAGTCTTCATGCCATCACTTCTCCATCTGTGAAGATGGGGAAAACACCCCAAAGTTTGGTTCATCGATAAAAACCAATCCACTGTGATTTTGAAGTTTTTTTTTGCCTTTTTTCTAGGACCGCACCTGCAGCATATGGAGGTTTCCAGGCTAGTGGGTCTAAACGGAGCTGTAGCCACCGCATACGCCAGAGCCACAGCAACACGGAATCCGAGCCACGTCTGTGACCTACACCACAGCTCACGGCAACACCAGATCCTTAACCCACGGAGCGAGGCCAGGGATCGAACCCGCAACCTAATCGTTCCTAGTTGGATTCGTTAACCACTGAGCCACGACAGGAACTCCCTCAAAGTATTTTAGATCTTAAACACCCAAGTATTCCATGGCCAAAGGTGCCATTGATCTGGGACTGACATTTCTAAAAAGGTGAACTAAACCTGAAGAGATGTTATCACAACACAAATCATATTTACAGTTTGCTCTGGCTTCTGATGTGTCAGCCTATGTTTAGTGCCACAGCTGACTGGTCTCTATACTTGGCCAAGCTGCCCCACTGCACCACACGGAACGAGGGAAGGATCCTGCTATTGCTTAGGGTCTAGGAAGACTGGTTCTGTGCTTCTCCACAAGCTGCTCATCAAATCCAAGAAAAATTCTAGGTTTATCTCTTGCACACATCTTTCCTCAGCCTCGAAAAAAAACAGTATCTTTCAAGAGTCAAGATAATTCTTATGGAGGGAAGTAGGGAAGGAAAAGTCAGTTAAGGGGGAGTAAAAATCAGACTGTTATTCCCAATTTTCTTGCATTTTCCATGAGCTCTTCTATTATCTTACCTCAGTGTCATTAACGCCAACCACAATGAAGAGAGCTGCGTACTGCCGATATATCAGCTTAAAATCCTTATACTCGATGAAAGAGCACTAGACAAAACACAGTTAAGATATTAATTCCTGTGGTTGACAAGGGTTTCTTCAAAACTGCATGCACAATTTCTAGGTTCTGATTTGAGGATCTTTCAATACATTCCTAGAAAGATACAACATTAGGAGTTCCCATTGTGGCTCAGCAGAAACGAACCCAAGTGGTATTCATGAGTACAGGGGTTCTATTCATGGCTCCACTCAGTGGGCTGAAAATCCAGTGTTGCTGTGGCTGTGGTGTAGGCTGGCAGCTATAGCTCTCACACGACCCCTAGCCTGGGACCTTCCATATGCCACAGGTGCAACCCTAAACAACAAAAAAAGAAATATACAACATTAAAATGTTACACAACCTTTGCTGGCAGCCTCCTCACAATACTTAGGGTACTACTTGGAAGTATCTCTAGTGGGAAGTGGAGAAGTGGTCTTGGAAAAAAGCCTGAGTGTGAAAATAAGGCAACAGGAAAGAAAAGATTTTCTTCTTTCCATCTCCCCGTGCTCTTTTTTTTTTTTTAATTATTATTATTATTTTTGCTTTTTAGGGCTGCATGAGCAACATACAGAAGTTCCCAGATTATGAGTTGAACTGGAGCTATAGCTACCAGCCTACACCACAGGCGCCAGCCTACGCCACAGCCACACCAGATCTAAGCCACGTCTGCGATCTACACCACAGTTCATGGTAATGCCAGATCCTTAACCTGCTGAGCGAGGCCAGGGATCGAACCCGCATCCTCATGGATCCTAGTCAGGTTCCTTAACCGCTGAACCCCTGGGCTCCTTTTTTGGAAGCAATTAGAGATTCCATTTTGTACTGTTTGATAGCCACTGAAGAGCCAAATATACGGAGCATACACACACATGCAAAAAAGAATCGATTTCCTTTTTTACAGCCCATGGAAAGAATCAATGTAGGCTCTTTTTATAAATTATTTAAAGATGGCTTTTCTGTGGCAGATACCAGACAAAAACCTCCCATTGTAAACATTGCTTTATATGAATTAATAACTAGGTTACCACTACTGGCTTCTGGAGAAAACAACACCTTTCCCATTCATCTCTCTCCTAAAGTCACTGTACAGAGGGGAAGGGGAGGGCACTGGGTGGACAGCAGTCAGACAGCGGGCTGAAGGTACAGCGCTGCCCCTCCTCTGGACTTCCTCTGGGTGTGCTTGACCAAACGTGACTGAGCGACAACTGTATGACTTGGCGATGGGATATGATGCTCTCGGGCGCTCAGATGTGTCTGGGAATGAAGCTGCAAGGTTTAAATATGGAATTTCTTCCACGGGAAAGTCATTCAACAATCTATGTAATGGAAGGATTTGGGGCTTTTATTTGAAATTAGGATAAAAGGTAGTTGAGTACAGGACCACTCTGAAGCTTTTGCTTCATGTAGAGCCAGTATAATTTCTGCCCAGTCAGATCTTTCAAGGAAACACAGCCTATTTGAAAGAACTGAGGAACATTTTTCAAAGCCTCTCAGGAGTTTCTGAGGTTAAAAAAAAAAGGAATCAAAGCACCCTTGTGGGTAGAATAAAAATGAAGCTCAGATTGTGTTACTTTAGTATCTGATTATGCCAAAGGCCCAGTGGGTTCCATTTAAAATCTAAGATAATTTACAATGCTTCAGGAGTTCCCACTGTGGCACAGTGGGTTAAGGATCCATTGTTGTCTCCGTGGCATCTCAGGTTGTGGCTGAGGCATGGGTTCAATTTCAAGCCTGGCACAGTGGGTTAAGGGCTGGCGTTGCTGCAGCTGTGATGTAGGTCGCAACTGGGGCTCTGATTTGATCCCTGGCCGGGAACCTTAATAGGCAGCCAAAAAAAAAAAAAGGGAATGCTTCAAAAATATCTAAGAGTATATTCATTCCAAAGCATATATTTCAGAGGGCTTGAAATTGTATGGAGTGCCTGCATTCTGTGGAAAGATTCAAAAAGAAATGCTTCTGCAGATTGTTTACCTTTACTTAAATAAAGTATGCAGCTATTAACACAGCCCTTTAATAGTTTCTGTTTCTTTTTGACAACTACATAAAGCAGTGTGTGCCAGGGCAGGCCAAAGCAGTAATTCAAAGAGGACTTAGGATATTCCGAATGGAAAATCAATTTAGAAGCCAAGGGAAACACAGTTCCAATTTCTGAGCACTGAGGTAGCTTAATATTTTATGACTTACCAGTGGTTCCCACAGGCTGCCTTTCTACATATGCAGTGAAATGGAGAACTGGCAAATTTAATGGATGAGTCAAACACGCTTTCTGATTTTGCCTCATTTTGCTCAGTGATTTCCAAAGGATTCCAGGTTTAGGGCCTGGATTAAGTAATTCTACAATTAAGTCCTTTGTAAAAATAAACTGTTTTTTGGGTTTTTTGTTTGTTTTCCTTTTTAGGGCCATACTTGCAGAATATGGAAGTTCCCAGACTAAGGGTCAAGGAGTCACAACTACAGCAATGCCAGGTTTGAGCCACATCTGCAACCTATGCCACAGCTTGCAGCAATCCAGGATCCTTTAAGCCACTAAGCCAGGCCAGGGATAGAACCCGCATCCCTCATGGATACTAGTCAAATTCTTAACCTGCTGAGCCATATTGAGAATCCCTAAACTCAGTTTTAAGATCATCAGAAAATAAATAAATGAAGGTAAAACATAAAAAATGAAACAGTTTAAAAAATTACTACTTATTATCTTAATGATTTAATTTAACCTCAATTTTTCACAGAATGGATAGATTGGCTATGTCATATGAATTCTTTAACTTCCATTTCTCCCATCTGCATAATAAGTTCAAACCAAGTTCGTTTTGCTTTTAAATTACTTATTCCAGGGAGTTCCTGTCGTGGCACAGCAGTTAATGAATCTGACTAGGAACCATGAGGTTGCGGGTTCAATCCCTGGCCTTTCTCAGTGGGTTAACGATCCAGCGTTGCCATGAGCTGTCGTATAGGTCGCAGACATGGCTCAGATCTGGCATTGCTGTAGCTGTGGCAAAGGCCAGCAGTTGTAGCTCCGATTAGACCCCTAGCCTGGGAACCTCCATATGCTGTGGTTGTGACCCTAAAAAGCAAAAATAAATAAATAAATAAATAACTTATTCCAGTATTATGTTGGTGGTAAATTTACAAAAATGACAAGCAGAGAAAAAAACTGCACTCCACGTGAGAATCATGCTATTATCCTCTAGCATAAAGTGAGTTTTGAGTGTTACTCTCTATACTGTCCATCTGACCGTCACCTTCTGGCTTAAAGAAAGCCATCTGCTACAGGCACTCCTAAGAGTTCCAAGGGCTGAATTCATATGAACAAAAAAAGAAGATATGTTTATTAGTAGGGGTAAATTTGAGCTGCCACTTCCATGGTGCAGTCAGTGCATGCTGACCTAAATATGAACCCAAGACTTTTTCTGGTTTTCTTTGCTTTTATTTTTCTTAAGGGGATGTAAAGAGAGCTATGCTTCAATCTTCGTTTCACTTCATTTGTTATCTACCCTAATAACTATTGAAAGAATGGAGTTCAAAGAAAATGATGGCTCTTAAGACTCAGTAATAACAGATCTGCCACTGCTAAGTTGAATGCAGAGATAAAAGAGAGAATCAGACACTTACTTGTTCATTGGATCGAGAGAGACAGCTCTTTATGACTTCTGTTTCCAGAAGCGTGCGCTTATTAATCTCCACATGTTCATAGTACTTAGAAAGTCGGGTCTGCCCTTGTTTATTCACCATGAGGAAAAATTTTATCATTTTTTTTTCCGGCCAGTATTTTTCCAAATATAGTTCAAAAGTTATAGCAAGAGGTAGCTGTAACCAAAACCTGAAGAATGAAAGAACAACAGAAAAGCAAGATCAAATTTCTCAAGAATCATATTAAATGTATTCCATACATGAACCAGAAGTAAATAAAATGTCTTAAAGTAAATAAAATGTCATTGGTCTTCACTCCTGTGAACCAAGTGAGGTTTTCATAAACAACTAGAGATAAGTTTTCATTAGTTATCTTCTAAACATTTCTGAGTATCACAGTACTTCTGCTCATGTTCATTCCATGGATTCATCAATCTTCTTAGGTGCCAATTATGTGTCGAGCACCAGAAGGAGAATATGGATGTGAAGCAGCAGTGATTTCTGATCATCTGATCATTATACCTAGCAAGGTGCTGGGTAGGTAAGTAACAGCAGCACGAGGTGACGAGCTATAATTGGAACAGGTATACTTCTATGGTGCACAAAAGGCTGGGCCAAGAAGCATCACAGGAGTCGGGAATGGCTCCCCAGAGAAGAGGCATTTAAGCAAGATCTTGAAGAATGACCCAGAGAGAGCAACTCTGAGGCAGAAAAAACAGGGATATGAAAGCTCAGAAAGTTCACCTTGGTTGCAATTCAGGGGGGCAGAAAGAGTGGTCATAGGAAATTGAATCGTTCACATACGATAAAATCAGCTTTAGAAGTCATGCTAAGGAATATGAACTTTATTCTATGGACAATGGAGACAGCTTCTGTAGTGAAGCCCTTATTTCCTCAGTGCTAGAAGCAGTAGTAACATCAGCTGTTTGTCAAAGTCCTTGACCAAGGCCCTATAATAAGTCCTCTAAGGTCCTGTACTGAGCAAGTTAAATATACTATTTAGTTCTCACAATCCTCTGAGGCAGGGACTTCTGTTATCACAATTTTAAGGACAAGTAGGAGTTCCCTGGTGGCTCAGTGGGTTAAGGATCTGGCATTTGTCACTGCTGTGGCATGGGTTCGGTCCCTGGCCCTGAACTTTGCATGCCACAGGGTATGGCAAAAAACAAAAAAACAAAACACAAAGGACAAGTAAACTGAATTTTATGAATGTTACAGCACCAAAGTCCCTGGATTACTGTGTGTCAGAGGTGAGATGCAGCTCAGAGGCCAAGCACATGCACAGATCTGTGGCAGCCCTACTCCTTCTCATCGTCCAGGGGTTCAGGCTTATGGTTTTATTTCAGACTCAGTTGTATTGATTCTCATGTTCATTCCTCTTATACTTAACATAGTTTTTGAAATAATCAATGCAAAGAGCACAATACTGACCAATGGCCAAATATTCATTCTTCCTTCCTTCCTTCCTTCCTCCCTCCCTCTCTCTCTTTCTCTTGCTTTCTTGTCTGTCTGTATTTTGTCTTTTCAGGGCTATACCCGCAGCATATGGAAATTCCCAGGCTAGGGGTCTTATCAGAGCTACAGCTGCCGGCCTACACCATAGCCACAGCAATGCCAGATTCGAGCCGCGTCTGAGACCTACACCACAGCCCAGGGCAACGCCAGATCCTTAACCCACTGAGCGAGGCCAGGGATTGAACCCGCTACCTCATGGTTCCTAGTCGGATTCGCTTCTGCTGCGCCAGGACGGGAACTCCCAGTTCTTTCATTATGAGCATCAGAGCTGCCTCACTGGCTCATCTTACGAAATCATATTCACATTTTATAATATCTTTGAAAATCAGTACAAAAGACCATGGTTAATAATAATTCTTAAATGACATGTGAAAATTTGGAATCATTTTACAGAATAGCTGCAGCAGATTATGAGATAGTACTTGAACTAAGCTGTATATTATTTGTTGCCCTCCTCGCTCATCTCGTTTCCTCAACCCTATCAGATAGGTGGTTCTATCACAATTCCAAACATTAAGAACTGGTTAGAGCCAGATCCAGCCTGGCAAAGCCTGGGGCTGCTGGGTTCATTCAGTGTGCAGAACAGGATGTCATCTAGACCAGCTCAGCAAGGATTTGACAGCTGTGCCATGGGGGAGGCCTGCGGTCGGTCGTGCACTCCCTTTTCCAGGAAGATAAACTCACTACTGTAGGTTGGATTGCAACATATTGTGTTGTTCAACCACTTGGTATTAAGTGCTGCTTTTATTTTCCTTACAAGTTACTGCCAGTAAATTATGGCAGGTGACTAACAAATTAAGATCACTATCCTTTCTTTTATTCTCTTTCAGCAAAGTTATTTTGCAACCATCTTTATGAAAGTTCGAAATTACAGCCCTCTACCCTGGACTCCAACTGCCAGATAAAAGAGAAAAGTATTGTCTCAAAGGTACTCGTGGCCAAACCTTTGCCTTTAAATGCCCTGGTTGCATTAAGTGGTAAAATGAGAAGTAAAATGATCCTTTTGAGATGCTATACCAAGGGATCAAATTGGTTTCCACCTTATAAGCACAGCATTCCTTCCCACTGACTTCAAGAGCAAGGATGACAAACAAGGACGTGCTGAACTGATACTTCTTAGGATGCAAGTCTTGAAAATAGTAGCTGAAGGCAGCAAAAGACTTGAATACATCCTTTTTTTTGCGTGCTCATCAACAATTACACAATTTACAACTGCAGGATTACACAGTAGTAATAAAGTAGACAAGCAAAACTGTAAACTATTTCTATTATAAAATATACCACACCAAAATATACAATGTGGAGACCCAGACAGGTATATGTTTGAGAACTAAAGATGAATGGCTTAAGGACCTATCCCGGTTACTAATTTTCCAGAAGGAAAGAGACCAAATAATTACGGAACTGAGGCAGGGCTGTAAGAAGGAATATGCTTAGACAAATGCTGGGAGTGGTCAGGGAGCAGGCATGAAATTCCTCCACTAATAAACTCTTTGCATTCAGCACACACAGGCTGAGGAAGATGTTTTGATTGCCAAGAAGTTAGGAGATTCCACACCCATGAAGTTGTGTGGCTGTCCATGAAAAATTAAAGAAGAATAAAGAAAGGAAACTTCACTGGGGAAAATCAAAGAGTGCTAGGATGCCTAAAAGCCCAGACTAGGGAGGCTGGTAGAATAGGAACAGATCAATATCCCAGCCTCCTACATGATGTAAACCTAATATTCAGAGAAAAGAGAGACCGGAAAGATTGAAGTAAATATTGAGTTAGGCACAGTTTTCATATTTCTGATGGTGTATTTCTGGAAGTTAGAACTGGAAGAGTCTTTATAGGTTGTCAAATCCGAAGATGACAAATAGATTTCAACTTGGGTGCCAACTGTGATTAACTGTACTAACTGCTTTGAGCACTGTGTTGGGAAGGATTCTGAAGCTGTTTTCAGGTCCAGAACAAAGCGATGTCTTGAATGATTAGTAATGTCAGTTGTGGGTTGGGAAGCAGGGTGTGGCAACATACGCACCTTGTATCTGTCATCTCTGATGTGCGCTCCCCTCATTTTGTACATGGGAAAACTAGTAATCTGAGATGTAGAGTGAAGCCCTGAATTCTGGTTTCCTGACTCATAATATAATGCTGTCTTTAATTTATCACATTGCTTCTGCCTTACTAAGTGTCATTAACTGTTCATTTAAGCTTAATAAGCATCAATTTCAGGTAGCTTTGGGAATGATCAACTCAATATTATCTTTTCTAATGTTGCTACACACTTAATTTGGAAAACACCAAACAGTTCACTACATGAAAACAGTAGAGTATAAAGTTTCTAGAAATGAAAATAGTATTTGATGACGGCTAACATCCTTTCTAGCTCTAAATGTTTTCTACATACCCCAGAATCATAATATTGTAAGACACACACACACATACTCAGATAATATAAAATAAGACATTTTTTTTTGCTCCAAAAAAGGTGATTCAAATAAACCCCCCCAAGTTAAAAGGCAAATTTCCAGCAAAAAAAAAAAAAAGTATAAAACTCATGGAGTATAATAGCCAAAAGCATGAACTAGAGCTTGACTGTTTAGCTCTACTCCTAATTAGGAGATCCAGAGCAAATTACTTCATCTTTTCTCTCTTTTTTTTTTAATGGCCATACCCGTGGCAAATGGAAGTTCCTGGGCCAGGGATCAAACCCACACCATAGCAGCAACCCAAGTTTCTGTAGTGAAAACACCAGATCCTTAACCTGCTGTGCCAGGTTAAGGCACAGCAGGTTAAGGATCCTTTAAAATCTTTATTCAGATGTTCCTTCTCCATAATGTAATCCATATGGATGTAAATTTGGTGTTCTGATTTTATGACTTAATATTATTTTAATCTACATTTTCCCATTGTCATAGTCTATATATTTATTTTAATGGTTCAAAGACATCAGTTGGTGTTCCTTTAACTGGGTTCTCAGTTTGTAGTATCTGAGCTTGATTCATTTTTCACTGCTGTAAATGATGTTGCTATAAAAATTTTCATGCATATGGATTTTTAATTTTATCTTAGGCTAGATTCCAAACACTAAAATGCTTGAGTTGAAAAGTAGAATCAGAGTTCCCGTAGTGGCTCAGCGGAAATGAATCTGACTAGCATCCATGAGGACACAGGTTCAATCCCTGGCCTTGCTCAGTGGGTTAAGGATCCGATGTTGCCGTGAGCTGTGGTGTAGGTCACAGATGCAGCTCGGATCCCACGTTGCTGTGACTGTGGCAGAGGCCAGCAGCTACAGCTCCAATTAGACCCCTAGCCTGGGAACTTCCATATGCCACAGGTGCAGCCCTAAAAAGAAAAATTAAAAAAAGAGTAGAACCATTTTCATGATTTTTTGTGTTGCATTCTACCAGGTTACACTGCAGAAAATGTGTAACGAATTAAGGGACCACTAATGATACATACATATACATATCTGTTCCCTTATTATAGCATTATCAGCATTTTTTCCTAGTTGAATACACATACAGGAAATGAAAACAGTCAGTGTGCAAAATATTTTACAAGAGCTACATTATTACTTCACTTAATCTTTGCTACCACTCTGTAAGTTAGAGGTTACTCCCAGTTGACAGTGCAAGGGCTGGATGCGCAAGACCCTTGGAGTTACAGCCAAAGGGCAGATAGCAAAGATCAGGCTGTGGAAGATGTGCAGAAATCCGAATGATTTCATTAAGAACTAGAGAAGGAATGGGAGCCACAGCACTGCATCAAGGGGACAAAAGACCCAGGAATTCTTGAACTAGTTTGGTTCAATGGGAGGTCCTTGCAATTAATTCAAGAATACATCTCTTCGAATTCCTGTTGCAGCGCATCAGAAACGAATCTGACTAGGAGTTCCCGTCGTGGCTCAGTAGTTAATGAATCCAACTGGGAACCATGAGGTTGCAGGTTCGATCCCTGGCCTTGCTCAGTGGGTTAAGGATCCGGCGTTGCCGTGAGCTGTGCTGTAGGTTGTGAAGGCCAGCAGCTACAGCTCCTGTTAGACCCTTAGCTTGGGAACCTCCATATGCCACGGGTGTGGCCCTAGATAAGGCAAAAAGACAAAAAAAAAAGAAGAAAGAAAGAAATGAATCTGACTAGTGTCCATGAAGATGCGGGTTCAATCCCTGGCCTCACTCAGTGGTTTGGGGATCTGGTGTTGCTGTGGCTGTGGTTTAGGCCGGCAGCTGCAGCTCCAATTCGACCCCTAGACTGGAAACTTCCATATGCCTCAGGTGCAGCTCCCCCCCCCAAAAAAAAACCATCTCTTTAGTAAGTTTTAAAAGGATCCAGTCAGTGCTTTGTAAGTGAACCAGGTTCATTTAAAGGATCTGTGGCAGGAGTTGGGGTACCATGGTATTTTGTGTGTCTGCTTTGTTGGAATACTTAGTTGAAAAACAGGGAAAGCATGAGAAACTATCACAGGTCAGAGAAGCTCAAGGAGATAATGAGGACTACATGCAATACGGTATCCTGTAGGGGATCGTACTTTGAGTTTAATTGGTAGTAATGCTACCAACGTTTTTTGTACCACAGTATTTCAGGATGACAACATTCGGGCAGATGGGTGAGGGTATACATAAATTCTCTACACTATCTTTGCTCCTCTTCTATAAATCTAAAATTATTCTAAATAAAAAGTTTATTAAAATATAAAGGAGAGATATAAATATTTGTATCAAAGCGAAGAAGGCTTGTTTGCTGGTGTGTATATCTACTTATATTTGGTTATATTGCTTAAATATCTTAATTTTTATCAGTATGATATAGATGTTTAGGTATGAGGTTCATTTTATTAACATTCTCATTGATTATACTACAATCATTCCTATTTTCTTCTAGCTAAAAAGCATGCTAATTTTATAGATGAGGTGTGTGTATATGTTTTTTGTTTTGTTTTGTTTTTGTTCTTGGCTTTTTTTTGTCTTTTTTGTCTTTTTAGGGCCACACCTGCGGCATGTGGAGATTCCCAGGCTAGGGGTCTAACTGGAGCTGTAGCCGCTGACCTACACCACAGCCAGATCCGAGCCGTGTCTGCGACCTACACCACAGCTGACGGCAACACCAGATCCTTAACCCACTGAGTGAGGCCAGGGATCGAATCCGCATGGTTCCTAGTAGGATTGGTTTCTGCTGCACCACGACGGGAACTCCAGGTTTGTGTATGTGTTTAAATGTATAAGTTCTATAAATGGCTTCATCTGCCGATCTGTCAGGCTCTTCTGACCTAGTTAACATCTTGAACTCCCAGTCATCTTTCTACCACATATCATTTGGAAACTTTTCCTCTTTTTCCCTAGTTCAGGGGTTGGCAAACTTTTTCTGAAAAGGCACAAGTAATATTTTAAGCTTTGAGGGATATGTGGTCCCTTTCTCAACTGCTCAATAACTCTGCCACTGTTGGATGAAACAGCTACACATGGTGTAAATAATATATAAAGAAATGGGTGTAGCTGAGTTCTAATAAAACTTTATTTATAAAAATAGTCAGCAACTGAGGAGTACCCTGGTGACCTAATGCTTGGGACTCGGCATTATCACCACTGCGGCTGGGGTTCAATTCCTGGTCTGGGAGCTGAGTTCCCACGTCAAGCCACTGCAGGCTGTGGCCAAGAAAGAAAAAATAAATGAAAGACAGCAACTGGATTTGGTCTGCAGGGTGTAGTTTGCTCTACTCTAGACCAATAGTTATCAAACTTAATGAGCACATAAATCATTTGGGAAGCATATTAAAATAGAGAATCTGATTCAGTAGGTCTGGGACAGGGACTATACTCAGAGCGTCAGTGTTAAAGACTCATTTAAGCACACACCTAAGAGGTCATGAAGTTTGCCTTTCTGCATATCAAATCATATCAAATAATACTGGGTACTTATGGAAATAGAATAAACAGAAACACAGGTAATATAGATAATTTCTTTCATTTGACCATGGACCTTAATCCATAGAGTGCTGGACATGGGGACTCTGGCTTGACATGTCACCCCACAGATCTTCAGGTTCATCTAGCTGATCTGGCTGGTGTGGGTGGCAGCCGTATCCCTCACAGCCCCGGAAGGCCTCTCTCAAGGTTGTACATATATTGGAATACAACGACATTTCCAAGAGGCAGAGAATCATTCTTTTTTTTTTTATGCTTTTTTTTAGGGCCACACCCGCAACATATGGAGGTCCCAGGCCAGGGATCAGATCCTAGCGCAGTTGTGACCTATGCTGCAGATGTGGCAACGCCCAGTCTTTAACCCACTGCATCCCAGCGCTCCAGAGATGCTGCCCATCTCTTTTTGCCACGGTGGGAACTCCAAAAAATTATATTCTCTTTGGTTTTAATGTTGAGGGTAACATTTTGAAATTTAAAATAACATTAAAATAGGGAACTAAATTTTTACTTTGACAAAACATGGGCATGTGTTAGAAACAGTGAAGAAATACTTCTGGTGAGTAATCTTATTCTAAATTGTTTGGTTAAAATTAGCCATACAATAAACACGATTGAATATTTGTGTTTAATGACTAAAAATCTTCATCGGATTTTTGGATTAACAAAGACATCTAATACCTTAATTTTAGAGAAAGTGTAGTAGAAATCAGAGATCTAGGGGTCTTATGGATGGTAACCTCCCAGGACTTGGAATTGTTATGTGTCAGCAAGGAGGAACTCCAGCAGAGAACTAGGATTACTATATATCACTGCCTAGTCCTAAAATGGTCTACCAAGCTAGCTCTCAAACTGGAAATACTCCGAACAAGGTGTCCTGGACTTTAATAAATTTAACTTCTATATTTCTTAGGTTTAGTTAATTCTTCTTGTTGGTCATCTGATTTACAATGAAAACTATGAAAGACATACAGAGATAGATTATTCTTATACATTTTTTTCCCTTTTTTTTTTTTTTTTTTGCTTTTTAGGACCTCACTTGCAGCATATGGAGGTTCCCAGGCTATGGGTCAAATTGGAGCTACAACTACCAGACTACGCCACAGCCACAGCAACGTGGGATCCGAGCTGTATCTGTGACCTACATCACAATTCACAGCAACGCCGGATCCTCAACCCACTGAGCAAGGCCAGGGATCAAACCCGAAACCTCATGGTTCCTAGTCAGATTGTTTTCCTTGCAAAACGATGGGAACTCCATTTTTCCTTTTTCTAAAGAGTAGTGATCTCCTAATAGCTTTGCATTAGGATTCAAATGATAAGCCTGAAAGCACTCTTAGGGAGTCAAGTACAATGTTACAGATATATATATTTTTTTTACAGATTTTAAATTAAATCAAACTAAAGGAATTGAGAATTAAAAAAAAATTTTTTTTGGCTATACCTATGGCACCCAGAAGTTCCCAGGGCCAGGGTTTTGAACCCACACCACAGCAGTGACCATGCCAGATCCTTAACCCACTGAGCCACCATATAACTCCAAGAATTAAAATTTGATTTGCTGATGGCACCTATATTTTGTGTCAAAGAAGAAAGAAACAAATAAACAAAACCCCACTGTGATGCAGAGTAATCTCACTTTATACAAAAGTCTAGAGAACTATAAATTCTATAGAAAAGTTGACTAAAAATTAAAGTGCAATATTTATGGAAAATGTTTCTATAAAAATATTCTGTAATTCACCTGCAATTAATTTGTTTCAACATCTTAATGTCTTTTACTCTAATGTTCACATTACCTGCGAGAAAAATCAGTAACCACGTGAATTTTTTCCTCAAAAAATATCTGAAAATAATACACTAAAACTACAACTGTATATTGAAATTATTAATTAAAATCTTCCTAATTTGGAGTCCCCTCGTGGCTCAGCGGGTTAACGACCTGGCTTTGTCACTGCTGTGGCTCTGGTTACTGCAGTGGCAGGGGTTCCATTCCTGGCCCTCAGAACTTCCACATACTGAGTGCGAGGCCAAAAAAAAACTTCCTTAATAAATAAAGTATGTCCTGAGGTAAAAATTAAGCAGTATTGAAAGCTACATTAACATTTTTGAGTCCTAAGGCTCTCACTTAGAAAATTATGGCTCTAATAACCAATTCTTTTTGCAGTTCATCACTTTAAAAAAAAAACAAAACACAAAAATTACTGTATTTAACTTCAACCTGGGGATCAGTTTACTCTACCAACAGTCTCCCTCTTTTTTGTTAGTTACCTGGCTACAACTAACTCTAATTCAAATGAGTAATTAATGTTCCGGATGTTTGATGGAGGTCCTGAATGAACTCCACTGCTGTAACCTGAAAGGTATTATTCACCCTTTGTCATAAGATGTGCTAATATAACCCAAAAAACAACTGCCAAAGAGAGATAATAACAATAGAAAACACTTATAAAGTGCTTACCAAACAGCCAGGCGCTGTTTTGAATACTTTACCTACATTCATTTAATCCTCATAATAGTATATGAGTTAGAGACTAGTTTTATCTCCACTTCACAGATATGAAAACTAAGTCACTTGCCAAAGGTCACTAAGAAAATGAGTGGAGGAAGGACCCAATCATGTAGGCCAGGCCCTAGCAGCTGTGCTCTCACCACTCCTCATTACCTCCAAGTTTGCCTCAAGACCCTAGAAATTCAGTGAGAGCTGTACTACAACCATGGACATATAATTTCAGTCTCCATTCACTAGCGTAAACCTTGTTTTGCCCAGCTGTATGTACCCTTTATTCAAAAGCTTTCGCTGGGTAATATGCGTATTTTGGCAGCTTTTTCGGCTGCCCCCCTTCCCTGCAAAGCATAAGGAAGTTCCCAGGCCAGGGATCGAATCTGGGCTACAGATTCAACCTATGCCACAGCTGCAGCCATAGTGGATCCTTAACTCACTGCACCTGGCCGGGGATGGAACTGGCAACGTCACAGAGACAAGCCGGATTATTAGCCCACTGCACCACAGCGGGAACCCCCATATTTTGGAGTTCTATTATTGACCCCAGAGCACAAAAAGGCACAGTTTTAACAGACTATTTACTTTTAGTGATCTCAACATGGAGCCCAAAAGGCCTGAGTAGGGGCTCAGTCTGACAATGAGAAACTTTAGGACAGTGAAGCTCATACTACATTTACTACAGCATGTTTAAAGTTAGTGATCAGAACTAAACTTCCAAAATTCTTACGTCTGACTAGCTCACTTAGTGAGTTCAGCTAATCTCTCTTTCTACTTCCAATAAATAAAACATACCCTGCAAATGCTATTCAAGGCAAGTTCGCAGACACGGATCTCAATTTAGTATCATTCTTGTTCCGATCAGGTGTCAGCGTAAACACAGAGCCTTTCAGGTGGCCTGCTTGGTTGCCCTTTGTCCAAGAGCACTTATTGTTTTTCTGACTTTCCTAATAAAGTATAGCAACATGTTACAGCTCCTGGTTGAAAATGTAAATAGGAGATTAAAGCTGTCAGAGGGACACTGCCCAGCTGTTATCCAGAGGATATTCACACTTAAAAGTTACACTCACTTAAACCTCAGAAACTTTGAATAGCAAAAATGTCACAATTACTTTAGTAGTGATCCAATAAAATATTTCGATAGCAGGGCTATAATAAATGAATTTAGGCTAACTAGCAGGCAGGCGATTTAAACTTTAAAATGCCAAGAGTGCAGAGAAGCAAGGGAGCAGTGATAGCAGAGCAGTTTTGGGAGCTCCCAGAATACACACACACACACACGCACACACACACACACAAAAGTGAGAGTAACTAAGGTAGAAAAACAAAACAAAATAAAACAAAACAGTACAGACAACACCTTTCCAAAAAAAAGAAAAAAAGAAATCCCCTGGAACTCGAGAACACTAATTACCCTTAACAATTAGAATGGGGGACCACAGCTGTGCTGGCAGAAGTGGAGGCTCAAAAAATACGGTCTTGTACAGGTTAAAGAGCCAAGTAATCCAGAAATTACCAAGTCATTGTCCAAAGAAGCCCCTGCATCCCCCCCACCCCTCACCCCCCACCTAGCCACACTGCCAGGAGGGAATCTAGGTACCACATCGGGAGGCCTGGCAAGATCTCTTTTGCCAAGGAGTGCAAGGAAAGATTCCATCTAGGACCTCGTAGACTAGGCACTAACCAGTGGAAGCTCTTTTGTAGGACATACTTTAAGCTGAGGAAAAAACGTTAAGTGTAAAACATGATATATCTTTTTTTCTTTCTTTCCGTTTTTTTTTTTTTTTTTCCCTACTCCAGTGGCATGTTTAAGTTCCCAGACCAGATATCAAATCTACACCACAGCAGCAACCCAAGCCATTGCAGTGATAATGCCGGATTCTTAACCTGCTGCACCGCAAGAGAACTCCCAGAACATAATATATCATGTGTTAAAAGACAGCTAGCTAACTAGCTAAGGCTGAGGATAGCTAGATTAGGCCGATCAAGTTTAGTACATTACAGTACTAAAACTGAGACCAACTAGACATTATGTGCTGCCTGGTGTGATGCAAAGGATGTACATTGCATCCCCGATGGAGAAGTATTTTGCCAAAAAAATTGAAACCTGAATCAAACCTAGCCTCTAGTTCAACCTCTAGTTTTATAGACAATATGGAGGAGAAAGGAATACGCTAAACGATACAGTAAAAATGCAACTGGCCAAATGTCAGAAATTCTACAGGATGAATAACCTTGTCTCCTCTACAAATAAATGGCATGATGACGAAGGGGTGAGGGGAAGACAAATCAAAAAATATCTAAAGATATAGCAAATAAAGGATATATGTAGATTTTTGTTTGGAGCCTAATCTGAAACCACCAACTCTTAAATTTTTTTTTTCCTTTTTAGGTAATTGGGGGGGAAACTGACTGTGGACTGGGGATTAGACTGTATAATGGAATTACTATTAATTTTATAGGTTGATAATGGTATTGTGGTATGTTTAAAAGGAAAAAGGTCCAAATCTGTTAAAGATACTTAGGGATGTATGTACCAATAAAAAATGATAATTCCTGGGTTTACTTTAAAATGTTCACAGGGCCTGCCATGGGAATGTAAGAAGGCCATGAAGCACATTTCAAGGCATCTTTGAGCTTCTATAGAGGACACAATGAACAGGGCTAACCCTCCTGAGATGAAAAAATATACGGAAAAGAAATTATCACTGAAATCAAGACGTGGACATGTCCAAGGAATCTTGGGGGATGACTGTGCAGAGATGGCAACTAGTGGGTGAGAGAACAATACTTAAATGGCAATAATACAAGAAAATAGTATCATCATGTTATAAGCCTTGGAATGAGTATAAACAAAGGTTGTGTTCACCAAAGAAAAATCAATTGCTTCCACATGTCCCATCTCAAAGGGCCCATTTCACTACCATAAAAAAAATCAAGCAATGTACATTTTCATATTAAACCTTTTTGTTAGACTTTTGTAATAGTCAAAAAACACTCGTCACACAGAAAATGAAATAGATAAAATAAGAATGGCAAAATCTTAACAACTCATACAACTCAATAAAAACAAAAAAAAACCCAATTGAAAAATGGGCAAAGGACCAAAACAGATATTTCTCCAAAGAAAACACACGGATGGTCAGTAGGCACATGAAAAAGATGCTCCACATCGCTGATTATTACAGAAATGCAAATCAAAACTACAGTGAGGTACCTCATTCTGGTCAGAATGGCCATTATTAATAAGTCTACAAATAACAAATGCTGGAGAGGGTGTAGAGAAAAGGGAACCCTCCTTACACTGCTGGTGGGAATGTAAATTGGTACAATCACTATGGAAAAGAGTATGGAGTTTCTCAGGAAACTAAAAATAGAACTACCACATGATCCAGCAATTCCACTCTTGGGTATATATCTGGACAAAACTATAACTCAAAAAGATACATGCGCCTCTATGTTCACTGCAGCATTATTCACAACAGCCAAGACATGGAAACAACCTAAATGTCCACTGACGAATGGATTAAGAGGATGCAGTACATATATACAATGGAATACTACTCATCCATAAAAAGAACAAAATAATGCCATTGGCAGCAACGTGGATGCAACTAGAGATTACTATACTAGGTGAAGTGAATCAGGAAGACAAATTCCATATGATATCACATACATGGAGTCTAAAATGTAGCACAAATGAACCTATCTACCAAACAGAAACTGACTCACAGACATGGAGAACAGACTGACTTGTGGTTGCCAAGGGGGAGGGGGAAGGGAGTAGGATGGACTGGCAGTTTGGGGTTAGTAGATGCAAAGTATTCCACTTAGGATGGATACACAGTAATGTCCTACTGTACAGCACAGGCAACTATATCTAATCTCCTGGGAAAGATCATGGTGGAAAATAACATAAAAAAAGAATGTGTATATCTGTCTATCTATCTATCCATCCATCCATCTATCTGAATCACTTTGCTACATAGCAGAAACTGGAACAACACTGTAAATCAATGATACTTTAAAAAGTTAAAAAAAAAAGTCTACGAACAACAACACAATTTATAATACCCAACTACTATATTAAAGCTGTAATACAAAAGGAGCAACAGGACTTATTTTAAAATGCTTCTAAGGAGTTCTTTAATCTTTTTTTGGTAAGGTAATTGACATGTACTTTAGTCTATTAATAGGCAAAAGTAAAGGTTGCCATCTTTAAAACTATGTTGTTGTAAAAAATAAGTTTTGTGACTTTTTGTCCAATTTAAGACATTTTCAAAAAAAACCCCACTGTCTTTAGCAGAGATTCCGAGGCAGGGTGGCCATGACTGGTATCATTCTTCTGAACATTCGCCCCTGCTGCTACAAGAGAGAAACCACATTTCCAAGTTCGTTAAATTATTACCTAGGAAAGTTTTGGCAATTTCCCATTCAGTCACATTTTCCAGTCATTTGGTTCTCATGTTTATAGACCTGGTTGTTCACTTTTAGCCAGTGTTCAGGAGGGATTCGGCTCCAGGCAATCTCTTCTTTTTTTCCTCCCACTTTGACATCTCTATGAGTTAGGTATTAAAGAGTATTATCATAGCCTACTGCTTTCTGACTCATATTACCCAGGAGACAATTCAGGAATGAACTTGGACTAGAGTTTTATATAGCATGCTGAGTTTCCTAAAGGTTTTGGTGCCTATTTTTCTATAATCTGTGAAAGTTCTTTTCTTTTTCTTTTCCACACAATACACTATTTGAAGAGTTTGGGTACCATGCATGTACTTTACAATTTTCTTAGCCACAGGCAACTACTTTAATGAGAAGTAGATATCTGATCTTAGGCAGGTTAAACCACAGTGCCGGTCAAAGCTGCCTCCTTCTCTGTCGCATCTACATTTATAGTTTGCGTGTTTGCTTTTTGAATATGTGCCAACTTTCCTCAAAGATCTTTCCATAGACGCTAATATTCATTTGTTCTCTATATTTATAAATGTAAACATTACGTAATTTCTCCAAGTGACTGAATCACCCCAAAACTACCTAAAAATGATTTCAACAAGTTTATTTGTGGTGCTTTGGGTTAAGGATCTGGTATCGTCACTGACACTGCTTGGGGTTGCTGTTGTGGCTCAGATGGGATCCTGGCCCAGGAGCTCCACATGCATTGGGTATGGCCAAAAAAAAGGAAAGAAAGGAAAATAATTTCAAAGCCAGAAACAGTAATGTTGAATCCATTGACAGGAAAGTAAGTGCCTCCTACTATGTTCTGAATTGTGAAGGGAGGCTTTATTTTTTATTTCCAAATGAACATATACTCACTGATATGAGAGTAGGGACACTTAACTGTTCTACTAAGGGCTGTGGAAGTGAGCCAGTGAGCCTGAACTCTTATCTCAACTTTTTCTCCTCCTCATGGAGATAAGAATACATGTCACAGTCTTTTCAGATGATGTAAGAAGATGACTAGATTAGTGTTTATGAACCAGTCTGAGCTCTTTGTTAGAAGGATGTCAGGTTCATAGCAAGCAAGGCACGAAACTGAATGTTCAGGTGAATATAGATAGGAATTAATAATTTGAGAATTTGCAGTTCTCAAAGCCAGAGTCAAAACACTTTATACAGCAGATATTGCACTACCTGGGAAGAGGGTATCTGAGTATTACTAACTACTTGGACTTACTTAAAAGCCTAGAATCCCTTAACATACTTTTGCTGATATAATGATATGCATATGAAATAGGACAGTCCCTTTTTTGGTTAGATGGAATAAGAACACAGTTGTCTAAGATTAGCTAATGGGGAAAAAAATCTTTAAAATTCTAAACTGATTAAAGATATAAATAGGTAGGAAATCCTTTTTAGGGGGTGGGGGGCACACCCACAGAACCTGGAAGTTCCTGGGTCAGGGTTTGAATTCGAGCTGAAAATTCGACCTACATTACATGGCAACATGGATCCTTAACCCTTGCCCTGGCAGTGACCTGAGCTGCTGCAGAGACAATGCTGGATCCTTAACCTGCTGTGCCATAGCGGGAACTCCCAATAGGCAGGAATTCTTGAAGATCATCAGCAGTATGTTAAAGAGACTCAATGGGACTGGAGGAGATAGATGAAAGGAGAGAACAAAGAGGAAGTTTCAAAGGTGAGACAGAAGACAGGAAATGACTCAGTCACAGTTTAGGGAGGGGATTCCAGTTAGGTGAGTTGTAGGTGATAATACGGCCTAGGCAAGTGTATTACCTACAGAGGACAAAATTCTAGGAGTTCACCGCCCTGTTCTCAGGGGTCATGTACACAAGCACAATGTTAATAATGTCAAAAATATTCTCTCACAGAGGAGAAAAAAAATTTTTTTTTTTATGGAGGTTCACAGCAACACCAGATCCGAGCCACATCTGCAACTCACACCACAGCTCATGGCAACGCTGAATCCTTAACCCACTGAGCGAGGCCAGGGATTGAACCCACAACTTCGTGGTTCCTAGTAGGATTCGTTTCCACTGTGCCACAACAGGAACTCCCTCATTTTTTTTTTTTTTTTAATCTGTGTCTTTGGGGTTTTGTTTTGTTTTGGCCTTGTCCAAGGCATAGGGAAGTTCCCGGGCCAGGGATCAAACCTATGCCACAGCAGACACCCAAGCCACTGCAGCGGATCCTTGACCTGCTGTGCCACAGGAGAACTCTTCCAGTCTTTTACTTTTTTTTTTTTTAATGGCTGTAGCCGAGGCATATGGAAGTTCCCAGGCCTGGGATTGACTCCAGACCCCCGCTGAGACTGACTCCACAGCACTGCAGCTGTGGCAATGCTGGATACTTTAACCCACTGTGCCTGGCCAGGGATTGAACCCCAAACTTCTTAAATCGACTTGAGTCACTGCAGTTGGATTTCAATCCACTGCACCACAGCAAGAACTCCTCCAGTCTTTAAATAGGACAGTTCTGGTCATTAAATCTCAAGAGATGGGGAGTTCCCCAGTGGTCTGGCAGGTTAAGGATCCAGAATTTTCACTGTAGCAGCCTGGGTTGCTGCTATGACATGGGTTTGATCTCTGGCCCAGGAAATTCCGCATGCCTTGGTTGTTGCCAAAAAAACAAAATAACTTGAGATACCTGGTACATTGGTAGCAAAAACTAGTAAAAAAATGACTGCAGTGTCCAAACGATCTGGACAAGACATTGAGAAAGTCAGGATGCTCAGTCCTGAGTAATTTGCCTAAAATTAAACTAGAAAGTCTGTGAATGCACAGATTATATACTTTTGTTTGTTTGTTTGTTTGTTTTGCTTTTTAGGGCCATAGCCTGCGGCATATGAAGGTTCCCAGGCTAGGGGTCTAATAGGAGTTATTGCTGGCCATAGCCACAGTCACAGCAATGCCAGATCTGAGCCGAGTCTGTGACCTACACCATAGCTCAGGGCAGTGCCAGATCCTTAACCCTGAGCAAGGCCAGGGATCGAACCCGCAACCTCATGGTTCCTAGTTGGATTCGTTAACCACTGAGCCACGATGGGAACTCCCAAAATTTGAAGGACTTTTATATGCTATGCTAAAATTTGTGTTTTATTCTAGATCTGGTCACCACTAAAATATTTTAAGCAGGGAATGACAGGATCAGATTTGCCTTTTGAAGATCATTCAAGCATGGGGCAGTGGGAGGCAGGGGGAGAGAAGTAGGAAGGTTTAAGACATATACGAAGATAATGGGATAGATATAAAAGATACTACTGAGAAAGGTACTAGCTGAGGGGACTGGGTAAAGAAAAGGTACTAGAATAACTGTCAGGCTGCAGGTCTGAACGTGGTGCCACTTAATACGACAGGTAATAGAAGGGCAAAGTTTGTTTGTTTGAAGATGGATGGGAAGGAAAAAGGATTATAAATCCAGTCTTGAGCCTGATGTACCAGTGGAAAATATGAGTAGACATCTTTCTTTCTCTCTCTCTCCTTTTTTTTTTTTTTTTGGCCACACTGGTGGCATCCAGAAGTTCCAGGGTAAGGAATCCAACCCACACCTCAGCAGTAACCAGAGCCATTGCAATGACACCACCAGATCCTTAACCTGTTGTCCCCCTCAGGAACTCCCTCACAAGTGTTTCTTGGTGTATATGGGTCTTGAGGCAGCACATTACTACTTCCTTTTCTTTTTTTGGTCTTTTTAGTGCCACACCTATGGCATGTGGAAGTTCCCAGGCTAGGGGTCCAAATGGAGTTGTAGCTGCTGGCCTAAGCCACAGCCACAGCAATGCCAGAACCTGCACCCTCATGGATGCTAGCTGGGTTCGCCACCGCTGGGCCACAATAGGAACTCCGTATCTCTGAACATTTTTTATGCTGTGAGCTCCCTCAAAAAGGAACAGGCTTGAATAAGCAGGTTGTATGCTGGTTTCTATAAAATTGAGAAATAGTTCTTAATAATGCTGTGACCTCATTTCTTACATAAATAAAACAAACCAGCATGAGTAACAAGTCCAATCCGTTCTCCATTAAAGTATAATAACAATAAAGCAGACATGATAAAATAAGATATACTACTTTATCTCTTTGAAACTACACCCTGAGTGGTCTTCTACATTCCACTGTGAAAATTTTATTGGTAGTAGAGAAGAAAAAAACTTAAATGCAATCAATTTTTTATGTGATGTTCCTGCTTAGCTGTAATTAATGAATCTCTTTTCCTTATTATGATGGTAAATACTATTTTTATTTTTTTTAACCAAATAGTTGTTAGCTTTACTAACTCTTAGAAACTTAATAGTTCATTAAGGATGTTTCTTGGCAACTAAGCACATTATTTGTTTTCAAAAAAACACTATGGTACTTCAAAGATTAACCTTGTCTTTTACGTGTACATCATATTCATTCAAAACAACCCAGGAAAACATTTTTGGCCATGCACTTATGATTTTATAATGTGTTCATGGAAGTCCCTTGTGGAGCAGCGAGTTAAGAATCCACCATTGGGAGTTCCCATCTTGGCGCAGCAAGAACGAATTCGACTAGGAACCTTGAGGTTGCAGGTTCGATCCCTGGCTTAGTGGGTTAAGGATCCCGTGTTGCTGTGAGCTGCTGTGTAGGTCGCAGAGGCGGCCTGGATCTGGCATTGCTGTGACTGTGGCCTAGCTCCACAGCTACAGCTCTGATTAGACTTCTAGCCTGAGAACCTCCGTATGCCCTGGGTGCGGCCTAAGGACAAAAAAAAAAAAAAAGAATCCAGCACTGTCACTGCAGCAGCTAGGGTTGTTGCTGCTGGGCGGGATCCACCCCTGGCCTGGGAACTTCCACATGCCATGGGCGGGGCCAAAAAAAGAGGAAAAAAATGTCTTCAGGATGCTTATTTTCTATTTCCATCAAAAGATTCTATGAATGACAGGATCTGTGAATTATTCACTTCTAAAACATCGACTTGAACCACTCTCCTTCAAAGTCTGCTTTCTCCATCTACCTTCAAGATCTAAAGTTTTTCACATTCCCTTCTCCCCCCCAAAATGAAAACAATCACTCCTGTTTCCTTCCAAATCCCCCAAACAAAATCCATCCCAGAATAGGACAGAAAGGACGCAAAGCGGAACAAGTTGCGACGTGCGACAGGGAGCACAGAATTGGGACCAAAGCTCGGAGACAGGGAATCGGCCACCACGTCCGGGAGGATCTGGGCTATACGCCAAAAAGAGAACGTCCCCAAAGCCCAGAGAACTGACTGGTGCTAGGAAACCAGAAAAAGAGCGAGTGACAGGCAGAGAAAGAGGCCCGACCCTCTGAGACTGCCTGAAACACGCAAGGAATGTAAAAGAAACGCCAGGAATTCGGGACCGGCTGCGGCCGGCCAGAGCGACCAGCCAGGTTAAAACTCAGCTCCGAAGGCAGGCTCGCAGCTAAGGCCCTTGGGTGGGAACGGCGAGGGCTGACAGTGAAGAAAACGGATTGCTAGGAAGGAGGACACCAGCTCGACCCCAAATGTCGGACTCCACAGCCCGCCCGCTCGCCCCGGCAGCCAGACACCCAGTGCGGGTTTGAGGGCGGGCCGAGGGGCGGGGCCGGCGCTCCTTCCCCGCCTCTAACGGCAACCCTGACTGCTCCCTCAGTACGCCTGCGTAGGGTGAGGCCGGACTCTATTTGGCTACCAGGCGAGCGGCGGCAGTGGCGTTCTCTACCCGGCATGCTGCGCGGGCGCGGCGGCCCTACGTCTATCCCCTTCCCAACCCTGCCCCCTCTCGCCCTCCCACCGCGGCCCCCCCTTCCCCTAAAGTGAGTGAGTGAGACGGGCAGATGGAGGAGGGACGGTAATGGCGGCGGCCGGCAGCTCCCTGCTCTGACCCACGGCAGACATACAGCAACAACCCCGTCCCCGCCCCTCTTCCAGCCGGCCTCCGCCCCGCCACCAGCGCGGGGCCACCTTCCCCGGCCCCTTCCCCGAGCCGTCGGCGTCTCGCCCTGCGCCCCAGCCGGGGCCCCACACACAATGGACGAGCTCGCCGGAGGCGGTGGTGGCGGCCCGGGGATGGCGGCCCCTCCACGGCAACAGCAGGCACCTGGGGGGAACATGAGCCTTTCGCCAGGGGGGAACGGAGCAGCGGGCAGCGGAGGTCCTCCGGTCGCCGAGGGAGCCGGTCCCGCGACAGGCCCCGAGCTGTCCCGGCCGCAGCAGTACACTATCCCGGGGATTCTGCACTACATCCAGCACGAGTGGGCTCGTTTCGAGATGGAGCGGGCGCACTGGGAGGTGGAGCGGGCCGAACTGCAGGTACCTCGCTGGGGTTGGTGTGCGGGACGGCAGCGGCGGCGGGGTTCCCGGCCCGGGGGGTGGGGCCGGAACTCCCCTCATTCGGAGCTCGAGGCCTCGGGAGGCCGAGAGGAACCTACCTGCGCTGCTGGAGGGGTGATGTTCCCGGCGACGGCTCTTCCTGGAGTCCCCCTCCCCCTTTACCGCAGAAGCTGGTTACCCAGCTCTCTCTAGCTGCGCGGTGCGGGCTTCCTTGGGGCAGCCATTTTGGCTTTTAGTATGGCGTCCGCGGGGGCTCCTTAGGAGGCCGCCTGCCCGGGCCTCCGGGTCTCGGGGCCGAGTTCCTCTCTGTGGGAAAGTTCCTGGCTTGGGGCTGCTGGGCCCTGAGCTTGCTCTCGTTTGTACCTCGTGAAATGGAGAACCCGAGGAGAAGGACTGGAATGGGCATTTTACCTTTTCCCTAACCCACCCCCCTTTCCGAGTTGGCTTGTCTGGCCCCCTACCCCGGAGTTGGTAGCCCTTACTAGTTGACAGCCACGCTTCTTTGCAGGGCTGCCACCAGGCACAGTGACTTGCGGCTGACCTGTGAAGTTTTCATTTCCTGTCGCCAACTTTAGTGTCTTACCTGGGATGCTGCCTTACTCAGATTCCTTTCGAGTTCTTCCTTAGTGACTGACTCATCAACGCTTCTCTGTGCTGAATGTTTCTTTTTGGAGCACCCTTCACCGCACTCCCCCTTCTCCACCCCCAGTTTTACCCATAAAAAGCCAATCCAGAGTACCTGTGCTGTCTTTTTGAAACGACTGAGGGAAGATTTGATATTAGCTAAGTAAAAAGTACTTGTCTCACGTTACCAACTCACGCAGGGGAAGCAGTTAAATATTCTCAGGATCCTTCATAATTGAGCCGGATTCGATCTTAAGATGAAACTTGGATAGGTTGGTTTACTTAACTTTTGGAAGATGTTGGTAGTTTAAGGGCTTATGTCTTGGATTTGAGAGTGGTTATAGCTTTTAAAAAGGCTTATTCAACCTTTTTTGGGTGTTTGTGTTTATTTTTAAATCCCTTTCCAAGGCAGATTTAGGCTTAGAAGAAAAAAAGGGGATGCATCTAAATAGTGTTGCACCTGTTCTTCATCGTGGTATATATTTAGCATGTAAGCAGTATTGTTCACTGACATGCATGTCATATATGCCTTGGATTAATGGTTAGGAAAATGTAGTGTTGAAAGAAGGAAGATTGGATTAACTTAAAAAGAGTATCCTCAGTATATATATCTTCAGTTTGATTTTGAACTAGTCAACTTTGATTTGACTCCACAAAGTGGGTAAAGCTAAACTTTTAAAAAGTAAGAAAAACATGTATTTTGACACTTTGTGAAATCTTGAGGAAATTAATTATAAATTAACACCTGTTAGTCAACTCAGTGTTTTATCATTGTGCTTTGATACACTACTGTGCTTTTAAAAATATAACTTAAAAAGCTTAAGTCAAAATTGTTAACTAGTTTGTGTATAGTCTGCTTTAAAATAGCTCAGATTTATAGAGTTCTGTTGATGTATAACTTCCTACTCCACTATGTGTAAACTTAATGTTCTGTATGAGATATTTATTTTTAAAAATTTCATTGACAGATGCATTAGGGTTTAGACGCACTAAATAATACTTCACAAGTCCTTGATACCATGTTTATAATCTTTTTATTGTTGTAGGAAAGCTTGAATTTAAACACTTTTCAAGTTAGCAGTGGCATTAGTCATTCATAGCCTTCACTGCTGTAGGTAGCTGAAAAATGTCTTGTGTCCAATTTAGTAAAATCTCTGCAACATTGAGGTCTATCTATATTGTCCCCTTACTTTCTCTTCTAGTTCTCTTGACAGTAATAGAAATGTCTTTTAAGGACGTTTCATTTTGCTTGCTTGGTTTCAGCATATTTACTATTGAAATATTTAATTCTGATAAAGTCATTCTAAACTTTTTTTGTTTGCTTATTTTGAAGAAGTTCTACAGTGTTTTTAAGCTCAGTTTTTTTCCCAGCGATTTTTATCAATGCATACTGATTCTTTTGGAATAAAATGTTCATGATTGTGTTTGTGTGTTTTTGTCCTATATTTCTGAGATTTTTTGGGGGCTCCTTAGTTAACAGGTCTTCAGGTTTGCTTCTAGAATATTTGCTTTACATGCCTTCAGTCTTCAGTAAGAATGCTTGTAAGGAGTTCCCATTGTGGCTCAGTAGTAACGAACCTCACTAGTATCCATGAGGATGCAGGTTCGATCCCTGGCCCACTGGGTTAAGGATCCCAGTTGCTTTGAGCTGCAGTGTAGGTCGTAGATGCAGCTCAGATCTGGCATGGCTGTGGTGTAGGCCAGCAGCTGCAGCTCCAAATCGACCCCCTAGCCTGAGAACATCCTTATGCCTGGCATGTGACCCTAAAAAAAAAAAGGCAAAGAAAGATAACATAGAAATAAGACAACTTGGATATCATTATTGTGTATAGCCTTAAGTACACTGTTCATCTATACATGTATTTAAAGCACATATTCAGTATTAAAACTATTCAGTAATGAATACAAAGAGGCTAAAGTGTATCTAATTGTGACATAAATTTTTCAGTATGTAATTATATTTTTCCTAGCTTTCCGGAGGATTTTAAATTTGAGCTGTGCAGTGTGGTTCTCGTCTCTGTATAAAAGGAATTTTGGGTAAAAGGTCTTTCTTAGGAACTTGGAATTAAACCAAAAGATGTCGTCGTAAAGCTCTTTGTGACAGTTCCTTACCTTGGTCTCAGATAAAGTTGTTAACGAGACTCTAGCTCACTGATTCCTAAATGAGAGTGTTAGTCACAATAACATGTGAAACTGTAAAAAATATGCAGACCTCTGCTTCATCCTCTAAAGATTTGGATTGATTTGGTCTAGGACTTAGGGAAAAAAATGCAGTTTATAGGATTTTGGTAGTTCACATTGTATAAAAGTTATAACTCCCATTTCATTGGCACTACAGTCTTAGGAGATAGGGATCATTCCTATATTACAGATGAGACACACTTAAAACAGTATAAGTAGCTTTGCCAGCTGTGAAGTATTGAAGCTGAGATTTGAACCCAGGTTTGTCTGACTCCAAAGTCTGTGATTTTATTATTACTCTTGAATCCACTGTGTTGTCATCTTGACATTTTTTGTAGAAATAGAATCTGACTTATAATTCTTTACTACCACTATGTGGCATACAAC
The DNA here is from genome assembly GCA_004024745.2 of Catagonus wagneri. Classification (NCBI taxonomy): domain Eukaryota; kingdom Metazoa; phylum Chordata; class Mammalia; order Artiodactyla; family Tayassuidae; genus Catagonus; species Catagonus wagneri. The sequence continues at coordinate 8,772,585 of PVHT021183629.1, read as the reverse complement.
ATGTCAATACATTTTGAAAATGTTTTATTGACGAGTTCCCTCGTGGCTCATTGGGTTAAGGATCCAGCTTTGTCACTGCTGTGGTGTGGATTCATTCCCTGGCCCAGGAACTTCTGCATGCTATAGGCACATCCAAAAAAAAAAAAAAGGTTTTGTTAAGCCCCTGTGGCATGCCAGGTCTAGTTTATGTATTTTGCAAGTATGTCCTTAGATTTTCTTTTCTGTCATTGGTATGTAATAAATGCACTAACGATATATACAAAATGCTTGTTTATCAACTATAAAAATATGACAGAGGTAATATATAGAAAATATAGTCCTAGAGTTTGTATTCTAAAACTACTAATTCTCCAGCAAATACAAACTTTTCATTAGTGTTTGTGTTTGCACACTCTGGCATACAGATTTGTCATAATGTGACAGATATTGGCACCTAAAGCTCTTAATAGGAGATATTTTTCTTAGACATAATTTGACTTCATTTTTAATGGGGGGGAAATCTGCTGTTTCCTCTTTAATCTTTTATTGTCAACATTTTATTGGGGTAGCCTGTAATAATGATTTGCAAATCCTGTTTCCTTTTCTACAACGAGATTTCTATAAACCTACTAAGGAATTATAAAAAATAAAAACAGTGTAGAGATTTTTCCTACAGGTGCTCCTTTTATTCTGAAAGTTTCAGCCTTTATAAATTTTTGCAGTTACTGGAGTTCTTGTTGTAACTCAGCGGGTTAAGAACCTGGAGTTCTTGTTGTGGAGCAGTGGAAACGAATCCGAATAGTATCCATGAAGACGTGGATTCGATCCCTGGCCTCACTCAGTGAGTTGAGGATCCAGCATTGCTGTGAGCTGTGGTGTAGGTCTCAGATACAGCTTGGATCCCACGTTGCTGTGGCTGTGGTATAGACTGGCAGCTGTAGCTCCAGTTCGACCCTTAGCCTGGAAACTTCCATATGCCACAGGTTCAGCCCTAAAACATGCAAAAAAAAAAGGAAGTAGAAGAACCTGACATAATGTCCATGAGGGTGAGGGTTCGATCCCTGGCCTTGCTCCGTGTCTCAGGTATCTGGCATTGCCACAGCTACAGCATAAATTGCAGACGTGGCTCGGATCCTGTGTTGCTATGACTGTGGTGTAGGCCACTAGCTGCAGCTCTCATTCAACCCCTAGCCGGCAAACTTCCATATGCCACAGGTGTGGCCGTAAAAAGGGAAAAAAAAATTGCTGTTAATGTAGTTTTCCTATTTCAAATGATAGTAACAGTAGAGTAAAAAAATTTTTTTATTTGATAGAACTGAGTTCATAATCTTACATCATATTCTCTCTGTTTTGTTTTGTTTGACTATGCCATGTGGAAGTTCCTGGGCCAGGGATTGAAGCCTGGCTACAGCAGGGACCCAAGCCACTGCAGTGATAATACATGATTCTTAACCCCTTACTCCAGAAGAGAGCTCTCCCTGTTTCTTTTTGTAGTCCTTCAAAACAGAAAATATAGGGAACACTAATCTAGATTTTTCTTCTCTGATGTATAGTCTTTTTTGCATTATTCTCTCCTTACACCTATCTGAACAGTGGTTTTTCTTTTGGTGGTTTACTTTCAACTTCCAAATCTTGAGGCCTTCTTACAGATCATATGCACTTAACCAACACTTTCTGCAATTGACAGTTTCTTCCTCAGAATCCTTTTTTTTCTTTTGGCCTCTATTCTGTAATTCTTTTTTTACTTTTTAGGGCCGCACCCATGGCATATGGATGTTCCCAGGCTAGAGGTTGTATCCGAGCTACTACTTCTGGCCTGTGCCACAGCCACAGCATTGCCAGATCCAAGCCACATCTGCCACCTACACCGCAGCTCACAGCAGCGCTGGATGCCTGACCCACTTGAGCAAGGCCAGGGATTGAACCCGCATCTTCATGGATACTAGTCGGATTCTTTTCTCCTGTGCCACAATGGGAACTTACTGTAATTCTTTATTTTCCCTTTGATTCACTTACACTTTTCTTATGTTTCCTCTCCTTTGTTCCCGGTTATTGTAACTTGGGCTTTTGGTTCTCATTTTTTCCAAGTGTTTGCTAATTGTTATTCCAATTTTTCAGTATTTAGTCCTTTAATCCTAAAACAACCCGGTGAGATTGGCACAGTTGGTCTCTTAGTTGTTGTTTTGTTTTTTGTTTGTTTTGACACTAGAATATTGAGTTCCAGAGGTTGAAATAATCTGCAGAAGATTATGTAACTAGGATTAGCAGAGCTGAGATTTGAATCTGTGCCGGTTACCTCTAGAGGCCATGTTCTTAGTCACTACTTTATCTTTGACTTCCAGATGTCTCAGATATATTTCTAACTTCCTATTTAACGTTTTTACTTCAAATCCAGTAAATCCATTTTTCAGTTCATCTCAAATGCCTGCCACCACCCCTCCATCACAAAACACACTTAACTTGCTCATTTTCCCTTACTCCCTGTTAATATTAACGTTTAACATCATCCTTCCCATTGGTAGATGCTAAAGAGTTCAGTGGGTCCTTCTAAATTTGTTGGGTGTTTGAGTTTTACTGATCGTATTGTAACTACTCAGTAAATATATTTGACTGTTACTTTGTGCTAAGTACTGGATATATAATGTATGAAATAAGGACCTTGCCCCTGGTGAAGCTTGTACTCTAAATATAATAAAATTGGGAATTCTCCTTGTGGCTCAAGAGGTTATGAACACCACTAGTGTCCATGAGGACGCAGGTTCAATCCCTGGCCTCACTTAATGGGTTAAGGATCCAAAGTCACCATGAGCTGTGGTGTAGGTTATAGCCGAGGCTCAAACTATGTGTTACTGTGGCATAGACCGGCAACTGCAGCTCTGATTTGATCCGTAGACTGGGAACTTCCATATGCTGCAGGTGTGGCCCTCAACAGCAGAAAATAAAATATGAAACGTGATAAATCGGAAATTAACAGGATGCTGAGAAAATAAATGGTGATGGGAAACTTGTGTAGATAGTGAGCTTTCACATAAACAGCCTTTTTTTTTTTCCTTTAGGGCTGCACAAGTGGCATATAGAAATTCCCAGGCTAGGGTTTAACTGGGAACTGCAGCTACCAGCCTGTGCCACAGACACCGGCCTATGCCACAGCTACAGCAACCCAGGATCTGAATAACATCTGCGATCAACTCCACAGCTCAGGGCAAAGCTGGATCCTTAACCCACTCAGTGAGGCCAGGGATGGAACCCACATCCTCGTGGATACTAGTCGGGTTCATTTCTGCAAAGCTACAATGAGAATTTCAGTCTTTTCCTCTCTGGGTTTGCCTATTATGGACATTTCATATAAATGCAGTCATACAATATGTGGCTTTTTGTGAATGGCTTCTTTCGCTTAATGTTTTCAGGGTTCATTTATGTTGTAGCATGTAATGGTACTATTTTTATTCCTTGTGAGTGAGTTATATTTTAATTCTGTTGTATGGATATACCACATTTTGTGTACTCATCAGTGGTGGGTATTTCTACTTTTTGGCTGTTATGAAAAATGCTGTTATTAACATTTATGCACAAGTTTTAGTATGAATATATGTTTTCAGTTTTCCTAAGTATATACATAGGAGTGGAATTGCTGGGTCATGTTCGGCCTTTTGAGGAACCTGCCAAATTGTTTTCCAAGTGACTGCAGCACTTTACTTTCCTACCAGCAATGCAGGAGGGTTCCAGGGCCAGCCTTACTTTTTTTTTTTTTTTTTCAACTTTGATATATTTTTATTATTAAAATTTTCTTGGAGTTCCTGTCGTGGCGCAGTGGTTAATGAATCCAACTAGTAACCATGAGGTTGCGGGTTCAATCCCTGGTCTTGCTCAGTGGGTTAACGATCCGGCATTGCCGTGAGCTGTGGTGTAGGTTGCAGACGTAGCTTGGATCTGGCATCGCTGTGGCTCTGGCATCGCTGTGGCTCTGGCATAGGCCAGCGGCTATAGCTCCGATTAGACCCCTAGCCTGGGAACCTCCATATGTTGCGGGTGCAGCCATAAAAAGGAAAAAATAAAATTTTCTTTTACAAAATGCCTTTCCTTTGAATTTAATTATTATTTTTGATTGCAAGCTGTTTTCTTTTTCCTTCTGTCTCTCCCATAGACTTTATTTTTTAGAGCAATTTTATTTTTATAGCAAAGGGTAGCTGAAAGTACAGACAGTTCCCATATAAGCCCTCCCCCATCAAAACCTTCCCCACAAGCAGTAGCTATGGTTTAGAGTTCACTCTGTCTTGTACTTTCTTTGGGATTTGACAAATAGGCAGTGACGTATCCACCTTTATATTAAACTGTTCTCACTGACCTAAAAATCCCTGAACTCCACCTATTGCTTCTTCCTTCACCCAAACCCCTGGCAACCACTGCTCTTTTTACTATGGCTTTGCTTTTTCCAGAAGGTCACATAATCGGAATCATACAGTGCATGGCCTTTTCAGACTGACTTCTTTGCCTTAGTAATGTGCATTTAAGGCTCCTCCTTAAATGTCTTCTTGTGGTTTGATTGATCTTTTTAGTGCTGAATAATATTCTGTTGTATATATGTAGCACAGTTTGTCTAGTCACCTCCTGAAGGACATCTTCACTGCTTCCAGGTGTTGGCAAGGCAATTATGAATAAATGTCAATGTACAGGTCTTTTTGTGAGTGTAAGTTTTCAAGTCATTTGGGTAAATACCAAGGAGCTTGATTGCTGGATTCTATGTTAAAAGTATGTTACTTTTTTTAAGAAGTGATCCAAAGTGGCTATATTTCTTTTGCAGTCCCGCTTGCAGTGAATGACAGTTCTTGTTGCTCCACATCCTTTTAAGCATTTGATGTTGTCAGTTATTTTGAATTTTAGCCATGCTACTAGATGTGTAATGATACCGCCTTTTAATTTGCAATTCCCTAATGATACACAATGTTGAACACCTTATTTACCAACTATATATCTTTGGTGAGTGTCTCTTCAGAGTTTTTGCCCATGTTTAAACTGCATTCTCTGTATCTCCTCCTTGGCATTTGTTTTTGTATGGAATGATGTTGGATATTGTTTTCAGTCATTTATTAGTAATTGTTCAGTAAATGGCAGTCATATTTTACGTATAACAGTTATATATTTACCCCAAAAGGTACATTAATGATCTAATTTAAAAGAATGATGAATTGTAATATCATCTTGACTTCGGTTGTCCTTCAAGAGACACCATCAAAGGTAATAATTAAATTTATTTTATCTGGAGATAATTGTAAGAGAGTGAGACCTGTGGTGGTTCCAAAACTTAATTAATAATCATAATTACCTGGGATACTTTAATAATAAAGATTTCTACATTCTTATCCTGACGTAGAATCCGTGTTTTCAAAGAGTATAGCTGGTGACTGATTTATCAACCAAGTTTGGGATCCTGTATGATCAAAGTCTCTTAATGATTTGGTATAATCCAGTTCTCCAGCCTATTTCTCTTCATTATTATTCCTCTTACTGACATTTTATTTTATTTTTGGTATTTTAAACTTTAGCAATATATCATTCCCTTTTGTGCACTCACAGTGGTATGCACTGTGTATACTTATATTATTGCAGTTTGTTTTCACTTTCTGCTTTCCAGTACTATGGAAGCCACTTGTTAATAGGAACTTACTGATTATGAATATGCTGTGAATTTTTCCTTCAGTTCAGTTGGAACACGTTGTGATGTTTGATTACATAGATGAAAACATTATGTGGCCATAAAAACTATTAATAATAACACCTGTTAACATTTATTAACATTCAATAAATGCTTTCTGTATGCTGGGAATCATTCTAACTTTCATACCATCCCTAAATCATTGGTAAAAGTTATTTCCATTTTAGAGGGAAGGAAACATGAACAAGAGGTTAAATGACTTGCTCAATGTAAAACAGTTAAGTAGGTAGTGAAGCCAGGTGCTGCAGAGTTGCTTTTGGCCAATATATTATGCCATCTTAAGGTAATACCTATATCTGGTATTCTTTGGGACCAAGTAAGTGATGTAGAACTACAAACAAATGACCATTTAATAGGCTCCTTGTCATGAGATTTTAAAAGGCTATGTATAACTGTAGTGAAATTTTAGATCTTTAGATAGACTTTGTGAAAAAGTTTTTAAAATTCTAATTAAAAAGTTTTCAAACTCTTTATTTTTCGAATAAGTAATGCATGGTTCAGAATTAAACTTGCACTCACCATGGGCCTGCCTATCCTTAGTCCTGCATTATTAACCACTTTTATTAGTACTATATGTGTACTTCCAGTGTTTCTTTCTTTTTTTTTCTTTTCAGGACCACACTTGAGGCATATGGAGGTTCCTAGACTAGGGGTCTAATTGAAACTACAGCTGCTGCCCACAGCAACACAAGATCTGAGCTGTGTCTGCAGCCTACACCACAACTCACAGTAACACCAGATCCTTAACCCACTGAGCGAGGCCGGGGTTCGAACCCGCAACCTCACGGTTCCTAGTCAGATTGCTTCTGCTGTGCCACAATGGGAACTCTACTTCTAGTGTTTATTTATGCAGACATATGTAAGCAAATATATATAATTACTCCCGCCACCCCGTTTTTTGCCTTTTTTAGGGTGTGCAGCATATGGAAGTTCCCAGGCTAAGGGTCGGATTGGAGCTAAAGCCGCTGGCCTACACCACAGCAACATGGGATCTGAGCCACGTCTGCATCCTACAACACAGCTTGTGGCAACGCCAGATTCTAACCTACTGATCGAGGCCAAGGGTGGAAGGAACCTCCATCCTCGTGAATACTAGTGGGGTTTGTAACCTGTTGAGCCACAATGGGAACTCCTTTTCTTCCCTTTCTGTACGACAGTTTGTAAACTCTATACCTATTTTTCACTGCTTTTTTAACATTTCTTGAAGATCATTCTAAGTCTGTTAATAGAGAAGATTCTCTTTCTTTTTTTTTTTTTTTTTTTTTTTTTTTGCCACCCTTCGGCATATGAGGTTCCCGGGCCATCAGATTCGAGCCAGTCTTGACCTAAGCCACAGTGCCAGATCCTTAACCCACTGGGCCAGGCTGGAGATCAGACCTGTGTTCCAGTGCTTCCAGGATGCTGCCAGTTCTGTTGTGCCACAGCAGAAACTCCTCACTTTTTTTTTTTTTAACAGCTATATAATATTCTGTGTAGACGTGCCCCACAGTTGATTTAACTACTCCACTATTACTGTACGGGTGTGTTAAATTTTCATAAAATATTTGTAACTGTGCTCTTAAGTGTATGAGCAACCAGCCTTCTGCCTCAAAATAAACTATTATATTGCTTTTTTTCATTTCATAGGATTGTACTATTAACAATATAAAAAATTAAGGTTTTGTGTAATGCTTTGTTATTTCATGCCTTGAATTTAAATCTGAATTTAAATTAGGGGCTGCAACTGTTACAACTTTGAAAATTGTTAATCAGGGCTTGGTTCCGTTAAAGCCAAAGGTCTACTACTGAAATTCTGAAAAACGAGGGAGTAGCAAAGATAAACCAAGAAAAAGAAGCAGGAAAAAAGGAGATGGCTGGATGTGAAGAGGAATAAAGACAATGACTGAGAAACGATGAGTATGATGATGTACTAGCAGTTGTCTGAGATAAAGACTATTTCAGAGTGGCCTAGACTAAAATTTGTTGCTTTTTGCCAGAGCTTTGAAAAGTAATCCAGACTTTATAAGCTTATACTAAAAAAGAGAGGGTGGGAATAGGGATGGAGAGTCTAGAAAGTCTATGAGTTTTTACTGCTTTTCATATATCACTGCATTCTGGTCATTTTCTTACTAGTGAATGTAATTTTAAACTTTATTTTGTTTATTGTCTTTGTTTACCTCCTTAAGAGTGTTGTAAACTCTTTGAGAGGGAGGACCTGTATTTTTTTTTCTTTTCTTTTTATTTTAACCTCATGTATACCCAGTGTGACAGTAAAAGGTCTGGCATATAATAGGTGTTTGCTAAATATTTGAGTTTTTTTTTTTAATGATTTTTATTTTTTTCCATTAGAGCTGGTTTACACTATTCTGTCAATTTTCTACTGTACAGCAAGGTGACCCGGTCACACATACACATATACATTCCTTTTTCTCACGTTGTCATGCTCCATCATAAGTGACTAGATACAGTTCCCAGCACTATACAGTAGGATCTCATTACTTATCCATTCCAAAGGCAGCATTTTGCATCTATTAACCCCAAATTCCCAGTCCATCCCATTCCCTCCCTCACCCTCTTGGCAGTCACAGGTCTGTTCTCTGTGTCCATGATTTTCTTTTCTGTGGAAAGGTTCATTTGTGCTGTGTATTAGATTCCAGGTATAAGTGATGACATTTGGTATTTGTCTTTTTCTTTCTGACTTAACTTCACTTAGTATGAGAGTCTCTAGTTCCATCCATGTTGCTGCAGATGGCATTACTTTGTTCTTTTTTATGGCTGAGTAGTATTCCATTGTGTATTCCATACCACATCTT
>PVHT021183629.1:8720651-8763101 GCA_004024745.2 Catagonus wagneri | reverse complement strand
TGTACCAGCTTCCATTCCCACCAACAGTGCAGGAGGGTTCCCTTTTCTTGACACCCCCTCCAGCATTGGTTATTTGTGGACTTATTAATGATGGCCATGCTGACTGGTTTGAGGTGGTACCTCATGGTAGTTTTGACTTGTATTTCTCTAATAATCAGTGATGCTGAGCATTTTTTTCATGTGCATGTGCATCTGTATATCTTCTTTGGAGAAATGTCTATTCAGGTCTTTTGCCCATTTTTCAATGGGGTTATTGGTTTTTTTGCTGTTGAGTTGTGTAAGGTGTTTGTATATTTTAGAGATTTAAGCCCTTGTCAGTTGCATCATTTGAAACTATTTTCTCCCATTCTGTAAGTTGTCTTTTTGTTTTCTTTTTGCTTTCCTTTGCTGTGCAAAAGTTTGTCAGTGTGGATAGGTCCCATTGGTTTATTTTTGCTCTTATTTCTGTTGCTTTGGGAGACTGACCTGAGAAAACATTTGTAAGGTTGATGTCGCAAAATGTTTTGCCTATGTTCTCTTCCAGGAGTTTGATAGTGTTTTGTCTTACATTTAAGTCTTTAAGCCATTTTGAGTTTTTGTGCATGGTGTGTTCCAGTTTCATTGATTTAACATGCTGCTGTCCAGTTTTCCCAGCACCACTAAATAGGAGTGAAGTTGTTAAGTGAGTGAAGTTGTTAAGTGAGTGAAGTTGCTGAGGACATTCTGTTAAGCAGTTAGATATGAGAAGCTGAACTGTGATTTTTATAGTACACATAGAGGATAAGGGCCCACAAAATAGAGATAACATCAGTAGTAAATTACTGTTCTTCCCTCACCCCCTCATTGATATTGGAATGCAATCAAACTTTGTTTTTTGTTATAAAGTATTCAGAATAACTTATTCCTGTTTCCCCCTCCTGGGAAATGAAATGTAAGAGAAATCCCAACTTCAGTTAAAATGAATCTGTGCTTGGGATTAATGCATGGGCGTGGGGTACAGGTGGGATTACTTTTTCCTCTTAAATTATAATGGATGATTTTAATGCATATTGTTCATTGACTAGGCATTGCTTATGATAAACTAAAAAAAAAAAGAGTTCAATATTATGTCCTAAGTTAGCTGTGTTAAAAATATATTGAACAATTCAGTACAAATGTTCTAAAATACCTTTGTGATTTCTTAGTGATGAGATAATTGGAAACTTTTCTGTTTGCCTTATTTAAAGAAAAAAGGGCCCAGCAAACATAAAGTAGATATTTTCTTTTACTGAAACTGGTATTTCAGAAATGGATTGTTTCTTTTGTGTGTTTGTTTTTAGTGCCCCACGTGTGGCATATGGAAATTCCCAGGCTAGGGGTCAGATTGGAGCTGTGGCTGCTGGCCTGCGCCACAGCAGTGCCAGATCCTTAACCTGTTGAGCGAGGCCAGGGATCTAACCAACATCCGCATGGATACTAATCAGGTTCTTAACCCACTGAGCCACAACAGGAATTCCAAAAGTGTATTGTTTCTTTATGCATATATATAAAGAGAGGAGAGAAAGAGATAGACACACACACACATTGGTGGGCTGACAGACACCTTTGAAAAATACTTTACTAGAGTTCCTGCTGTGGTGCAGTGGGTTCTGTGGTGTCTGTGCAGCACAGGGACGCAGGTTCAATCCCCTGACTGACACTGTGGATTAAGGATCCAGAGTTACTGTACCTATGGCAGGTTGCAACTGTGGCTCTGATCTGATCCCTGGCCTGGGAACTCCATAGGCCACAGGGTGGCCAAAAAAGAAAAAAAATAAAGAAAAGGAAAAAAATACTTTATCGTAAAACAGGAAGTTGAATTTAAAAGTTTACATTATTTTTTAATTCTTAGTTATTGGTCATTTATATTAAGCTACAGGAATAGCTAAAGCAGTGACTTTTGGGTAATCTTAATCTTCTAGAAACAGTACTACTTTTGGGGTGTATATCTTTTCAGAACTTTTTCTTTACAGTGGTCCCTCTTTATCCACAGGGACTATGTTCCAAGACCTCCGATGGATGCCTGAAACTGTGGATAGTACCTAACCTTATATATTTTCTGAGAGTTGATCATACATCTTACATCTCCTTTTACTGTACTTCCATATATGTGATAAAATTGTTAGTATTTATATTATCATGACCATATAAAATTTTTGAGTCAATAAGTATAATAGTTTGTGTAATATAATTTGTGAGTCAGAAAGTGTACTGAGTAGTCTTCTCTACAGTTTCTTTTGTTTTTCTTGGAGTTATTTGCCTCCTTTTTTTTGTTTGTTTGTTTGCTTAGTTTGCTCTTGCTATTTTTCCAAAAGGTGTTACGCATCTATCTGTCAAGATTTTTAAAGACTCAGGCACCTTGCTTTATATGTTAGCTCTGCATTTTGTGTGGAAAGTGCAGCATGAGGAGGACTTGACTTGCAGAACTGTTGTTTTCCTTCCTCTGACCTAGAGTTCCTTTTTTTTTTTTGCGTTTTAGGCCACACCCATGGCATATGGAATTTTCCAGGCTAGGGGTCCAGTCAGAGCTAAAGCTGCCAGCCTACACCACAGCAACGCAGGATCCGAGCTGTGTCTGCGACCTACACCACAGCTCACAGCAATGCCGGATCCTTAAGCCACTGCAGATCAAAACCACAACCTCATGGTTCCTAGTCAGATTCATTTCCGCTGCTCCATGAGGGGAACTCCTAAAGATGTTCTTAGGACTTGCATTATTCTGAAACTTCTGTCCTCTGTTCAAAAAGGAAATCCTCCCTCCTTTGTTTTCCTCAACTGTCTCCTGTCTTGGTTTATTTAATCCTTTGGTTGAAATGTTATCTTGGTCGTTTTCTTCTTTTTTAAAAAATTTTATTGGCTTGCAGTAGATTTACAGTGTTATATTAGTTTCAGGTATACAGGAAAGTGATTTTTATACATATACATATATCCATTCTTTTTTCAGATTTTTTTTCCCTTATAGATTATTAGAGAATATTGGGTAGAGTTCCCTGTGCTATGCAGTAAGTAGATTCTTGTTGGTTATCCGTTTTACATATAACACTGTGTTAATTCCAAACTCCTGACTGGTCATTCTCTCACACATTTCCCCTTTGGTAATCACAGATTTGTTTTTGAGATCTGTGAGCTTGTTTCTGTCTTGTAAATTCATTTGTATCCGTTTTTTGTTTGTTTTGTTTCATTTTTGGCTACACATATGGCAGTTCCTGGGCCAGGGATTAAATCCAAGTTTTGGCTGTGATGTATGCTACAGCTTCAGCAATGCTGGATCCTTAACCCACTGCATCATAGTGGGAGCTCCTGTATCATTTTTTAATTAGGTTCTACATGTAAGTGATATCATATATTTGTCTTTTTCTCTGACTTCCTTAGTATGATAATTTCTAGGTCTATTCATGTTGTCATAAACGGCATTATTTCGTTCTTTTTTTGGCTAATATTCCATTGTATGTTTGTACATTTTCTGTATCCATTCCTCTGTCAGTTGCTTGCATGTCTTGGCTATTGTAAGTAGTGCTGCAGTGAACGTTGGGGTACATGTATTTTTTTCTAGTTGTTTCTTGAGGAAAGTTGTATAGGAGGTAAATTTTAGGGACTTGTGTGTTTCTTTTTAATCTATTTTATTTTCACACTTGATTGGTGGTTTGACTAGAAATAAGTTTTTATCAACATTTCAAAGACATTTCTCTCATCGTTTCTCTCTGCCCCTTAGGTTTCTTTCTTTTTTACTTTTTTTTTTTTTTTTAGGGCCGCACCTGCAGCACATGGAAGTTCCCAGGCTACGGGTCGAATTGGAGCTACAGCTGCTGGCCTGTGTCACAGCCACGGGCAATGCTGGATCTGAGGTGTGTCTGCGACCTACACCACAGCTCATGGCAATGCTGGATCCTTAATCTACTGAGCAAGGCCAAGGATCGAACCTGCATCTTCGTGGATACTAGTCAGATTCATTAACTGCTGAGCCATGATGGGAACTCTGTTTTTTTTTTTTTTTTTTAATTTGTCGTGCCCATACCATGAGTAAGTTCTTAAGCCTGGCATTGAACCCAAGCCATAGTAGTAACAATGCTGAATCCTTAACTGCTCGGCCACCAGGGAACTCCTGTTTCTCTTGTCTTGAACTTTCAGTGTTGCTTTTTGTTTTTAACTTTGTTTTTGGCCATGCCTGCAGCATGTGTAAGTTCCAGGCCAGGGACTGAACCAGTGCCACAGAATTAACCTTAGCGACTTAGTGACAGTGCCAGATCCTTAATCCACTGAGCCATAGGGAAAACTCCTCGGTGTTTTTGAAGAGTTTGATACTGTTCTGATTCTTGACCCTCTTCTTTGTATGTGTGATGTGAATTTTTTCTAGGTATCTTTTGTTTATCCTGTTATTCAGTTTCATGAAAATGAGTATTGTGTCAGGCTCTGAGAATTCTCTTCATAGTCAAGTATTTCTCAACAGAGGGGACTGTAGGTAAATAGGTAGTACCACTTTTGTGTTGGGCTGTACTGTGGTTGTGGGACTTTGAGCACCCAAATTCCAAATGAGTCAGCACCTTGACTAAATGCTTGAATTACCCATTAGTTATTGGGACAACTAGAAATGTTCCCAGACATTTCTAATCACCCTCTAGGGGGAGAAAGTACTGCCTAGCTTTTTTGAGAATGTTGTTGTAGTCCCAAGTCCTTAGGGCACTGGGAGCAGGGAGGGCTCACCCATGGCATGTGTAAGTTCCTGGGCTAGGAATTGAACCCTTGCCACAGCAGTGACCTGTGAGCTCCTTCTGTGATAATGCCGGATTCTTAATCTGCTGTGCCACAAGGGAGTTCCCTTATGGCACTTATTGTTGAATTGATGATGGACCTGCTGATTTAATTTTTCTTCTGTTTCCTGATTTTTCTCTTTTTGGTCTGTTTTCTGGGATATTCAACTGTATTTTTCAGTCCTATTTTCTTGAATTTGTAAAGGCATTTTCTTTTGAAGTTTTAAAAAGAATGGAATTATTTTTTTCATTAAATGAGTTTGTTTTATTAGTACAGTGGAATTTTTCTTTCCCTGAATTGTTGATTTTCTCAGAATTTCTTTTTTCTTTTACTTCCCTTTTTCTTTCCTTTTTTTTTTTTTTTTTTTTTTTTTTTTTTTTTTTTTTTTTTTTTTTTTTTTTTTTTTTTTTTTTTTTTTTTTTTTTTTTTTTGCGACCTTGTAACACATGGAGCTCCTGGGCCAGGCGATCAAATCCCAGCCGCAGTTTCAGCAACATTGGGTCCCCAACCTGCTGTGCCAGACCAGGGGTCAAACCTGCATCTCAGTGTTCCCAAGATGCTGCTGATTCTGTTGAGCCACAGCAGGAACTCATACTTCCCTTCTTTTCTACCTCATGCTATCCTCAAATATTGGTGACCAGTGGCTCTCTGTTCATATTTAAGAGTGAAGTATTAGATAGTAGCTGTGACCATTTTTTCCCCTTAAAAGTTGTTTTCACTTCCTTTTATTTTCATTTATTTATTTATTTATTTATTTATTTATTTATCTTTTTGCCTTATCTAGGGCCACACCCGCGGCATATGGAGGTTTCCAGGCTAAGGGTCTAACAGGAGCTGTAGTTGCCAGCCTTCACCGCAGTCACAGCAACGCAGGATCCGAGCCACGTCTGCAACCTACACCACAGCTCACAGCAGCACCGGATCCTTAACCCACTGAGCAAGGCCAGGGATCAAACCCGCAACCTCATGGTTCCTAGTTGGATTCGTTAACCACTGAGCCACGACAGGAACTCCTATTTTATTTTTTTTTTTAATTTTGCTTTTTAGGGCTGAACCTGCGGCATATGGAGGTTCTCAGGCTAGGGGTCTAATCGGAGCTACAAAGTTGCTGGACTGTGCCACAGCCACAGCAATGTGGGATCCGAGCTGCATCTGTGACCTAAACCACGGCTCACGGCAATGCCAGATCGCTGACCCACTGAGTGAGGCCAGGGATCAAACCCGCAACCTCATTGTTCCTAGTCGGATTTGTTTCCACTGCGCCACAATGGGAACTCCTACTTTTTAAAAACTTTTTTTTTCTTTTTTTTTCAAAGTGGCCTTCCCTAATACAGGTTTTTAGAAGTTATTGACAGGAATTTTAATAATTAGCCTTTCCATAGGTTTGTTATCTTAAATTTTAATTGTTTGTAGTTGATTATCTGAGTTAATATTCACTGAATTCTTTAGAAAATATTCTTTGTAGACTTCTGTTAGTCTCAGGTGTCCATCATTGTCATTTTTTGAAATTTTATTTATATAATAGTTTACAATTCTTCTGCTTGCATTTTGTTTAGAGTCTACCCGTAGGGTAATATTCTTTTCTTTGCTTAACTTTTCTTCTTGTCAGCTTTTTCTGGAATTCTCTTTTTTAAGTTTTATTTTGTCTTTTATTATATGGTCACCTTTTCCCTAGATTCTTTTTTTCCTTGATTACTATTACTTTATTATTTCTTACAGAAATACACATTTAAATAAAAGTCCTTAAAAGAATAATCTCATTTGCATTTAGGTTCAGAGTATCATACTATTCTCAATGTCTGCTGTCTGCTGTATGTCTACCAGTCAACCACTACTCACTCTGGTATTGAAATAACACAGCATGATGGCCTTCCAACAAAATGCTCTGACAGTTACTACAACATTTATCTCCTTTGACAAAGAAATCAAAAGCAGGGAGTACAAACAAAATAAGCAATTTAAATTTTAAGAAATGTGCATTTTACAGTAAATGAATTGCCAAAAAAAGTTGCCATTAATATAAATTTGTCACTGTTGACTGGTGTGCTCTGTATATTGAAAAAAGAAAACAGTCACAGAATTATTGGATTACAGACTTAAAATAGTTTGAGGTTTCAGAATGACCAAAAAAAACCCCACCCAACTCTACATCTCTATCTAAACAAATATATTTACTTAAGAAAGGTTTCCTTGTAAACACCTATATACATATTTCCACTTAATACTAATAGTCAAGCCCATAGTTATATTTATTTAAATAAGAATTAAATAAGCTGCCCCAAATGCTGATTTCATATTGCAGAACATAAGTATTTTAAATCACAACTTAAGAATGGAATATTGCATACATTGGTTTCTTAGACAACACTAACAAGCATATTTTTTAAGAACATATTTTCATCTGTAGGTCATGTAAAGCTTTATTAGGTGGTAAACACTTTTTTTTTTTTGTCTTTTGTCTTTTTAGGGCTGCACTCACAACATGTGGAGCTTCCCAGGCTAGGGGTCTAATCGGAGCTACAGCTGGCGGGCCTACGCCACAGCCACAGCAACGCAGGATCCGAGCTGCGTCTGCAACCACAGCTCACGGCAACACCGGATCCTTAACCCACTGAGTGAGGCCAGGGATTGAACCCTCAACCTCATGGTTCCTAGTCAGATTCGTTTCCTCTGAGCCACGATGGGGACTTCAAATGGTAAACACTTGTAACAGTGCAGAAATACAAGTTTCAGAAACCAATGCATTCAGATCTGCTGTTCAATAATGTCTTTTCAAAACCAAGTGAAGGAGTATGAAAATCCAGTGAACTGGCAATCCAGAATTGTACTGCCATTACATAACAACTGGATACACTGTCCCTCGTATACCTGATGCTAGACAGTTCATGTTTCTTCCATTTAGATATACATTTAATTCTACATAGGCATATGTAATATCCACCATGTCTACCTCCTGTGGAAGGCTATGTACTGGCAGCCTATTTTTCTCTTCGTTGTGGTATAGGGTTCCATCTTGGGAATTTTTTTTTTTTTTTTTGTCTTTTTGCGTTTATGGAGAGCCGCACCTGCGGCATATGGAGGTTCCCAGGCTAGGGGTCTAACAGGAGCTGTGGCCGCCGGCCTTCGCCACAGCAACGTGGGAACTGAGCCGCGTCTGCAACCTACACCACAGCTCACGCCGGATCCTTAACCCACTGAGCAAGGCCCGGGATCGAACCCACAACCTCATCGTTCTTAGTCGGATTCGTTAACCACTGAGCCACGAAGGGAACTCCCCATCTTGGGAAATTTTTGACTTAAAAATTTCTTTAACTTTTATTGGAGTACAGGTGGATTTACAATGTTGTGTTAGTTTCAGATGTACAGCAAAGTAAGTCAGATATATATCCCTTCTTTTTCAGATTCTTTTCCCATATAGGTTATTACAGAATGTTGAATAGAGTTCCATGTACTGTACAGTAGGTCCTTGTTCCTTATCTGTTTTTTTATAGTGTGTATGTGTTAATTCCAAACTCCTAATTTATCCCTCCTCCCTCCACTCATGTTTCCCCTTTGATAACTATAAGTTTGTTTTTGAGGAGTTCCCGTCGTGGCCCAGCGTTTAACGAATCCGACTAGGAACCATGAGGTTGCGGGTTCAATCCCTGGCCTTGCTCAGTGGGTTAAGGATTCCGTGTTGCTGTGAGCTGTGGTGTAGGTTGCAGACGCGGCTCGGATCCTGCGTTGCTGTGGCTGCAGCGTAGGCTGGCGGCTGTAGCTCTGATTAGACCCCTAGCCTGGGAACCTCCACATGCCACGGGTGCGGCCCTAAAACTACAAAAGGCAAAAAAAAAAAAAAAAAAAAAGTTTGTTTTTGAGATTTGTGAGTCCTTCTGTTTTGTAAATAAGTTCATTTGTTCCTTTTTCTGTAAAGATTCCACATGTAAGTGATACCATATGATACTTGTCTTTCTCTGTCTGACTTCACTTAGTGTGATAATCTCTAGGTCCATCCATGTTGCTGCAAGTGGCATCATTTTGTTCTTTTCTATGGCTGAGTAATATTCCATTGTACATATGTACCATTCCTTGGTTGCTTCCATGTCTTGGCTATTGTAATGGCCTTTTTTCTTTAAATATTCTGTCCTTCCTCTCTGTTTATTCTCTGTTATGTCTATGTTGGTGTGCTTAATGGCATCCCACAGGTTTCTGAGTCTGATCTTTTTTTCTTTTTTGGCTCTTCCATGGCATATGGAAGCTCCTGGGCCAGGGATCCAACCTGAGCCACTGCAGTGTCAGCGCAGTATCCCCAACCTCCTATATAACAAGACAACTCCCTCTCCTAAAAATTTTTAAAAATTTAATTTTCTTTAATAAGCTTTTTTCTTGAGAAATCTGTAAAATATAGTTCTCTCAAGCACTAAACATTTTTGTTTATAATAAGATGGACAATTTTTCCTAAGCCATTTTTAAAAAACTGAGCTATTTTATTTATTTTTTTGTCTTTTGAGGACCGTACCTATGGCATATGGACGTCCCCAGGGTGGGGGTCAAATCAGAGCTGCAGCTGCAGGCCTACGCTACAGCCACAGCAACATGGGATCTGAGCCATGTCTGTGACCTACACTGCAGCTAGAGCATTGCAATGCCAGAGCATTAATCTACCGAGCAGGGCCAGAGATCTAATCCTTATCCTCTTGGATACTAGTTGGGATCATTACTGCTGACTCACAACAGGAACTCCAAAATGTATATTTTTATCAATGTGAGAAGAGAGGAGATAAATGAATGCTTAGAGGGAATGTTAAGATTGATAGCAACATTGTCTCTTTTTTTTTCCGCCTTTTATGGCCACACCTGTGGCATAAGGAAGTTCCCAGGCTAGGGGTTAAATAAGAGCTACAGCTACCACCCTATGCCACAGCCAATAGCAGCTCAGGATCTGAGCCACGTCTGCCATCTACACCACAACTCAGGGCAATGCCGGATCCTTAATCCACTGAGCAAGGCCAGCTATCACACCCCTATCTTCAGGGATCCTACTCAGGCTCGTTAACTGCTGTGCCAAGATGGGAACTCCAATCAAAGATTTTTTTTTTGTCTGTTTTTACGTTTTGACATTATAGTTTTACCCTAAGTGTCTAGATTTTTTTTCATTATATTTGCTATTTCTGTGTTCCTTTCTTCACTTATAAATAGTCCACTATGCTTTTGAGATTCCTTACACTTGAGAGAACTGAATGCAACATGTGAACCTGATTTGACCCACTTGTTGGGTAGGCCAAAAAATAGAACCTGTAAAACTATGTTTTTTTCTTTGTTTTTTATTTCTTTGAAGTATAGTTGATTTACAATGTTGTGTTTCAGGTGTATAGCACAGCAATTTAGTTTATATATATAAATAAATACATACATATGTATATGCACATGTACTTTTTCAGATTTTTTTCCATTATAGTTATTATGAAATATATAAAGTATTGAATATGGTTTCCTGTGCTATACAGTAGGTCCTTGTTGTTTATCTGTTCTGTATATAGTGTTGTGTATCTGTTAATCCTGAACTCATTTATCTTCCTCTCCCCTCCCCTTTGGTAACCATAAGTTTTCTGTATCTGTCAGTCTATTTCTATTTTGTAAATAAGTTCATTTGTATTGTTTTTCTTAGTTACTGCATATAAGTGATAGCATTTAATACTTCTTTTTCTCTGTCTTACTTAGTATATTCTCTGGATCAATATTATTGCAAATAACAATATTTAATACTTTTTATGACTGAGTAATAGTCCATTGTGTGTATATATGTCTTTTATTTGCTATAGTTTGTAAAGCTAAAAGAAATGAAAACTTTATCAGAATAAATCTGTTTTACTTGCAGTGTGTTTAAGTAAAACAGTGAAAACTTAGGCGAAATAAAATCAAAGAAGAATCGTCAAAAGACTTTCTTAATGCAAACTGAATGTTGAAAATGGTTTGTCAGTAATTGTACATAATTTTTGGCATATAACATGAAAATAGGTCTGTAACTATAATTATTTTGCTAAAAGACTGTATGCAAGCTGTGGGCCCACTTTACAGATGTCCAGAGCAAAAGCCCCTTCTTTGTATCTGTTTTTTTTTTTAATTACAAATATACCAATTGGTTATTTTATTTTATTTTATTTTATTATTGTCATTTTAGGGCTGCGCCCGCAGCATGTGGAGGTTCCCAGGCTTGGGGTCTAATCGGAGCTCCAGCTGCTGGCGTACATCATAGCCACAGCCACGCGGGATCCGAGCCACATCTGCAACCTACACCACAGCTCACGGCAACGATGGGAACTCCTGGTTATTTTATTTTTCTTTCATTAAAGAAGTTCCCTGCGGTTCAGCAGGTTGAAGATACAGCATTGTCACTGCAGCGGCCTGGGTCTCTACCATGGCGTGGATCCAACCCCTGGCCCTGAAAACTTCTATATGCCGCAGGTGAGGCTGGAAAAAAAAAATAGGACCTGGGCTTCTGTTCCACACTACACCCTACCCAGAGTCCCCAAGTTGGAGAGGAGCTTAGGGACCTGGGGTGAGACAGAAGAAATTAGTGATGGCAGTGATGGTCAGTCAGGAAAGATGAAGGCAAGGGGTAACGGCTGAAGTAGAATCAGAGACAAAATGCCAGTTTTAAAAAGGGGTGGTGGTGGGAGTTCCCTTTGTGGCTCAGTGGTTAACAAATCCAACTAAGAACCATGAGGTTGCGGGTTCGATCCCTGGCCTTGCTCAGTGGGTTAAGGATCCGGCGTTGCTGTGAGCTGTGGTGTAGATCGCAGATGTGGCTCAGATCCCCTGTTGCTGTGGCTGTGGCTGTGGTGTAGGCTGGCGGCTACAGCTCCTGTTAGACCCCTAGCCTGGGAACCTCCATATGCCGCGGGTGCATCTCTACATAAAGGCAAAAAGACAAAAAAAAAAAAAAGCGGGGGGTGGGGGTGGTGGTGGACAAAACTGAAATCCACCCCTAAATCAGAACCTGCTTGGAAGAAAATGGAAGTTCTCCAGTTACATAGAGACATTATTTGGTGCGGCCGATTCTGTGGCAGCAGCACTCAGGCCTCAGCCCAGCTCTGGAGACTATATATGTATACACAGACAATGGATATATATTTTTTGATATACACAGCACATGTTCTTAAACCAGTTGTGTGTTGATGATCACTTGGGTTGTTTACATGTCTTCGCTATTGTAAATAATGCTGTTACGAACATTGGGGTGTATGTATCTTTTCAAGTTAAAAGTCTTGGTTTTTTTGGATGTATGCCCAGGAGTGGGATTGCCGGATCATATAGTAACTATATTTAGTTGTTTAAAGAAATCTTCATACTTTTGTCTCTGTAATGGCTGCATCAATTTACATTCTCACCAACAGTGTAGTTGGGTTCCCTTTTTCCATATCCTTTCTAGCCATTTATTTTTTGTAGACTTTTTGATGGCATTCTGACTCTTGAGAGGTGATACCATATTGTAGCTTTGATTTGCATTTCTCTAGTAATTAGCAATGTTGAACATCTTTTCATGTGCCTATTGGCCATCTGTATGTCTTCTTGGAGAAATGTCTAGATTTTCTGTTCATTTTTTGCCTTTATGTAGAGCCGCACCCACGGCATATGGAGGTTCCCAGGCTAGGGGTCTAATCGGAGCTGTAGCTGCTGGCCTTCGCCACAGCAACGCGGGATCCGAGCCGCATCTGCAACCTACACCACAGCTCACGGCAACGCCGGATCCTTAACCCACTGAGCAAGGCCAGGGATCGAACCTGCAACCTCATGGTTCTTAGTCGGATTCGTTAACCACTGATCCACGAAGGGAACTCCCTGTCCATTTTTTGATTGGGTTTTTTTTTTTTTTTTTTTTTGGTTTTGGTTTTTAATACTGAACTGTTTGAGCTGTTTGCATATTTTGGAAATTAGTCCCTTATCAGTTTCATCATTTGCAGGTATATTCTTCCTTTCTGTCTTTTTGTTTTGTTTATGGTTTCCTTTGTTGTGCAAAAGCATATAGGTTTGATTAGGTCTGATTTCTTTATTTTGTTTTTATTTCATTTGCCTTGGGAAACATACCACTGTTTTCATTACCATAGAAAACAGTGGTATATGTCAATGTTTTGCGTATGTTCTTTTCCAGTTTTATGGTCCCATGTCTTATATGTAAGTCTAAGCCATTTTGAGTTTTTTTTAATTAATTAATTAATTAATTTATTTATTTATTTGTCTTTTTGCCTTTATGTAGAGCCGCACCCACAGCATATGGAGGTTCCCAGGCTAGGGGTCTAACAGGAGCTGTAGCTGCCGGCCTTCGCCACAGCCACAGCAACACAGGATCTGAGCCGCGTCTGCGACCTACACCACAGCTCACGGCAACGCCAGATCCTTAACCCACTGAGCGAGGCCAGGGATCGAACCCGCAACCTCATGGTTCTTAGTCAGATTCGTTAACCACTGAGCCACGAAGGGAACTCCTGAGTTCATTTTTAAATATGGTGTGAGGAAGTGTTCTAAGTGGTTGTCCAGGAGTTCCCGTTGTGGCTCAGCGGTTAATGAATCCGACTAGGAACCATGAAGTTGCAGGTTCGATCCCTGGCATCGCGAAGTGGGTTAAGGATCTGGCATTGCCGTGAGCTGTGGTATAGGTTGTAGACACGGCTTGGATCCTGCGTTGCTGTGGCTGTGGCAGAGGTTGGCAGCTACAGCTCCTGTTAGACCCCTAGCCTGGGAACCTCCACATGCTGCAAGTGCGGCCCTGGAAAAGATAAAAAGACCAAAAAAAAAAAAAAAAAGCAAAACTAAGTGGTTGTCCAGTTTTCCCAACACCACTTGCTGAAGAGACTCTTTGCAAAAATATGTTAATGAGACACTTGGGAATATGAATATGGACTCTTTCATAATATTAAAGAATTGTTGGAGTTCCCATTTTGGCACAGCGGAAACCAATCTGACTAGGAACCATAAGGTTGTGGGTTCGATCCCTGGCCTTGCTCAGTGGATTATGGATCTGTTGCTGAACTGTGGTGTAGGCCGCAGGCACGATCAGATCCCGAGTTACTGTTGCTGTGGTGTAGGCTGGCAGCTACAGCTCCGATTTAACCCCTAGCCCGGGAACCTCCATATGCCATGGGAGCAGCCCTAAAAAGACAAATTAATTAATTAATTGGGTTATTTATTGTTGAGGTTTCCGTGTATTCTTACCGCTACTGTTTTGTTGAAGAATATTCAAAATGGGTGTTTATAAACATTTTTAGTGTCTGTATATTACATTATATGTATTGATATATTTAAATACAGCTCTTTAGTGGTAATTTTTTTTCAAAGTTTTCATTGAGGTAATGTTGATTTACAGTGTTAAAATAATTTCTGCTGTACAGCAAAGTAGTATATATACACACTTTTAAAATACTCTTTTCCATTATGGTTTATCATAGGACTTTGAATATGGTTCTCTGTGCTGTACAGTGGGATCTTGTTGATTATCCCTTCCACGTATTATATCTTACATGTGCTAACTCCAACCTCATACTCCATCTCTCCCTTTTGGCAACTTTCTATGTCTGTGAGTCTGTTTCTGTGTCATAGGTTCTTTTGTGTCTTATTTTATTTTATTTATTTTGTCTTTTTTGCCTTTTCTAGGACCGCACCTGCAGCATATGGAGGTTCTCGGGCTAGGGCCCTAATCGGAGCTGTAGCCGCTAGCCTACGCCACAGCCACAACAACACAGGATCCGAGCCGCCTCTGCAACCTACACGACAGCTCACAGCAACACTGGAGCCTTAACCCACTGAGCGAGGCCAGAGATCGAACCCTCAACCTCATGGTTTCCAGTCAGATTTGTTAACCACTGAGCCACGACAGGAACTCCTTGTGTCATATTTTAGATTCCACATATAGGTAATATATTTGTCTTTCTGACTTACTTCACTTAGTATTATTATCTCTAGTTGCATCTGTGTTGCTACAAGTGGCAATATTTCGTTCTTTATGGCTGAGTAGTATTGTATACATGTACCACATTTTCTTTATCCATTTCTCTGTCAGTGGACATTTAGGTTGCTTCCATGTCTTGGCTATTGTGAATAGTGCTACGATGAACATAGAGGTGCATGTATCTTTTTTTTTTGGCTATGCCTGCAGCATGCAGAAGTTACTCGGCAAGGGATAAAACCCAAATCAGGGATAAAACACCAAATCCTTAACTACCTGGCTAACAGGGAACTCTCTTCATGTATCTTTTTGAATTTATAGTTTTGTCTGGATATATGTACAGGATCAAATAATATTTTATCCTTCGTTTTCTTAAGAACCTCCAAACTTTTCCGTAGTGACTCTACCAACTTTTAGTGGTATTTTTAGTAAGCCTTTTTACAGTATGGCTTCTGCCAGCCCTTCAGCTGTATCTCCCTTAATATCTCTTCTTCTTTCTCTTCTCTCCCCTCCTCTCCACCCCACAAAAAAACATATATATTCCATTCATACTTTGTTTTTCTAAACTGGTAACATTAGTATATCCTCTTTCCCTTCCAGGTCTTCCCATATGAAGTTCTATCTATCTGGAAGATTTTCTCTCCTGTTTGAACTCTCTTCTACTCCTTTTCAGTTTAAAGTTTAGCTGTCATTTGCTCTGGGAAATCTCTTTTTTTTTTTGTCTTTTTGCCTTATCTCGGGCCACACCCGTGGCGTATGGAGGTTCTCAGGCTAGGGGTCTAACAGGCGCTGTAGCCGCCGGCCTTTGCCACAGCAACACAGGATCTGAGCCACGTCTGCAGCCTACACCACAGCTCACGGCAACGCTGGATCCTTAACCCACTGAGCAAGGTCAGGGATCAAACCCACAACCTCATGGTTCCTAGTCGTATTTGTTAACCACTGAGCCGCGACGGGAACTCCTCTGGGAAATCATCTTTGAGCCTGCAAGTATAAACTTCTATGCAGTTAACTTCCTTAATATTTATTAAGGTGCATTGCACATGCCTAGTCTATTTACTGTTGGCCATCTGTGTCCTCAGTAGCCATGGATTCAGCCAACTCTTCATGGAAAATATTCAGAAAAGAAATTTCCAGGTAGTTCCAAAAAGTAAAACTTGAATTTGCATGTGCCGACAACTACTTAATGTAGTATTTACATTTTATTTACAACTATTTACATAGTGTTAGGTATTATAACTAATCTAGAACTGATTTAAAAGTATAAAGGGTGTATGTAGGTTATATGCAAATACTGTTATTTTATATAAGGGACTTGGAACCAGTCCCCAAGGGTTACTTAGGGACGACTCTACTGTATCTTAGTAGGCTATAAGCTCTGAGAGTAGGGCTTGCATTTGTTTAGCATATCATTGTATTCCCCAGAGCCGTAGGAGGCACTTAGTAAATAATTGTTGCAGTGGACACTGGTAACGGTTTTACTTCAGCAGATTTCTAATATGTGTAGGACACTCTGGTTACTAATACAAACTTTTTTTTTTCATTAAAGTCACTAACTTTATTTTTGTTTGTTCATTTGTACTAATACAAACTTGAGCACAAGTTCAGGCATCTTAAATTCTAATGGAGAGGAGTGAGGTTTCCTTTTACTTTGTGCTATTCCAGATTACCTTCCACATCACTGTTTTTTTGTTTTGTTTTGTTTTGTTTTGCTGCACCCGTGTCATGTGGAAATTCTTGGGCCAGGAATTGAACCCATGCCACATCAGTGTCCTGGGCCACACTGCATTGACAACGCTTAATCCACCTGGCTTAATCCTTAACCTGCTGTGTCACAAGAGAACTCCCAATCATCTTTTAATAGTGAGAACTACTGACTGTTAAAAGATAAATTTTTGGGGTGGGGTACCCCGTGCCATATGGAGTTCCCAGGCCAGGGCAGTTGTGACCTATGCCACAACTGCAGCAACCCTAGTTCCTTAACCCACTGTGTTAACTGGGGATCCAGCCTGCGACCCAGCACTCCAGAGACACCACCGATCTTGGTGTGCCACAGCAGGAACTTTGATAAAATTTTTAATATGCCGTAGTTTAATAAGAGTTTGAGGAAATATATATTCAAATTGAGCAGCAACAAACCAGAAGTCATAGGAGTGTTCTTTGGGTAGGAGCCAAGAGAAGAACTTACTGAGAAGAAGTAGAAGGAAAGCAAGGAAGTTATTTCGTTGGTTATAGCTTAGGTGGTTGCATTATTTACAAAAGCCTAGTTGACTGTGATTATAGGTTTCGATTTATTAACCTTTAGGCATTATAGGCTTAGGTTTGCGCTTTGGTTATGTAGGCTACTAAGGCATTAAAGCCAAGTAAACTCAGAATTTTTTTTTCTTTTTAGGGCTACATTCGCAGCATATGGAAGTTTCAGGCTAGGGGTTGAATTGGACTTGTAGCTGCTGGCCTACACCACAGCTCATGGCAATTCTGGATCCTTCACCCAATGAGCTAGGCCAGGGATCCAATTATAGTCTTCAGGGATACTAGTTGGGTTCATTACCAATAAGCCACGACAGGAACTCCAAAGCCAACGCATTCTAATGGCTTCCTTGTTTAATTTAACAAGGCTAAATGTTGTGATCATATCTGGTCAGAGGTTGATGAGACCAGAGCCTAGGAATATTACTAACTTTACCCTGAAGCAGCTGAACTAAGCTATGGTTAGTCATCTTTCTCCTATTAGTCAGGGGTAGTAAGCTTGCTGATATTTATCTTAATCCTAATTCCTTCTTTTTCTAATACATTCGCAGATGCAATCTTCTATGCAGTTTCAGTTTTAGGGAGACAGTTGTGGCAACATTTTCTGGCACTCTTTTATACCTATAGAAGCGCCATCCACAGCCCTTTAAAAAAAAAATCAAATCTCTTTTTAAAAAAAATTTCTTATCCAGAGTCAGAGTGCCCCGATGACTGTTTAGAGTATGCTCACACTCTTGGAGTTCTCTTGTGGTGCAGTGCGTTAAGGATCTGGAGTTGTCGCTGTAGTGGCTCAGTCACTGCTGTGGTGTGTGTTTGATTCCTGCTCTGGGAACTTCCACATGCCGAGAATGCCAAAAAACAAACAAACAAAAAAAACCCCAAAAAGTCCCCAAACCCCAAAGAGTAAACAGTTACTGGAGTTCCCTGATGGCCTAGAGGTTGAGGATTTGATGTTGTCTCTGCTGTGGCTCAGGTTTGATTCCTGGCCCAAGAACTAACTTCTGCATGCCAAGGGTGCGCCCCCCGCCCCCCGAAGGTAAACAATTACTTAAACAGTACCTAGTTGGGGAGTTCCCTTTGTGGCTCAGTGGTTAACGAATCCGACTAGTATCCATGAGGATGCGGATTTGATACCTGGCCTCACTCTGTGGGTTAAGGATCCCGTGTTGCCATGAGCTGTGGTGTTAGGTTGCAGATATGGCTCAGATCTGGCATTGCTGTGGCTGTGGCGTAGGCTGGCAGCTGTAGCTCCGATTAGACCCCTAGCCTGGGAACCTCCATATGCCTCAGGTGTGGCCCTAAAAAAGACCAAAGACAAAGAAAGAAAAAAAGAAAGAAAGCACATAGTTGGTGTGGTAGTGGTAAGGGCTGAGAAAATTGTGTATAGTGTGCATAGCTTGGCCCAGAGAAAACATAGTATGTTGGCCTAATGTTGGTGGAATACAACCTTCTGTTTTATAAAGCTCCACAGTAGAGGTTCCTTAGGTTCCAGAAACCCATACTACACAGGCAAATTTAAAATCCTCTGCCACTTACTTGCTATAGGACTTGGGTAAGCCATGAAATCTCTAATATTCCCATTCTCTGAATTAAAAAAACAAAACAAAACAGAACTCTAACACCCTGGTTTGCTTCGCTTTAAAATTACTTCTGTTTAGGTCATTGGGGAATGGTGTGTGTGTGTGTGTCAATGGGAAAGGGTGTATGTGTCTATGTGTGTATACACGCGTGTAATTAAGTACCAGAGTCACTCGAGTTTATAGCTGCTTGACCTGTCCTAAGTCCACATTTCTGAATTGGAGTAATGCAGATGCTTTTGTAGTCTCAGGGCTTTATTTCTCTTTCTCAGTGTAGCTTACCATTGTTGTTATCATTAAATCTGTAATTGTACTGTGACTGCTTTTCCTTTATTGATTTTCTAGATTCCAAAGAGTAAATTTTATTCTAACACAGTTTTGCTGTTTCATCATTCTTCATTTATATGCTTTAATTTTGTTGTGCCATGGCTCAGCAGTTTATATTTTGTATTTTATGTGTGTATTTGTTGAGGAAATATATTTGGTAAAATTAAGAGTAAATAATGACTACAAATATATTAGCAAAAATATGCATAACTTGGTTATATATAGAAATTGGAATAAAGAAATAAGCATAGAAAAGTTAATGTCTAAAGCAACTTTGTGGATTTGAAAAACACTGTACAGAGTAAAGTAAATGTGTGTGTTTGTGTGTGTGTGTTAAAAGTCAGCCTTAAGGAGTTCCCATTGTAGCTCAGCAGATTACGAACCTGGCTAGTATCCATGAGGATGCAGTTTCAATCTCTGGGCTCAGTTGGTGGGTTAAAGATCCATCATTGATGTGAACTGTGGTGTATGTCACAGATGCCACTCGGATCCCTTGCTGCTGTGACTGTGGTGTAGGCCGTCAGCTGTAGCTCTGATTTGACTCCTCACCTGGGAACTTCTGTAGGCTGCAGGCCCTAAAGAGCAGAAAAAAAAATTTATTTAGGATCAGCAGAGAATTGCATTTCAAGGTCTGTTACCATGGCAAGCTATGCACATTTTAGGACTTGTTATATTTCCAACTCATATATTTGTTAGTATCCGTTATTTTTAAAGGGGTGCAACAGATTAAGCTATTAAAATTCCTAGTGCCAAAATTGTGTGAGCAGCGCACTACATTTTGTTAAATATATGAGTGCTTTTAATGAGCTAATCAGTTCCATGAGCTAGTAACTTTTTTCCTACATATTTAAAAGCCATCCTTCTATAGAAGATAGCTGACTTATTAACAGCTAATTTTTTTTTTTTTTTTCCCCAGAGGAATATGGAGTTTCCCCGTGGCATATGGAGTTTCCTGGGCCAGGAACTGAATCTGAGCCATAACTGTGACCTATGCAGCAACTGTGGCAACATTAGATCCTTCGGCCCTCTGTGCTTGGCCGGGGATTGAACCTGTGCTTCTGACGCCACTGAAGTCGGATTCTTAACTGACTAAACCTGCTGCATCACAGTGGGATCTCCTTAACAACAAAATTTTAATTCTTATCAAGGATTCTTCGTGAAGAGGAGTAAATTAAAGTTTTTTATAGACTCTTCTTGTGGAAAGATGAACAAAAGCCCAGCATATTCCAGAGAACTGAAGCCCAGGGTTTCTTCTTATGCCAACAGCTAAGGTAGCCATAGACCAAATCAGAGACATCCTAATTTGAGCAAACTTTTATTAAGTAATAGTATGTACATGACCTTTTAAGGGGAATTTAAAAGCTTATTGTTTTCTTCACTGATTATCTTAAGGTTACTTAAGTGTACATTAAGGGTTATATTCAGGGCTTTTTTCCTTGGGAATTTAAAATTTTAGGTTAAACAACTGTACATTTGTTGGATTTAGTACTTTAACATTAAATGTGGGCAAATACCTAAGAGTTAAATTTAGGATTCTTTCAGCTTAGTCATGTTCAAATCCTTAAATGACTTAAAATTTATTTTCATTAATGTTCTGAATTAACATAGACTAAAAACAATTTTGGAATCACAAACACTTGCTTAATAACCAAAGCGAATTTTTCCTTTATGCATGTGAAAAACTTTTTTATATTTTCTTTACAGTAATAGTATTTATCATTGATGATTTAAATTCTGCCAGATTTGAGATTGAGCAAGAGATTGTAAATACATGGTCATTCCCATATTTTATTTATTTATTTGTTACATTTTAAAGTCATTCCCGTATTTTACAGTTGAGAACTGAGAAACTGTAATTATGACATCATTCATTTATTCAGCAACAAATATATGTTGAGTTTTTACGTATTCCAGGCAATGTTCTGGGTAATAGGAATACATCAGTGAACATGAAACAAGTATTCATACTTTAATAGAGCTTACATTCAAGTGGCACTTGTCTAACTAGTGGTATACCAAGGACAGTTGATTTGGTTTGTATTTCGGTTTTCTTGTTATGAGGTTGGTCTGACAGATATTTTCTGTCCTGATTGCTAGTTGAGATAGTTTCCTTATGAAATCAGATTTTTTTTTCCTTAACTAAATCAGGAATTATGTTAAAAATTATTTTCTAAGACCGTTATTGATGTTTGATTTGAGTTTGACCAATCAGAAGAATGTCCGTGAGCTGATCAGGTCCCCTGCAACCCTACCTCTAATATTGCCATTGAAGAAAGGAAAAAAAGGAGTTCCTATCGTGGCTTAGTGGTTAACGAATTCGACTAGGGACCATGAGGTTGCGGGTTCGATCCCTGGCCTTGCTCAGTGGGTTAACGATCCGGCGTTGCCATAAGCTGTGGTGTTGGTTGCAGCCGCTGCTCGGATCCCGCGTGGCTGTGGCAAAGGCCGGCGGCTACAGCTCCTGTTAGAATCTAGCCTGGGAACCTCCATATGCCGTGGGTGCGGCCCTAGATAAGGGGAAAAAAAAAGGAGGGAAAAAAAACCCTTCCCTGAAAGCCATCAAGGAGTTCGGGTCTTTTGAGGACAAGACGCCCGTTCTCTTAGCTTAGTGCACTGCGATAAATGTTTTTACTTTACTTCACCACAACCCAGTCTAAGTAGATTGGCTTTGCTGTGTGTTGGGCAAAGCTGATCCAAGTTCGTTTTGGAAACAGCTGTTTATATTCTTTATCCCACTTAACTGAACACTCATGAACTTTGTTGTATTTGTTTGAATTTGCTATTGCTGCAGCTTGCATTGGATAAGGTGTTAAGTAATTTGTGTTAGGTATATTTTAGTAATAATTTCCAGAACATATCTAGCCTAAAGGGTTTTGGGAAAGGAATGTGGACCCCTGCTCATGAAAATCATACTCCATAGCTAAGTCTGACTTTTTCTCTCACATTAGTAATGTCAAGATTTATAATGATTTTAAGTAACTTACCTAATCAGTACGTTATTACCTTAATTGACTACCTAAAGGGCTTTGAGTTTTAGAGAAAGAGTAGTAATTTAAGCTATTGTTCTTGAAAAACTTGCAAGTGAAATTATTTTTACTATTTGTAATGTATTTATCTTTATTACAAAGTTTGAAATATCTCTTGTGGCTTAAAAAAAAATTGGTTTTAGGAGTTCCCTTCTGGCTCAGTGGTTAACGAACCCGACTAAGGATGAGGGTTCGATTCCTGGCTTTGATCAGTGGGTTAAGGATCTGGTGTTGATATGAACTGTGGTATAGGTCACAGAAGTGTCTTGGATCCCACGTGGCTGTGGGCCGTTGGCTGTGTAGGCTGCATAGGCCGGCTGTGTAGGCCCGCAGCTGTAGCTCCAATTTGACCCCTAGACTAGGAATTTCCATATGCCATGGGTGCAGCCCTTAAAAACCAAAAAAAAAAAAAAAAATGATTTTAAGAAACATATCAGTCTTGAGAACATGAGTTTGCTATCCAATTATATAACAAGAAAAAAATGTTTTTCCCTGTAATTGTAGAATTGTGAAAGTCATTGTGCTATTTTATGATAGTCCAGTAATCTCTCATTTAAGTCAACATCCTTTTGTAATTGGCTTCCCCGTAGACTCAGTCTTGTCAGTGGAAAAAGAAGAAACACGTAATAAAAGCCGAAAGTCACTTACATAGAAACTTTTCCCACTTAGTTTTTAAAATATTTATTCCTATGTTCTTTGTTTTTAAATTCAATAAATTTTATTATGTTTATAGTTGTACAGCGATCATCATAACCCAATTTTACAGCATTTCCATTCCAAATTCCCAGCTCATTCCTCACCCGTCAAGCCTGTCTCCTTTGGTAACCATAAGTTTTTCAAAAGTCTGTGAGTCAGTATCTGTTCTGCAAAGAAGTTTGTTGCATCCCTTTTTTTAGTTACCACATGTAAGTGTTACCATATGACATTTGTGTTTCACTGTCTAACTTCACTTAGCATGATAATTTCTAGTCCATCCATGTTGCTGCGAATGCCATTATTTCATTCTGTTTTATGGTTGAGTATTATGGTTGAGTAATATTCCATTGTGTATGTGTACCCCATCTTCTTTATCCACTCCTCTGTCAATAGACATTTAGGTTACTTCCATGTCTTAGCTGTTGTATATAGTGCTGCAGTGAATGTTGGGGGTACATGTATCTTCTTGAGTCATGGTTTTCTCAGGATAGATGCGCAAGAGTGGGATTGCTGGATCAAATGGTAATTCTGTTTTTAGTTTTTTGAGAAATCTCCATACTGTTTTCCTATAGTAGTTGCACCAGTGTACATTGCCACCAACAGTGTAATAGGGTTCCCTTTTCGCCACAACCTCTCCATCATTTACTCTTCATAGACTTTTTGTCTTTTAGGGCATATGGAGGTTCCCGGGCTAGGGGTTGACTCAGAACTGCAGCTGCCAGCCTACACCACAGCCACAGCAACATGGGATCCAAGCCGTGTCTGCAACCTACACCGCAGTTCACGGCAACGCTGCAACCTTAACCCACTGAGAAAGTCCAGGGATCAAACCCGCAACCTCATGGTTCCTAGTTGGATTCATTTCTGCTGCGCCACAATGTGAACTCCCTATTTTTGTTTTTATTGTCCTTACTCTAGGAGGTGAATCTGAGAAGATATTGTTCCTGTTTATGTCAGAGAGTGTTCGGCCTATGTTTTCCTCTAAGAGTTACAGTGTCCAATCTTATATTTAGGTCTTTAATTCATTTTGAGTTTATTTTTGTATATGGTGTTAGGAAGTGTTGTAATTTCATTCTTTCACGTGTAACTCTTAAGTTCTCCCAGTACCGCTTATTGAAGTGACTGTCTTTTCTCCATTGTATATTCCTGCCTCCTTTTTCATAGATTAGTAGACCATAGGGGTGTGGGTTTAATTCTGGGTTTTCTTTTCTTTTTTCTTTCTTTTTTTTTGTCTTATCTAGGGCCGCACCTGCTGCATATGGAGGTTCCCAGGCTAGGGGTCTAACAGGAGCTGTAGCTGCCGGCCTTCACCACAGCCACAGCAACTCGGGATCTGAGCCACATCTACAACCTACACCACAGCTCACGGCAACACCAGATCCTTAACCCACTGAGCAAGGCCAGGGATTGAACCCGCAACCTCATGGTTCCTAGCCAGTTTCATTAACCACTGAGCCACGACGGGAACTCCAATTATGGGTTTTCTATTCTGCATTCTACCACTGCATCCTTCGCAGTTGTCTTGCCTGTTCTTGGCAACTTGAGTTTCTTTGTAAATTTTAGAATCAGCTTGTCAAGTTCAATACGCACACAGATTGGGAGTTTTATTGGAATTACATTAACTGTTTTGCTCATTTTGCATGAAGTTTGATATTTTCTGGTAATGAGTGTGCTAGTCCATGTAAGTTATCTTTTATGTGTCAGTTAAAGTTTTTAATTTTCTGTACGGAGAACTTATACAACTTTGTTGGTTTATTACTCGGTACTTGTTGGAAATTCCATTATCACTGATCCTTTTACTAAATGCCAAATTGGTTATTTAATTGGTCTTTATTATCATTATCACCTTTTTAGTCAAACTCTCTGTCTGGATAGTTGGTGTATCCAGTAAGTCATGACTTACCTGTTATACCCCATCAGGTATTTTGTGTTAGAACATGTTTCATTTTAAAGAATTCCCATTATTTCCTTGACTTGTGTCTTTGTTTATTATCTTCCTTTATCTCCTGTTCAGAAGCTGCTTTGGGATTCTTTTTTCTTTTTTTGTTTGTTTTTTGGCTTTTTAGGGCTGCACCCACGGCATATGAAGGTTCCCAGGCTAGGGGTCTAATTGGAGCTATAGCTGGTGGCCTATGCCACAGCCATAGCAATGCCAGATCCGAGGCACATCTGCGACCTACATCACAGCTCAGGCAATGCTATATCGTTAACCCACTGAGCAAGGCCAGGGATCGAACACGCAACCTCATGGTTCCTAGTCGGATTCATTAACCACTGCGCCACAATGGGAACTCCCGGGATTCTTTCTATTTTATGTGATTTGTGCTTCTTTGTTTAATTTATTGGAGTGTCTAAGTATGGATGATTTTTAGTACCAAAATGAGTTCTTAAAAGAGTGTGAGATTCCAATAGGAAGCATTAGTACATTGTAATCTTTTTTTTTTTAATTCCTTAGGGGACGTTATGGTTTGCACTTAGTTTACAATTCCCCTCTCAACCAGGAAATTACCAATTGCTACTGCTTAAGAAGCAGAGTAAAATGAGCTTATTTCATCTTTTTCCACTGCTAATTATAAAATCCTTATGATATCTGGAAATTGAGTCAAATAGAGGTTCTGTAGTATGTGACTCATATATATTTTTTTAACATTCAATGCAGAATAGAAAACTTCAGAATTTCTTGAGGCTGTATAATGAAATTGACATATTTTATGTTTGCTCCATAACGTAAATGTCATATGAGTGCTACTTTTCTCTTTATTAGGTTCTGAATCTTTACTAGTACTACTACTGAATATTATTTTTGTTTTGAAACTTGTTGAGAAGTATTACATAGCTGTGTTGTGAATGACTTCATTTTATTTGTATTTTTTGAGGAGAATAGAAAACTCGTTTTGATGACAGTGGACATTTATTAATGTGTTTTTTTTAATTAATTAATTTGATTTAACTGATCTCCTGGTTAGTGTACTTCTATTATAGAAATGAACACAACTTAATGTGTTAAATTATCCAGTTGAATTCATTTGGTCTGATTCCATGTTCTCTGAAACTTTTTTAAATTAAAAAAATTAATCATAATTTAGCTTATAAAGTAGCTTACTTTAATGAACAAGTACACCTATTGGTCATCTTGGCAACAGCATAACATTTAGTTATATTGTAAACATGTGCATATTGTCAAATATCCTCATACAGATGCTAGTCTCTTTAAACATTCTTCAGTGTGGGATGGCTAAAGGAGGTTGACATGCTGGGAAGGGCCAAAAAGATGGAGAATTGCCTCTTTGAGGAAATAGAGTAATTAAAAGGAAAAACAATTCACAGTAGAAAAATGACAGTAGAAAGTAATAAAGTCATTGGACATAACGTGGCTTAACGTAGTTTATTGTTTGGATGTTCCTGTTCTGCCTCAGTGGAATAAGAGCCCGACTGGTATCCATGTGGATGCGGGTTCAATCCCTGGCTTCGCTTAGTGGGTTAAGGATCCAGTGTTGCCACAAGCTGTGGCTGCATATGCTGTTCTGATCCACTGTTGCAGTGGCTGTGGTGTAGGCCAGCAGCTGTAGCTCTGATTCAACCCCTAGCCTGGTTAACTTCCATATGCCTCAGATGCAGCCCTAAAAAGGGGGGGTGGACAACTTTGCAGTACTTGAGATAATTGTTTCAAGAGTTGAAAGAATTTGGAGTTCCCATCATGGCTCAGTGGTCAGTGAACCTGAATAGTATCCATGAGGATGTGGGTTCGATTCCTGGCCTCGCTCGGTAGGTTAAGGATCTGGCATTGCCATGAGCTTGTAGATCGCATGGCATTGCCATGTGGTGTAGGTCGCAGATGCAGCTTGGATCCCATGTTGCTATGGCTGTGGTGTAGGCTGGCAGCTACAGCTCCAATTCAGCCCCGAGCCTGTGAACTTCCATGTGCTGCAGGTGCGGCCCTAAAAAGACCAAAAGAAAAAAAAAAGAGTTGAAAGAATTTGGAGTGGGGTGGAAGAGAATGGAAAAGATTATTAAAATGTTAAGTATTTCGTTAAAGGAGTTCCCATCGTGGCTCAGTGGTTAACAAATCCGACTAGGAATCATGAGGTTGTGGGTTCGATCCCTGGCCTTGCTCAGTGGGTTAAGGATCCGGCATTGCCGTGAACTGTGGTGTAGTTTGCAGACGCGGCTCGGATCCCAAGTTGCTGTGGCTGTGGCGAAGACTGGCAGCTACAGCTCCTGTTAGACCCCGAGCCTGGGAACCTCCATATTGCTGCGGGTGCGGCTCTATATAAACCAAAAAAAAAAAAAAATTTTTCATTAAAGAAATGCTTTTGAGGTAATATTACTATTTTTTAAACAACAAATACCTAATTTGGAGAAGAATGTCTACTTGTTTTATTTTTTTCTGACTTATTTGTTAGGAATTAGGTGCATTTTTTTACATGTAAAGTTTCCTTTAAAAAAAAAAAAGTCATTCTTCATTTGGAATCCTGTGGCACAGGGGGTTAAGGATCTGGTGATGTTACTGCAGCAGCTTCGGTCTCTACTGTGGCAAGGACTCAAGCCCTGGCTCAGGAACTTCCACAGATTGTTAAGATTAGAGACCATAAGGATTATAAGCAAATAGCTAATTTATAAAGTGATTGTATTATTTAACAAGAAAGTTTGGGCAACTATTTCTTTGACTTTTAAATCTAACTCATGAATAAAGTTCAGAATTTTACATTTATTTTCCTTTTTTAAAAATTTCCTTTTTAGTTATTTTTAAATGAAAATAATTGGATTTTTTTATATTTTTAGGCTCGAATAGCATTTTTGCAAGGAGAAAGAAAAGGTCAAGAAAACTTGAAGAAGGATTTAGTGAGAAGAATAAAGATGTTAGAATATGCATTAAAACAAGAAAGGTATGCATGCCTCATTTTTTTATATGAATAAGAAAAGTAGAACAATGTTATTCTCTTATACATTATATTTTCTTAGACATTATCCTGCAATGTATTTGAAAGCGTTTTGAAAGATAGAAAAGCTTGCCCAAAGTACAAGATGATATTTAGATTTGATTCCTATATTGGAAAAGAAAAAGATTAAAATCTTTAAATTGAAGTAATATCTTTTATTATAGAGTCTGAGTTTTGGCTTTTTTTTAAACAGATTAGGAAAAAAAATTGTTTTTACTTGAGTGTATGTCTCGGGTAATTTATCTTTTTTCTTTTACATACGGTACGCTTTTTTCCTCCGCCCTTTGCTAATAAAGTTTAAAAAACAGACATTTGTGTTATACTTTGTCATTTGAGAACTATATACCAGTAGTTACTTAACTGTGTAGAAAAGGAAAAAAATTTTTTCTTTTAACAATTTATTATTAAACTTTCAGGGCAAAATATCACAAATTAAAATATGGCACAGAACTGAACCAAGGTGATTTGAAAATGCCAACCTTTGAATCAGGTAAACTCAATTCCTCTATTAACCTCACTCCTCCCCAGTTCAAGAAAAATTAGTTTAAGCTCATTTTTATGTAACAGATATTCTCTTTACTCCGGTTTTGCTTTGATAACATTGGTTAGATTGCTGACTCTTGTAATACTGTGTTGAATTTTGGGGAAGATAATAAATGAAAAGAAGTAAATATAGAACTAAGATTCTCTTACTGGAGTTCACTTTGTGGCTCAGTGGTTAACAGATCCGACTAAGAACCATGAGGTTGTGGGTTTGATCCCTGACCTTGCTCAGTGGGTTAAGGATCCGGCGTTGCTGTGAGCTGTGGTGAAGGTTGCAGACACCACTCGGATCCCGCGTTGCTGTGGCAAAGGCAGCAGCTACAGCTCCTGTTAGACCCCTAGCCTGGGAACCTCCATATGCCACAGGTGCGGCTCTACATAAAGGCAAAAAGACAAAAAAAAAAGATTCTCTTACTAAGTGAAGTAAGCCAGAAAAAGAAAGACAAATATCATATGCTATCACATATGCGTGGAATCTAATATATGGCACAAATGAACCTATCTATAAAACAAAAAAATTCATGGACATAGAGAACAGACTTGTGGTTGCCTAGGGGGAGGAGGAGGGAGTGGGATGGACTGGGAGTTTGGTGTTAGTAGGTGCAAACTATTGCATTTGGAATGGATAAGCAATGAGGTCCTGCTGTATAGTGCAGGAAACTATATCCAATCACTTGTGATGGAACATGATGGAAGATAGTATGAGAAGAACGTATGTATACGTTTAACTAGGTCACCCTGCTATACAGCAGAAATTGACAGAACATTGTAAATCAACTATAATAAAAAAATTAAAAACTTTAAAAAGCAAGTAGTTTCATCTACATCCTTTTATGTAAGCTTAATTTTTTATTATTAAAACTTTTTTTTTCATAGAGAAGTTGTGATTAACTCAGTTTAGTACTCAAAAAATTGGAAATTTGATTTGGAAACTATCAGGGCAGCCAAATGAGGATAAGAAAAGGAAACAATTATCTTTACTTGACCTTGCTTTTTACTAAAATAGTGAGTGTAAGTAGTATCTGATGAACAGTTAGGCAGGGAAGAGAGGGCAGGCTGGATATCGGAAAAGACTAGCCGTTTAGTGTTAATTTTAGGGTTTCATATGACTACAATTTGAGTAGTCTAAAATAATAAGTAAAGCATATTTTGATGTATATAATATTTGGGAATCTTACTGTAATTTCTTATTAAGGAGGTAAATGTCGATCTCATTTATATACACATTTAGATGGTGTAGGGAAATTGAATTTATACTGTTCTTGGCTGCTGGTTACTGAGACAGGGAAAAATATGTCTTTATTTGGCTGTATTTTTCTTTTCCTTTTGTAGTTTCCATACCTAACCAATACAGAGCATGTATGGTAGCAAAAATAAAACCTAACTGTGGATTTTTTTTTTTTCAGTTAAGTGTTTTAGTAAATTTTTAGAATTTAGTTAATTGGTTTTTAGTTTAATATTATTAAGTACTTAAAACTTGACAGGAATGCCCTATATGTACAAGCTGCATTTATTTTGGGTCTTCTCCACTAGCGGTTTTAGCATCAGAGCCATATCTTCCCAGTTTTCACATATAAAAATTAAGGAGTTCCCACTGTGGTGTAATGGGATCAGCAGCATCTCTGCAACACCAGGGCTAAGGTTCAGTCCCTGGCCTTGCACAGTGGGTCAGAGGATTCAGTGTTGCCACATTTGCGGCATAGATCACAGCTGTGGCTTAGATGTGATCCTTGGCATAGCAACTCCATATGCCAGTGGGTGGCCCAAAAAGGGGAAAGAAAAAATTGAGACCAAGTGGCATAGGTTTCCTTTGAATTAGTTTTTCAGTGGTTATGCAGACTCAGTCTAGGAGTTCCCATCCTAACGTAGTGGTTAACGAATCTGACTAGGAACCATGAGGTTGCGGGTTCGATCCCTGGCCTAGCTCAGTGGGCTAAGGATCTGGCGTTGCCGTGAGCTATAGTGTAGGTTGCAGACGCATTGTGGGATCC
Source organism: Catagonus wagneri (assembly GCA_004024745.2). Classification (NCBI taxonomy): domain Eukaryota; kingdom Metazoa; phylum Chordata; class Mammalia; order Artiodactyla; family Tayassuidae; genus Catagonus; species Catagonus wagneri. The sequence goes on along the minus strand of PVHT021183629.1, from coordinate 8,733,083 downwards.
TGCATTGCTGTGGCTGTGGCGAAGGACGGCAGCTACAGCTCCTGTTAGACCCCTAGCCTGGGAATCTCTGTATGCTGCGAGTGTGGCCCTAGATAAGGCAAAAAGACAAAAAAAAAAAGACTCAATCTAATACTGTTAAAACAATATTATGGTCACCTCTTTGGAAAAGCAGCCATAAACGATAAAAAAGATTGAAGGTCTATATTTTGGGTCATGTTTACTATAGCAGTTTTATTGTAATTAGAAGGAGCACAGTGGCTTCACCACAGAGAAAACTTGATGGCTTTGGAGCTTTTCTTTGCCTCATTTACTATCTGATTTGGCTAGAATATTCAGAAAGTAAGCAGTCATTTTTTATAACTTAAGGACTGTCCCCCTAATTTGGTCTGTGTAAGTGTATGAAACGAGGCTAGTTGCCCCCACATTGTTCCTGGAGCTAGAGTCAGAAGTGGCTAACTGGTGCAAGTTTATATAAAGGAAGAATCATTAGAAGATAAATCTCTCCTGCCCCCAACTGAAATAAGATAAAAATAAGCCTGTTTTTAATCTCTGTAAACTTAACTATTAAAACTTTCTCAAATTGAAGAATAAAATAACATCCACCTATTTTATTTATAGGAGACACAATAACAAAGTAGATTGTTTTTACTGATGTAGAAAAACTACGCAGGATGTTCAGTGGGAAACAGATAAAGGGATGGGCAAAAATACACTATGCAAACAATGAGATAAAATTACGTCAAAGAATAGATAAAGACAAATATTAAATGAATCATCCTTGCCTTTTATATACTTAAAATAAATCAAAATGTGAGAAAGGAAATTTACAAAATATCACTTTTTTTTTCTTTTTTGGCCACACCATGGCATATGGAGTTCTAGGGATCAAACTGACACTGCACTTGCAGTCTATGCCACAGCTACAGCAACACTGAGTACTTTAACCCACTGTGCCAGGTGAAAAAACTGTGTACTGAGAAAAATGATGTCACTTTTGGATTTCTCCCATCATCCAGAAGGAGGGTATTCCTGTAAAATCTTTCATAAACCAAAATGACATAAAATGTAGAAGCAATTACTTACCTTTGAACACATCTTGCTAATGATACACAAAATAAAACAAGATAAAGCACTGATGGTAACACATAAATCAAAGCTATGACAGCTTGATGCTGAGATGTTGAGTGTCGTTTTTGGGGATGAAGCTTAGTGTGGTGCCTCTCTTGCTGCTTGGGGGTGCAAGCTGCCACTGTAATGGTTCACTGCAAAATAAATGCTTGGGAGCTCTTACTTCTTTTCAGTTTTTTTCATAAAAAGCAAAAGACAGTGTTCATAGTATAATTTTGTTGTTGCTTTAAATTTTATGGCTGTGCCCGTGGCATGTGGAAACTCCTAGGCCAGGGATTGAATCCAAGCCTCCGCTACTACATTAACCGCAGCTGTGATGCCAGATCCTTTAACTCACTGTGCCGGGCTAGGGATTGAACCCATGCCTCCACAGTGACAAGAGCCACTATAGTTTCATTTTGTTTGTTTGTTTGTTTGTTTGTCTTCTTAGGGCTATACCTGCAGCATGTGGAGGTTCCCAGGCTGGGGTCCAATTGGAGCTATAGCCACCAGCCTATGCCAGAACCACGGCGATGCTGGATCCGAACTGCATCTGCAACCTACACCACAGCTCACAGCAACCCCAGATCCTTAACCCAATAAGCAAGGCCAGGGATCAAACCCATGTCCTCATGGATGCTAGTCGGGTTTGTTAACCTGTGAGTGACAAAGGGAATTCCACATAGTTCCATTCTTAACCCGCTGTGCCTCAACAGAAACTCAGTAGTATTCTTTTTCTTTTCCTTTTTTTAAATTTTTAGGGCCGCACCCGAGGCACATGGAGGTTCCCAGGCTAGGGGTCCAGTGAATCCAAGCTGCTTCTGCGACCTGCACCAGAGCCCACGGCAATGCCAGATCCTCAACCCACTGAACGAGGCCAGGGATCGAACCCACAACTTCGCGGTTCCTAGTCAAATTCACTTCCTCTGTGCCACAACTCCCATAGTATCCCATAGTATCCTTATTTTTAAAAAACAGGAAGTAATTCAGGTGTTCTTCAAAAATAGAGCGGATAAATATATTGTGATATTTTACTATAAGGAAGTGCTATTTTTAAATTTTTTTATTGTTATTATTTTCCTTTTTAGGGCCACACCTGCATCTTATGGAAGTTCCCAAGCTAGGGCTTGAATGAGAGCTACAGCTACCAGCCTGCAGGCAACACAGGATCTGAGCTGTGTGTGTGCCCCTATACCACAGCTCACGGCAATGCCAGATCCTTGACCCACTGAGCAAGATGAGGGATCGAACCTGCGTCTTCACGGATACTAGTCAGGTTCATTTCCGCTGTGCCACGACAGGTACTCCCAGGAAGTGCTATTTAATAAGAAAAGCGAATAAACTATAACAGCCTGAAAACATGAATGGATTACATAAAATTGAAAATTGATATAAGTGATTTCATATATATCAAATTCAAAAATTAATCTGTTGTTTAGCAGTCAGGATAGTGTCTACCCTTTTGGGAATACCTAATGAATGCAAAAGTGTACAATCAAAAGTTTTCGGGGAGTTCCCATCCTGGCTCAGTGATAATGAACCTGACTCATATCTGTGAAGATGTGGATTCAACCCCTGGCCTTGCTCAGTGGGTTAAGGATCCAGGGTTACATGAGCTGTGGTGTAGTTCACAGATGTGACTTGGATCCTGTGTCGCTGTAGCTGTGGCGTAGCCTGGCAGTTATAGTTCTGATTGGACCCCTATCCTGGGAACTTCTGTATGCCGCAAGTGTGGCCCTAAAAAGAAAAAAAAAGGTACTAAAACATTTTGGGGTGTGATGATGTTTTGTTTCTTTATCTAGGAAACGTTACGTGAGTGTGTTCAAAAATTCATTGAGCTGTACATTTAAGATGTGCGTCAAGAATGTCCTTAGTATTATTACAGTAGTCAAAAATGGAAACTAATTTCAACATTAGGGGACTGATTAAACATTTACATACTTCCTGTGGAATATTATGTAATTATTTCATATGATGTTAATCTGTATTTATTGCTGTAGATAGAGTGTTCTAGATATACTGTGTTAAAAGCAGCTTGTAGTGCAGTACACTTTTTTTTAATTTAAGAAGATTAGCCCATTTTTGTGAAATAGGAGAAGCTCATGTATGTATTTTCAGGTGGAAAGTTTGGAGTGATAAAATCTCAAGTACTAACACTTGGTGATAGCATTTGGGTTTTGGGTTAACTGTATTTCTTTTTTATTATTTATTTATTTATTTATTTTGTCTTTTTGCATTTTCTAGGGCCGCACTCGTGGCATATGGAGGTTCCCAAGCTAGGGGTCTAATTGGAGCTGTAGCCGTCGGCCTACAGCCACAGCCACAGCAACGCGGAATCCGAGCCGCGTCTGCAACCTATACCACAACTCACAGCAATGCCGATCTTTAACCCACTGAGCGAGGCCAGGGATCAAGCCCGCAGCCTCATGGTTCCTAGTCGGATTCGTTAACCACTGAGCCATGACAGGAACTCTGTATTTCTTTTTTTGAAAAAATTGGGGGGTGGTGTTTATATGTTACCTGTGATTTTTTTTTTTTATTTTGCCACCCTGCAGCATGTAGAGTTCCCAGGCTAGGTATCAGATCTGAGCCGCAGTTGCAAAGTACATTGCAGTTATGGCAGTACCAGATCCTGAATCCACTGTGCCAGGCCAGGGATCAAACCCTACGTCCCAGCACTCCAGAGACACCACCAATCCTGTTGTGCCACAGGGGAAACTCCTATATGTAACATGTGATTCAAAATGTCATAAGTAGAAAAAATTATACAGAAAAAAAATGGGGAGCCATTAGCGTGAGATAAATATTTCTAGAAATCATAAATGATTTTACATTCACGGGAAGAATGAGGAGATAATAATGGATTGTTAGAAAATATTTGAATTGTTACCGATGAGTATTTGCTCATGCGATTCAGGGGTCTAGGGGCCTAATGACTGTAAGCCATGGTAACAGTTCACAACATTCATTGTGCGGGCTTATCTTTTTTGTGTGTTTGTGTGTCTTTTTTTGGTCTTTTTAGGGCCGAATCTGTGGCATATGGAGGTTCCCAGGCTAGGGGTCTAACTGGAGCTGTTGCTGCCAGCTTATGCCAGAGCCACAGCAACACCAGATCCGAGCCGCGTCTGCAACCTACACCACAGCTCATGGCAACACCAGATCATTAACCCGCTGAGCGATGCCAGGGAATGAACCCGCAACCTCATGGTTCCTAGTTGGATTCGTTTCCGCTGCGCCACGACGGGAACTCCTGTGCGGGCTAATCTTCTATGGCCCTCTATTTTTTGCTTTGTCTTAATTTTTTTGGCCACTCATAGCACGCAGAAGTTCCGGGGCTAGGGATCATACCCAGGCCACAGCAGTGACAACTCTGGATCCTTAACCTGCTAGAACCACAGGGTACTCTTATCTTAGTTTTTATAATGGGAAATTATAGGAAAATATTTTATATCATTAGTGCCAATATATAGTTTTTAATTTCACTCTAGAGATACTTGCTTTGAGCTTTAACTCATCTGAAATACTATTTATTAAACTCAGTTTAATGAATATATTTGGCTAGCTGATAATAAAATGACTTTTTACATATAGTAAAAACTATTTTCTGGTTTAACTTTTAGTTCTAAAAATGCAATTGACTATATAAAGTCTAATATATAGACTTAGTGTCTGTTGATACAGACTCAAAGTTATTGACTAGTTATATATATTATATATTCATATATGTACACATATATATATATACTTAATTTTTTTTGTCTTTTTTTGCCTTTTCTAGGGCCACACTCGTGGCATATGGAGGTTCCCAGGCTCAGAGTCTAATCGGAGCTGTATCCGCCAGCCTGTGCCACAGCCACAGCCACACCAGATTCGAGCCGCGTCTGCAACCTACACGCCAGCTCACAGTAACGCTGGATTGTTAACCCACTGAGCAAGGCCAGGGATCGAACCCGCAACCTCATGGTTCCTAGTCAGATTCGTTAACCACTGAGCCACGACGGGAACTCCTGTACTTTATTTCTTAAGAGCTGATTTGGGATAGTTTATGTCAATAGTAAATATAGCTTTTTAATTTCAAAAGCACTCAACTCGGCAGAATTCTGATAGTTTAAAAAATTGACTTTAGTAAACATTTCATTTCAATGCCTGGACTTTTGATTTTTGAATCTGTAGTAATAGTAAATGTACACTTGAGTTCTTCCAATTTTAAAACAATGCGGGTAGTACTTAGGTGTTTGGGCTATCAAGATATATAATGAGTGACCCACAGGAGATAATCAAAAGTTAATTTTCTTCTATCCTTTATAAAATATTAGGTCTATTTTTGTGAAACCTTATACATAGAGAACTTTGGCAGTATTTTCAGGAGTTGAAATATTATGTATGAAACTTGTCTTGTTTTTGTTGTTAATTTTTAGAAGAAACCAAAGACACAGAGGCTCCCACAGCACCTCAGAATAGCCAGTTAACGTGGAAGCAAGGCAGACAACTATTAAGACAGTGAGTAATGGTTCATTTTCAGCTTTCTTTAAGGATCTAGATATCAAAGTGCCAATCACTTTGAAAGTGAAAAGTTATTTAATGATAGTGGGACAATGTATATAGTTTTCATATTGCTTCTTTTTTGCTTTGTTAGATCCTTGAATCTTTTTAAAGTCTGTTTCCTCTGACTGTTTCTCCAAACATTCCTCAAATGATATTTGTGGAGTAGAATGTCATAAAGACTGGATGTCTTGAAGGCCAGAACAAAAACAATGTAGAGGAGTTCCCTTTGTGGCGCAACGGAAACGAATCGACTGGGAACCATGAGGTTGCCAGTTCAGTCCCTGGCCTTGCTCAGTGGATTAAGATCCAGTGTTGCTATGAGCTGTGGTGTAGGTCGCAGACACGGCTCAGATCTGGCATGGCTGTGCTATAGGCCAGTAGCTGCTACGATTAGACCCCTAGCCTGGGAATCTCCATATGCCATGGGTGCAGCCCTAAAACAAAACAAAACAAAAAAATAATATAGAATTCATATTTATGGACAGTCTCATTCCCATCACTGTAGAATTCATGGGTTGGGTTTTAAGTGGAATTGTGACTGGTTTAGAGAGGGACTTTAACTGGTTATCTGAAATTTTCAGAAGTGGTTTGCCAAAGCCTACTTTTACTTGAGTTTTTGAGGAACGTTTTTTTTTTTTTAATGGCTGCACCCTTGGCATATGGATGTTTCTGGAAGTTCTTGGACCAGGAATTGAATCTGAGCCATAGCTCTGACCTCCGCAGTGGCTGCGGTAATGCCAGCTCCTTTAACCCACTGTGCTGGGTTAAACCCATGGGGATCAAACCCATGCCTCTGTGGTCACTTGAGCCACTGCAGTCAGATTCTTAACCCATTCTGCCATGGCAGAAACTCCTTGGGAACTTTTTTGATGTTTGAATTCTCTGCTGTATTAGAAGTATTTCTGGGAGGTCCCATCGTGGCACAGCTGAAATGAATGACTAGGAACCATGAGGTTGCGGGTTCAATCCCTGGCCTCACTCAGTGGGTTGAGGATCCGGAGTTGCTGTGAGCTGTGGTGCAGGTCGCAGACACAGCTCAGATCTGGCGTGGCTGTGGCTGTGGCTTAGTGGCAGCTGTAACTCTGATTGGACCCCTGGCCTGGGAGCCTCCATATGCCGCTGTGTAGCCCTAAAAAGAAAAAAAGACAAAAAAAAAAATTCTTATTTTTTTGTCTTTTATCTATTCTTTTCCCTTATACTTTTGAAAATTTTGATACTTGCATGCTACTAATGTGGTAGATAATTTATCATTATTCAACTTTATCAACTCTGGACATCTTTACCTTCACTTCAGTAACCCAGTCAAGTGTGGTCAGACCCTTGATCTTGTTATTATGTAGAATTGCCCTTGCATGATCCAGCAGTCTCATATTCCATCTCTCTTACTCCAGGTCGCATGTTACTTACCTTGACCTTTAGTTCCTTGACTGCTTTGTTTTCCTTTATATCTTCTCTATATATGGCTTGTTTTATTTTGGGTCGTGGTGATGGTGGTGGTAGGTTTGTTTTATTAAGTTTGTATTTATTACTTCCCTTGCTCCCATTTAGACTTCATGATCTATCACCTTTTTACTTATTGCCTTAGCTTTCTTACTGTCCACTACTTACCCCCCTCCCTGTCAGTCATTTTCCTATATATACCTGCATTATCCCAGCCCTAGTTCGTATTATCTGTTGCTTCTCTAATTAATTCTTGGAGAAAAATCACAGAATCGTGTAAATGCCATTACATATTCATGGTATCTCTCCAAACATTACAGAGAGGCTTTTTCCATATTTCTGTTCATGTCCTGCTCTCGTTGCTGTTAGTAGATATTATAAACTTTTGCTGCATCTTAGTCCATTCTCCCATATTCTTATTAGAGCACCTCAGATACTACTTCACTAAAAATATGAGGGCTGTCAGGTGAGAACACTCTCTTTTTTATTTTTTGTCCTTTTAGGGCTACACGCACAGTATGTGGAAGTTCCCAGGCTAGGGGTTGAATTGGAGCTGCAGCTGCTGGCCTATACCACAGCTACAGGAACACGGGGTCCGAGTTGCGTCTGCGACCTGCACCATAGCTCGTGACACTGCTGGGTCCTTGACCCACTGAGCTAAGCCAGGGATTGAAGCCGCATCCTCATGGATACTAGTCGGGTTCGTTACCGCTGAGTCACAGTGGGAAATCCTCTCTCTCTCATTTTTTTTTTTTTTTTTTTTTTAATTTTGTAGCCAAACTCATGACATATGGAAGTTCTTAGGCCAGGGATTGAATCCAAGCTGTTGTAGCTGCAGCAACACTAGATCCTTTTTAAGCCACTGCACCAGACCAGAGCTTAAACCCACACCTCTGCATTGACCCAGGCCCCTGCAGTTGGATTCTTAAGACACAGTGGGAACTCTAAGTACTCGCTCAACTTTTTGTTTTCTTTTCCGTAAATGTATTTAAACTTCATATTCATTACCTCAATTTCTAATGTTGCATTCAAAGAGGTATTTGTTGGAGTTCCTGTCATGGCTCAGTGGAAATGAATCTGACTACTATTCGTGAGGATGCAGGTTCGATCCCTGGCCTCACTCAGTGGGTTAAGGATCTGGCGTTGCCCTGAGCTGTGGTGTAGGTCACAGACGAGGCTCGAATATGGCGTTGCTGTGGCTGTGGCATAAGCCGGTGGCTACAGCTCCAATTTGACCCTTATCCTGGGAACCTCCATATGCCACGGGTGTGACCCTAAAAAAAAAGACGAAAAAAAAATATCCTAAAGAGGTGTCAGTCTGAATTCTTAGTGACTGAAGATCAAGGAATTTTTAATAAAAGCAGATTGAAAGTTTGGTGGGATAGATAGCAGAGTGGAGGGAAATGCTGAATAGTTGAGTTTCAGAAACATAAGAGCTAGAGTATCAAAGGATTGCTCAGGGACTGAAAACACCCAGTGTATATTCTTATTCTTTGGTGTTCTACTCCTCTGTGTATTATTAGTTTTATTCTTTTCTACTGAAAATCACTTTTTTCCAGATGGCAGGAACCCTTAACTTTAGTTAGAATAATTTCTGAGGATTAGATTTGTCTTGACCAGATCAAATAACTGCCCATAAGTCAGTTATTTTTACCTGGGTTGTTTTAGATCTCAACTGCTCCTTCAGACCACATGGTTAGTGCTGTGGGATTTTTCCCCCAAAAAAGGATTGCACTTTTTTAGAAGAATATGACTACTGTAGAGAAATTCGTTGTGTGGTATTTCTCTTATAAATGCCTAATCCAGTTGCCTGGCCTTATATTCTGTCTTTTCTCACCTTTCTCTAAGAGTAGTTTATCTCCACAGTCTTCCTTGTTCATTTTTCAACACTAGTCTGTTTTCCATTTTGATGTTTCACTGAAGCCGCTCTCACAGTCATATTTATGAGACCCTTTATATTTCTATTTGATCTTTTGGAAATATTTGACACTAACTGTTCATTTATTTTTTAATGCTTTTTTTCTTACTTTCATGAAACTATTCTCTGCTTTTTTTACCCTAATTTCTCAAGTTTTCTTTTAATTTTCCTTTGAATTTTCTTATTCTTTTAGCCTTTTTTGTGTTTGTGTCCAGAGACTTTGTTTTTACTTAAACTTTTTCTCTGGGGAATTTCTCTTTAAATCCATGGCTTCAGATACCACCAAACATTAATGATTCCCAAATCTGTTCACCCAGAATAATCTCTTTTGAGCTTTGGACCATTCCTATAACTGGGCCTATAAATGTAATCACTAGTATAGACACTAAATGATAATATCATTATTATAGAATGGTCCCGATCCTTCATTCTTCATTATATTGAATAGAACCAGCACGCAGCTATTGTAGTTAAAAACTTGAAAATTTTTCAAAATTCTTATGTCATCTTTTCTTCTACTGCCATATTTACTTGTGCACCAAGACACTAAGATTATATCTTATTTTTCTCAAATATCTTCCTTTCCTCTCCAGTTTAACTTCTAGCTTTGTTAGTATCCTAGCCAGTCCCTGTCTTTAGCATTCACTTAAAACCCTTTATTTTGTAGCAGCATATAAGGCTTCTTTTTAGCATCTTTTCTTAGCCTGTCAAATACTTTAGAAAGATATTCATTTGTCATACAAAGCCATTCATGACCCATAATCTGTGTCATGATTTTGTCAGTCCCCTCTTCTTTATCAGTCTCATCCTAGATCCTCGGTTAAGTACCCTGGTTTAGATACATGAAAGATTTGAAGACTGTAGGACTGTAGGAATACTATGAGATCATAGATCCTAGAAGAAGAACTAACCTATCCAGAAACTTTTTTTTTTTAATAATGTATATCAGCAACTCTGTTTTTTGTTTTTTTTTTTAGCCAAAGCATTTTTAGGTTCTGGGGCTTTTTAGGCTTCAGGATAATTGGCCCTTAATTAGTGTTAGCCATCTAGAATGCTTTCTTAATTAAATTTTGGTTTTTAATTGCCCTTGTTTTCTTAGAACTAGAACTAGTCTATAGAGAAGAAAGTTACTGAGGCAAAGGAAGAGTACATATTACAGGATTATGGGTTTTTCCAAAATCCTTTGTGATTTTGATTTAACAAGTTTGCAGGTACTAACATATGTGAGATTTAATATTTTGAATTTTCTCTTACAGATATCTTCAGGAAGTAGGCTACACAGATACGATATTAGATGTACGGTCTCAGCGGGTAAGGTCATTACTTGGACTGTCCAATTCAGAACCAAATGGATCAGTAGAAACAAAGAATTTAGAACAGATACTGAATGGAGGTGAATCTCCTAAGCAAAAAGGACAAGAAATCAAAAGGTATGATCTATACTTATAGGTTAACTTTGTTTATACAATGGGTATTATGATTCTCTTTAGCTTGTTACTGCTATTAATGACTTTTTCTTTTTTTTTTTTTTGCTATTAATGACTTTTAAAGCACATAAAGTTTAGCCTCAAAGACTTTTGTCCCTCTAAATGGTGCCACGGGCAAATAAACTTTCTGTTTAGGTGCTTTTTAAATTTATGTTAAATTTTGATGCCAAGAGAATGACTATAGTTCTGAAATAGGTGCAAAATTAAAATTTGAGGGTGATTTTATGTTATTTTAACTTCATAATTTTACAGTTTTTATTAAGAGTATTTTCAGTAAATTATTCTACACTATAATTAGAATAGTAATAGTTGTATAGACACTAGTGTGAAAAAAACAAGGCTTTGCATTGTTTTGGGTTCAGAAAGCTACCAGATATGATGTACTTTTTATTTTTATAACTGTGGCATGTGGAAGTTCCCAGGCCAAGGATTTAACCTGAGCCACAGAAGTCATAATGCCAGATCCTTAACCCATTTAGCCACCAGGGAACTCCTTATTCATTTTATTTTATTTTATTTTTTTGTCTTTTTACCTTTATGTAGAGCCGCACCCGCAGCATATGGAGGTTCCCAGGCTAGGGGTCTAACAGGAGCTGTAGCTGCCGGCCTTCGCCACAGCCACGCGGGATCCGAGCCGCGTCTGCAACCTTCACCACAGCTCACGGCAATGCCGGATGCTTAACCCACTGAGCAAGGCCAGGGATCGAACCTGCAACCTCATGGTTCTTAGTCGGATTTGTTAACCACTGAGCCATGAAGGGAACTCCTCCTTATTCATTTTAAACTGAGCTTGTAGCTAACCAAGCTGAGTAGTTCAAAGAATTATAAATACTTTAGAGGAATGCAGTTTTCTGTATCAAACCTGAATCTAAATTAAAGATCCACAGAAAACTGTATCTTCCTTCCTTTTTTTTTTTTGCTTTTCTGGCCCGTACCTGCAGCATGTGGAGGTTCCCAGGTTAGGGGTCCAGTCGGAACTACAGCTGCCAGCCTATGCCATAGCAGCGCCAGATCCGAGCTGCGTCTGTGACCTACACCACAACTCACGGCAATGCTGGATCCTTAACCCACTGAGTGAGGCCAGGGATCGAACCTGAAACCTTATGGTTCCTAGTCAGATTCATTTCCACTGCACCACAGTGGGAACTCCAAACTGTATTTTCTTATAAAGCTTCTTCCCTTTGCAAGATTAAGATTTTAGTAGATTTTTCCCCCATTGTGGTAGAAACACGTAACAGAGATTAAGATTTTGAATGCAGAGCCATTTTGTAGACTATAAGCACAGTGTTGTAGAGCACGTCTGTAGAACTCTTTCATCTCACATTACTGACTCTCCGTACACATAGCATACCAGTGCCCTACTTCCTCTTCCCCCAGCCCTTGACAGCTACCATTTGATTTTCTACTTCTCTGTGTGACTACTTGAAATACCTTATACAAGTGGGGTCATGTAGTATTTGTTGTTCTGTAGCTGGCTGATTGCACTTGGCATCATGTCCTAAAGGTTCATCAGTGTTTTCTTTCTTTTTTAATGGCTGAATAATAATCTGTTGAATGTGTATACATTTTCTTTACCCATTCATCTGTCCACAGACATTTAGGCAATAGGTGTTTTTAATCAAGGCTGGTTTCCTTTTTTTATTTGGCTGCACTCAACAGCATTTGGTAGTTCCCGTGCCAGGGACTGAACTGACATCACTGCAGTGCTAGTTTCTTAGCCCACTGTGCCACAAGGGAACACCTTGATTTCCTTCCTTTTTTTTTGTCCTTTTGTCTTTTCAGGGCCGCACCCCCAGCATATGGAGGTTCCCAGGCTAGGGGTCTAATTGGAGCTATAGCCTCCGGCCAACACCACACCACAGCAACGCAGGATCCGCGCTAGGTCTGTGACCTACACCACAACCCACGGCAACACTGGATCCTTAACCTACTGAG
>PVHT021183629.1:8655227-8719651 GCA_004024745.2 Catagonus wagneri | reverse complement strand
GTTATATTTTCTCTTCATCAGATATATTAATTTTTAAAATTCTGGTCATTGCCTTTTTAGAATGAGAAAGAATAGTAAATAGTTGGCAAAGAAAAAAGTTATAAAAAGTACAAATGGAGATGTCTGTGGTGGATTAAAGGTACTTTTTACTTGTGAGCCTTCTAGAACCTCTGGTAAGATAACAAAGACTTTTTAAGATACGTTAATACATAAGGACAAAAAATTGAATGTATGTAGAGAATGAGAGGATGTACTCCCCATCACATAGGAGAATATAATAATTTTGGAAACTGGAAAGAAAAAAAGATTTTGAGTCACAAAATGCCAGTAGAGTTCCAAAAGCAAAGGGGTTAGAGGTATCAGTTATGTCTGGAGTTAGGTTTAGAGGAGGTATTAAGAGGGAGGCTATAATAATTAACTATAATTAATAGTTTCAGCTTTGTATAAGAAGCATTTAGGATCTAAAATCCCATTTTTTATACTTTGTAGCCAGTTGAACCCTTATTCCAAAAATGATGGTTTATTTTCTCCTGAATTCTCATTTCTGGTGAATTCCAGTGATTTCTGATTTCTTAAGAAATCAAACAACTGTATAAGTTCCCATCGTGGCTCAGCAGTTAACGAACCTGACTAGCATCCATGAGGACATGGGTTCAATCCCTGGCCTCGCTCAGTGGGTTAAGGATCCGGCGTTGCCGTGAGCTGTGGTGTAGATTGCAGACGCGGCTTGGATCCTGTATTGCTATGGCTCTGGTGTAGGCTGTCAGCTACAGCTCTGATTAGACCCCTAGCCTGGGAACCTCCATATGCCGTGAATGCGGCCCTATAAAGACAAAAAAAAAAGTACATCAAGCAACTGTAGGGTGGGTTACCGTACTGAAAACAGGAGGATTATCTGAAAATTTCCATCTGAGCAGTGAGATCCCCTGTTTTCTTTTCTTTTTTTTTGTCTTCTTGCCTTTTCTAGGGCTGCACTCACGGCATGTGGAGGTTCCCAGGCTAGGGGTCTAATTGGAGCTGGAGCCGCCAGCCTACACCACAGCCACAGCAACGCGGGATCCAAGCTGTGTCTGCAACCTACACCACAGCTCACGGCAATGCAGGATCGTTAACCCTCTGAGCAAGGCCAGGGATCAAACCCGCAACCTCATGGTTCCTAGTCGGATTCGTTAACCACTGAGCCACGACGGGAACTCTCCCTGTTTTCTTCTAGTCTTTGGCTTTTGGCATTTTAGCAGTTGATCTTAAATCCCTTCCAAGCAAGAATTTTAGATCACATTAATAGAGAAGACCTTATAATACTAACAGCTGGGATTTGCCAGTGAAGTGGCTAGGCCTCCGCCCTATTATGCAGAAATGAAGCTAGCTTCTTGACAAGTCTTGCCCATGTACATAATACATCCAAGTTGCGTTTTGTTGCTTCACTGTTAAATGTGAACACTTAAGGGAAGACTTTTAACTTGAATAGGAAAATTGGAGACCAAAGGAATCAAACCAAAAAAAGAACTCAGAGAAGACAGGGAGCAGAACACTTTCAAAACTATACTCTTCTCAGATGACTGAGAGAAGATAATGCATGTAGAAAATAATATGTTATTTTATAAGGTTCAGTGAGAGATCAGAAAAGAGCTAGAAATTAAAGAGAAATAATAGAAATAGAAATTAAAAAGTGTGATAGAAATAATTTCCATGAAAACTTGGAAGATAAAGTGAAAGGACTCTTCCAGAAAAGGTTGGTGTTTGGGGGGGGGAGGAAAGTAGGACTGAAAAGATAGGAAAATGTAAAATAAAGATCGGTCCAGGAGGGCCAGCATCTGAAGAGGACTTTCAGAAAGAGTAAAATGGTGTTGAAAAGGTTATTAAAGTAGTAATTTTTTTTAATTTACAAAATATATTTACAGAATGTATTTCTAAGGATGTTGGTTTCCATGTTGAAATGATCTTCTCCAGTTACACTATAAAATAATGCATACAAAGGCCATCATTGTGAATGCTCAAAAGAAACATGTTAGCATTCAAAAAGCATGAAGTCTCAGACCCTTCACAGTCATGGTGGCTTTAATTTCCATTTTCTTAACAATTAATGATGTTGAGTCTTTTTATGCCATCTACCTATCTTTTGATACAGGGTCTTTTTGAATAATTTCCCCCATTTTTTCATTGTTTTATTTTTACCGTTGAGATTTGTGTTCTTTTTATTTTTATTTATTTATTTATTTATTTATTTTTGCCTTTTGTCATTTTATGGCCGCACCCGCGGCATGTGGAGGTTCCCAGGCTAGGGGTCTAATCGGAGCTTTGGCCACTGGCCTGCGCCGCAGCCACAGCAACGCAGGATCCGAGCCACGTCTGCAACCTACACCACAGCTCACGGCAACGCCGGATCGTTAACCCACTGAGCAAGGGCAGGGATCGAACCTGCAACCTCATGGTTCCTAGTCGGATTCGTTAACCACTGAGCCACGACGGGAACTCCTGTGTTCTTTTTATATACTGGACATATGTCGTTCATTAAATGTGTGATGCAGAAATATTTTCTTCCAGTCTGTAGGATTTTCTTTTTATTCTGTTGTTTTTTTTTTTTTCATGCCCACTGCATGTGGAAGCTCCCAGGAGAGGGACTGAACCCATGCCACAGCGGTGATGTGAGCCACGGCAGTGACAGCACTGAGTCCTTAACCGCTAGGCCATCAGAAAACTCCTAAAGACTTTTACTTAAATTCTCTTAATGTCTTTCAAAGAGCAAAAGTATATAATTTTGGAAAGTCTTATTCATCAATTATTTTTTTTTATGGATTTTGCTGTTTGACTTTTAAAGCCTTATATATGTACTGCTGTGATCAAATACAATTTTGAAAATCTAAAACGTGAGTTCTCACTTTAGAGAAGAAATTTCTATCCAAGGGATGACCGTACCTAATTTATTAAAATTTATTTTGAAAAATAATAGCACATTTGAATACTTAGTACATGGAGTTCCCATCATGGCTCAGTGGTTAACGAATCCGACTAAGAACCATGAGGTTGCGGGTTCGATCCCTGGCCTTGCTCAGTGGGTTAAGGATCCGGCGTTGCCGTGAGCTGTGGTGTAGGTCGCAGACGCGGCTCGGATCCCGCGTTGCTGTGGCTGTGGCAAAGGCCGGCAGCTACAGCTCCTGTTAGACCCCTAGCCTGGGAACCTCCACATGCCATGGGTGCGGCCCTAGATAAGGCAAAAAGACAAAAAAAAAATACTTAGTACAATAGGATTTTATTTTGATGCAGTAATTAAATTATTTTATCATAGAAATTTAACAGTCACTTTAACTGTAGAATATGTATCTTTCTAACGTTCTTGGCTAGAATACTTAGGTGATACAATTAAGTTATCATTTGAATCTCTACTACCTTCAAGTACTGTTTTTAAATAGGAGACAAAAATATTAGAATTAACCACTGGAATATTTTGATTGATTTTTTTTCCCTCTCTTATAGGCCTTCTGGTGATGTTCTTGAGACATTCAATTTCTTAGAAAATGCTGATGACAGCGACGAGGAGGAGGAAAATGACATGATTGAAGGCATCCCAGAAGGAAAAGACAAACATCGGATAAACAAACACAAAGTGAGAATTCAGGTTTTTATTCTTACTAGCTAAAATACATGTAGTTGTGTATTTGGGATAGAACATGTTACCTTGGGAGTGATTGATCATTTTTTATTTTACTATGCCACTTAAAAGTTTTATGTAGTCAGTTTTGGTGTTTTTTTGCCTATACCCTTCGTGTGTGTGAATTCGCTGGCTGGGGATTGAACCCCTACCACAGTTGCTACCCGCGCCGTAGCTGCTGCAGCAGCACTGGATCCTTAAACCTCTGCACCACATGGTAACTTTCTGTAGTCAGTTCTTACTGAGTTATCTACATATAGTAGAAATTATCGTTTGCTGTATTATAAACTAAATGGCAAGAAAAGTCTGTTTTTATAGGATTAGTCCAGTGGTTTGAAAAATTTTTAAAAAGCTACATCTCCACTTCTGTCACTGCTGAAGCTTGTCGCTTCATGTCCAATAAACAAGTGGTAAGTTATAACTAAAGTCGCAGGGGGGGATACTCCCATCCTGGATGATGGAGCAAACTAAGAATTATAAATGTACGTGTCAGCACTTTCATTCTTTGCTGAGGATTAATATGTTTGCTTTTGCTCATAACCTAAGAAACAGGTTTATCAATTTTAGTGTTGATACAGGTTAATTGTAAGAACAAAAGTAGGTTAGATGATCCATATGTGAAGTATCATAGTAGTGTACAGTATTTCAAGTATGTTTAAAACAAAAGTGCATAAGTTCGTTTCTGGTTCTTTGGGATTTTACAGTAATGTAGGGAAAACGCCGGTGTTCCTTAAAAACTTACGGTCTGTAAGAGTAGTTTTCAGCCTTTCTGCCACATTTCATATATGTAATATACTCATACGTGGAAACTTTGATCCTTTCCTTTTTTCACCTCCTGGGAAACACTACTTTACTTACGACAGCTATTGCCTTGCATTGATTAATGTCTTTATTAGCTATCCCATTTCCTTAATGAGTGATGGACTATGTACGCAATTCTTAGTGAGGTCAGTTCAGTACGACTTACTAGAATGCAAGCAAGTAAATGGATCTTTAATAGAGGTACCTTTGAGTTTATTGTAATTGAAGTTCTTTGTAAGAAGCATCATTTTGGATAATTAGCATTTCAACCATTCTTACCACCACGTTACTTGCATCACATTTTACATAGATCTTAACACAGCACTGTTAACCATTTATCTAGGGTTTAATTTGGGATTTGTGAACTGTGTGGAAAATCTAAAGTTTTGTATCTAAGGAATCTAAAAAAATAGTATTAATGTAAACATAATGGTGTGAAAACATAAAGGACTACTTTAAAATTTAACATAAAAGTAATTCTTGGCTTATATTCCATTTATAGATAGGTAATGAAGGTTTAGCTGCTGACCTAACTGATGATCCTGATACCGAGGAAGCACTGAAAGAATTTGATTTTTTAGTGACTGCTGAAGACGGTGAAGGAGCTGGAGAAGCACGGAGTTCAGGGGATGGCACAGAATGGGGTAAGGTGATAAAGAAATATGGGGGTGGGAGCACATCTGGCTCTTAAAGATATATTATTATTAAATATTATATGTGGGATATGTGTATCTGAATGAATGGTGGCGCTTAAACTGAGAGCAAGGAGAAGAGTGATACTGAATCTTTTCAGAGTATTTTTGCACCAATTTATTTAGATTTGGTGACTAAACTACTTAAAATACGGATTTTGGTGGATTTTGATTATTGAAATTTGTCTTGATTTAAAGTTGAAACATCTAGTTAATTTAGAAATCCAGTTCCTTTCCTCCTATCAGATTTTTATTTAAAAAGCCTATATCCAGTTTTAAAATTCCCATGATTTAATTTGGTAATGAAGTTAGGTTTCAAGAAGACTTAAACTCTTTTCAGTATGCCTGTTTGGCATTATCTGACTTATTACTAGAAAATAATAAAGCTACTAATCCTTAATTATAGCTCTAAATTGAGTAAGATTTAGTGAAAGTATTAAACTTTATTACATATAATACTCAGTTTACAAATGTGTTAGGGCCTAGCCTTTGGAAGTGATACATGTTAATAATAACCCAGCCATAACTTAAAGGGACAAAACAGTTCTATTTATACAGGGTTTTTAAATCCCATTAGAAAATAAAATAAAAGTATATAAAATATTTTAATAGCTGAGGTCTAGTATTTTGTTATTATTAAATATGTTCATTCAGTCATTTTTAATATCAGCATACCATCTGGTAGGTAGAACTCAAATTGTGTTTATAGAGCTTTATTGGAGAATATTACTAAGTATTTTAATGCATGTTTCACATGAATGACAAAGTTGCTTAAAGCAAGAGAAATTATCACTTGATTTTTTTAAACTACCTCAGCGATAAACACAGTTGGATTTTTTTTTTTTGTCTTGTTTTTGTCTTTTTGCCTTTTTATGTAGAGCCGCACCCACGGCATATGGAGGTTCCCAGGCTAGGGTCTAACAGGAGCTGTAGCTGCCAGCCTTCGCCACAGCAATGCAGGATCCGAGCCGCGTCTGTAACCTTCACCACAGCTCACGGCAGTGCCAGATCCTTAACCCACTGCACAAGGCCAGGGATCGAACCCGCAACCTCATGGTTTTTAGTCGGATTCGTTAACCACTGAGCCACGAAGGGAACTCCTGGATTTTTTTTTAATGCCTCATTTGTGTGTTGATACTGGGTATTGCTAAGAGCAGGAGAGACAAAACCTAATAACATTATTGACTATCCTGATAGAAATGGAGTACTTAAAAGACCTGAATGTTGTTACCAGCTTTCTCATTGTTTATAATTCTCAAGCATTGTTTTCAGACCTTTATTTCTCTCTTCTAAGTGGAAAGAGAGAAGACACATTAATTGAAGATAAGAAAAAAAGTGTCACAATTACTTTCTGCCCATGAATATACATTTTTCTACTAATTATTTGAAAATGGCTATATTACAGGTTTATCCTTCTTAGGAATCTGCCTTGCTCGAGAGAAGCAGTAAAAGTATCTGTTTTCTTCTAACTTCTCTGCTCAACCCATTCAGTGTGGGAAATATTTTTTTCCCAATAGTTTCTAAAGTACTGGTTTTTTTTTTCTGGATTATTTTATAATTCACATTTTTTAAGAGGTTTAGCACCTACAGATTCGTGTGAAAAAAATTAAAAATCACCTTTAGCACTACTATGTAAAGAGGATTTTTAATATTTTTGTATATATGGCTTTATTTAACAAAGTAGTTTGCTGTGTGCTGACTTATAACCCACACTTTTCTCTTAATATTCTTCTGTGACATCACCTTTAATAACTGCATAATATTCTATCAGTATGTTCCCATATTTATTTAACTGGGGCTCCTACTGATGGACCCTTAGATTATTTTTATTAAAGAAAAAGTAGGTCAAAAGCAGTTTTCAAACATGTGTATAGCTAAATCTTGGCACGTACTCATTACTGTTTTCTTCACCTAAAATTGCTGGAAGCTTTAACTCCCTGTCAGGATATACAAAAACTTCAAGAATTTCATTTATATAAAGTGCCATTATTTCTATAATAAAAGTATTATATGCAATTAATTGGTCCTTCTGTTCAAAGACTTTTGACTATAGAGCAGAATTTTAAGAGAGGACCTAATAAGTGAGTGACTACTGCTAATACTTTTACAATTAGGATTTAAATACCTGAATCATTTTGTGTAAATGGAAGTAAGCAACAGAGTCTCTTCCTTCCTCACAAGACAAAACATGTTTAAAGCATTTTAAGCTCTTGAGAAGGAAATGATTCTTTTACAAACAAAATGGCTTAATTATTTTCTTTAAGAAATGAAACTACCAAAAGGATATATACATTGTTTCTGAATTTATCATTTCTATTCAACAGATATTGTATTCAGTTTTTTTCCCAAAACAGAAAGGATGGATGTATAGATATTCCTTTATATTTTTCTAATTAATTAAATTGAATTTACTTATAAATGATAAAGTGGTTTTCAGATTTAAATTTTTGGGTAAAGGATACAGTTTTTTTTTTTTAGTCTGCCATAATGATACATATCTCAGTATTCATTCACATTGGGTAATTTGTCATTTTTTTATTTGATTTACTAGCAGTCTACTCAGCTATCTCCCATTTTTAATCCTTTTATCCTGTGAAACCACTGTTTTTAGAAAGCTTTTAAATCTGTTTTTCTTCTGTCATCTACATTAGGTTGTAGGAGTTTAATTTAGTAGTTTTTAGTTCTTAGCGTAACTAAAAATATTGGTAGACATTTCTAACTTTGCTACTTGTCACGTGGAGACTAGACATTTTAAGGATATTTATTTTCTCCTACACTTTGAAACTGTGATCTATAGAAATTTGTAGGACTACAGAGTACTGTTAGTACTGGAATGTATTTAAATATAATAGATAACTAAAGAACTGAATAGTCACATAAAGTTAGTTATAAATTTATGCTATATTAAGTAGGTTTATATAATTCCTTTGTTTTGGTGCTTAGAGTCACCATAATAAAATTTTATGTTTTTGTGAAGAATCAATTTTTTGGTGCATATTTGTGTTTTCTTTTAAACAAAAAAGTTCCCGTAACTGATTCAACCTCATTTCTTGGTATTTTTCTTCCCCTAGATTTTTTAAAAACAGAATTAATATGTAGAAGATTATGCTGCCTCTTCCCTTTTGCTCTTAACTATTTCTTATAAGCAATATCAAATCAGCTGTTACTTACCAGGCAAGTTTCAGGATGTTGTTTGTGCACATATGCATTCACCAACCTGTTCTTTGCACTGCCTTAAGTTTACCTTTGTTTTCTAGACTTGAGGTTATTTTGCAAGTAATATTTGGGTTTTTTTTAAGCTTATCCTTTTTTATTCCTTTTGCTTTTGCACTCCACTGCCCTTTGCTAGTCTAGTTAGAGTTATTCACAGCTTTATTTTTTCTACAGAGATCTTTTTAAAAACGTATTAAACTTTTCTGTTTTATCTTATTTCCTATATAAAATTTATACCACTTAAAAGTTTTTTTTTTTTTGCTTCTAGAAGGTTTAACAAATACATGCTCAAAGTCTGTCAGTTTGTCACTTTTAAAAATAAGAATTGTTAGCTTTGTTAAGATGAGTGCAAGCAATTAACTGTTTAGGTCACGTTTTTTCTTGGAGTATTTGATTAAGGTGACAGAATGATTCCTGACACAGCATTGTTTTCGGAAAAACCTCGTGATTAGAACAGATGAAAAATGAATATTCTCTTTTACATCAACTGACAAACGGTATTACAGTTTGCAAATTTGACAGGTTTTCATACATATAAATTTCAGGCTTAAACAACCTAGTGTCAAATAATTCAAGTTATCAAATTAAAGTTTTGGATTTAGCTTTTTATATACTGATCACAGTATCCATAAGGGAGAAAGTGGTGACAATTATGGTAGGAAAGACTGAAGGTACATTAAATAATTGAATTTCTATGTACCATTCAAATATGAGAATTTTTTATGTTTACTGCATATAGCAATAAGGAAAAAGGGCTCTTTTAACATCCATTAAATAGATGAAATCAGTGAAGTCTAGGGAGTTTATAAGACTTGTGAGCCAGCATATAATGAGTTACTGAAAAATTTTTAAGTATGTTTTCTCTGAAATCTCCCTCTTCTGTCAGTCTTCTTGACTGACTTAGCTTATGTGTTTTGGTGTAATTTTTGTTTAATTACAGGGTTATATAAACTCCTAGGTTTTCTTTAGCAGAATGTTAAACTTCCTAATAACATCTTTTAACTTAGACAATAACAGTTTAAGACTTAAAGGAAGGAAAAACCTTTAATATCTAAAATAGTTCTAATAAATTTATTTTTCTTCTGCTTCTTTTTAATTCTGTTTTTCCTCTAGTTTACTGTAGGATAAATTTTTTCCAGGCACAAGTATTTACGTAAAACAAATATAGATTTGTTTATTTAGCTAAAATAGCCAGTGTCATCTGTAGCAGATGTACAGCAGTGTATGTTTTCACTTCTCCATGCTTGTCACTGGTTCTATCTTACCCTAAAAATATCAGCTCTTAAAAAGTTCTTCAGTGGAATTTGAGTTCTGTTTTTTTTTTTTGTGTTTTTTTGCTAATCTTAGTTGTAGACCAATGGAAGAAGGTAATGAGATGTTGAACTCTTTGGTTGGGATGGGGGGCAGAGGTGGGATTCTCTGAATGCTTTGTATGGATTATTTGAGACATTGTATTTTGGAACTCTATGTATGTATTATATT
This sequence comes from Catagonus wagneri, assembly GCA_004024745.2. Classification (NCBI taxonomy): domain Eukaryota; kingdom Metazoa; phylum Chordata; class Mammalia; order Artiodactyla; family Tayassuidae; genus Catagonus; species Catagonus wagneri. The sequence continues at coordinate 8,709,814 of PVHT021183629.1, read as the reverse complement.
GGACTAGAATGCCTCTCCATTAGTACAGTTATCCTGTGCATGCAGAATCAACTTGATAGAAGGTGCATGAATATTTTCATCAATAAAACGGCACTGACCTTTCCAGCTTGCACTTTTATGAGTAGTTCGCATGTAATTCATTCGTTTGCTTTTATGATGCTGGCTGAATAATTTTTGTTAACATTTTTATAAAGATGCAGTGATCTATTTTTTATAACGTTAGATTTCTAATGTCATTGAAGGAATCCATTATTGAAAGAATAACTTTCAAATTTGTGATTCATAGAAATGATGCACCATTTATCTGTTGTTAGTAGTATTAAATGTTTTAGAAACTTATGAGATGGGCTTTTAGAATTTGTGTTGTGAATACCAAAACTGAGACTGCACCTTTAAAGTACTTTGAGTATATGCTGTTAGTACATTTTTATTCTGATTATTTAAAGCTATAACGGTTTACTGCCAACAGCTTGCATTGCCAACTGCTGATTTTTTTTCTTTTAATAATATGCTGCATGTAGATAAAGATGACCTCTCCCCAACTACTGAGGTTTGGGATGTAGACCAGGGACTAATAAGTAAACTGAAGGAACAGTACAAGAAGGAACGAAAGGGGAAGAAAGGGGTGAAGAGTAAGTGCAGATTCTATTATAATTTTGTATACCAATCTTTGAGAGAAAAAAAATTCTTCAGTTCTGTTTTTTGTGTACTTTTTTTTGTTTCATAAAGGGGGCAACTAACTTTAAACTTTGTCTGTTGTATAATTGAAATTTATTTTAACATAATTTAGGATGTGTTATTAATCAAGTAGAAATATCATTTAAATATGTGGATAAAGACGAAAATTTTCAAGGTCTTTGTATTTTAAGCTTTAAAAAATTTACCAAATTGTAAGAAATACTGGCCTAGGGGTGAAAAATAATACAAATTCGTTCAAAATTTCTCTCTATTTTTTTTGGCCACTTCTGTGGCATGTGTAAGTTCCCAAGCCAGGGATCAAACCCATGTCACAGCAGGAACTCCAGCTGCTATGGTGACAACACCAGATTCTTAACGTATTGCACCACAAAGGAACCCCTAAAGTTCTGTTTTTGATTCATAGGGCATTACTGCTATAAGCAATTCATATGCAGGTTATGTTTCTTAGTTTGGGAATCTCGAAATAACAGTGACTAGGAAAATCCTTTCTATAATTTGTGCTTTCTGGCCTTGATCTAACCACAAACAAGAGTAGCAAAAAAAAATCTCTCCATCTTTCTTGGCTGCTCCAGTGGAGGAAGGAGAGGGTAGTGGTGGCAGTAGGGTTTGTTTGGTTAATAGCTGAGTGTCTTTGGATATACCTCCATATATTTTCCACTGTGTTATATCCTGACCAATATATAACATAAGTATAAATTTTGCTCCAGCACCTCTTAAAGTAGTGTATTTCTATATTGTGATTCAAACTTAAAAAAACAGCCACATGAAAGACCTCTTCAGATCTGTGAATATTAAGTGAAGAAACTTAAAGTTTAGTTTTAGGGAAACATTAGTTTAAATTGGCCATGATTCTTGCTAGTCTATTTGACTATGTCAAGGAAAAAAACAGTAGATGACAAAGACAAAAGCTATAGACATTCTTTAATATTCCTCTCTTGGGTAACAAATGTATTAGTTTATAAGATGGCAGTTATAGGTGAGAAAGAGTGTATTTCCTTCAGTAAAGCATTCTTAGAATGATTTAATTTACTATGGAGGTTTGTAAGTGGAGTTTTGGGATTTTATCTGTTAATGCACTTTTATAGCTTTATGCTAATTTGTGTTTTTGCATGTGGATAAAAAGACAAACTGTTCTCTAAGAAGTTTAGGACTGAACGTTTTTGAAAACATTAGTGCTGGATAGGGTCTGTATTCAGCTCTAACATTCCTTACCTATATAATTAATGCATGTTGAGTATACAAGTACTTCTGCATGATTGGCTATTTTAATATAGACACAATGACACTAGAATTTTAGGGTTTGGGTTTTTTTTTTTAAAGAATTGAATTGTTTTCTTATTAGATTACTTATTTTATGTATGCCATTCATAAACTTACTTATCCACTGAAGATTTCTTTGGAAAATGTTAGGTAATGTATCTTTTGATTTAAAACATAAGCACTCCATTCTTTTGATAGAATATGTTTAAATCTTTACAGGTATACATCTTTTTTGTGTGCGTCTTTTTTTTAGGGCATACCTGTACATATGGAGGTTCCCAGACTAGGGGTCGAATCAGAGCTGTAGCTGTCGGCCTACTCCACAGCCACAGCAGTGTGGGATCCAAGCTGCATATGCAGCTTACACCACAGCAAATGGCAATCCCGGATCCCTGACCCACTGAGCTTGGCCAGGGATTGAACCCACATCCTCATGGATAGTAGTCAGATTCGTTTCCACTGTGCTGCAGCGGGAACTCCCAAACAACATCTTCATTGCATTTCACAGATACTGTGTTTTTTGGTTTTTAAACAAATTGAAGGTTTGTGGCAACCCTGCCTTTTATTAAAGTATAGTTGATTACAATGTTGTGCTAGTTTCTGCTGTACAGTAAAGTGACTCAGTCATATATATAGATATGTATGTATGTATTCTTTTCTTTAATATTATTTTCCATCATGGTCTATCATAAAAGATTGTTCCCTGTGCTATACAGTAGGACCTCACTGCTTATCCATTCTTAATGTAATAATTTGCACCCACTAAACCCAAACTCCCAGTCCTTTTCCTCCCCTGCCTTGGCTGCCACCAAGTCTGTTCTCCATGTCTGTGAATCTGTTTCTGTTTTGAAGATAGGTTCTTTTATGCCCTATTTTAGATTCCATATGTAAATGATACTATATTTGTCTTTCTCTTTCTGACTTACTTCACTTAGTATGAGAATCTCTAGTTGCATCCAGGTTGCTACGAATGGCATTATTCTGCTCTTTTTTTATGGCTGAGTAGTATTCCATTGTGTATGTGTGATACCTTCTTAATCCACTAATCCGTTGATTGACATTTAGGTTGTTTCCATGTCTTGGCTAGTGTGAATAGTGCTGCAGTGAACATGGAGATGCACCTATCTTTCTTTTAATGGTTGCACCCTTGGCATATGGAAATTCCTGGGCCAGGGATTGAATCCAAGCCATAGCGGCATCCTGTAACACACTGTGCCAGGCTAGGGATTGAACTTGTACATTTGCAGTGACCCAGGCTGTGCAGTCAGATTCATAACCCACTGTGTTATAGCTGGAACTCCCCATGTATCTTTTGGAATTATAGTTTTGTCTTTATATGTACCCTGGGGTGGATTGCTAAATCATCTGGTAGTTCTGTTTTTAGTGTTCTGACAAACCTCCATATTGTTTTCTATAGTAGGTGTACCAATTTCCATTCCTACCATCAGTGTAGGAGGGTTCCCTTTTCTCCATACTCTCTCCAGCGTTTGTTAGTAGACTTACTAATGATGACCTTTCTGACTGGTAGGGAGTACTTCACTGTAGTTTTGATTTTCGTTTCTCTAATCATTAGTGATTTTGAGCATCTTTTCATGTGCCTACTGGCCATCCGTATGTTTTCTTTGGAGAAATGTCTGTTTAGGTCTTTTGCCCATTTCTTGATTGGGTTTTTCTTTTTTGTTGTTGAGTTGTATGAATCGTTTGTATACTTTGGTTGGTTGCATCGTTTGCAACTGTTTCCTTCCATTCCTTAGGTTCTCCTTTTTTTTCTTTTTCCATGAATTGTCTCTACCTTTCTTTCTTTTTTTTTTTTAAGTTTTCCTTTGCTAGGTGAAATGCTTTTAGGTTTAATTAGGTCCCATTGGTTTTATTTTTGTTTTTATTTCTATTGCCTTGGGAGACTGACCTAAGAAATACTTTGTATGGTTGATGTCAGCAAATGTTTTGCCTGTTTTCTAGGGATCTGATGGTGTCTTGTCTTATGTTGAAGTCTTTAAGCCATTTTGAGTTTATTTTTGTACATGGTATGAGGGTGTGTTCTATTTATATTGATTTATATGCAGCTGTCCAATTTTGCCAGCACCCCTTGATGAAAAGACTGTCTTTTCCCCATTTTATATTCTTGCTTCTTTTTTCAAAGATTAATTGACCATAGGTGGCTAGATTTATTTTGGGATTCTCTGTTCTGTGCCATTGGTTTCCATAGTAATACCACACTGTTTTGATTACTGTAGCTTTGTAATATTGTGTAAAGTCTGGTGGAGTTATGCCTCCTGCTTTGTTTTTTGTTGTTTTTTTTTTTCCTCAGGATTGCTTTGGCAATTCTGGGTCTTTTATGGTTCTATGTAAATTTAGCTTTTTTTTTTTTTTTTTGCTTTTTGGGGCTATACCTGCAGTATATGAAGTTTCCAGGCCAAGGTTTGAATCGGAGCTACAGCTCTCAGCCACAGTCACAACAATGCAGGATCCAAGCTGTATCTGCAACCTACACCACAGCTCATGGCAATGCCAGATCCTTCACCCACTGAGCGAGGCCAGGGATCGAACCCACAACCTCATGGTTCCTAGTCTGATTTGTTTCCGCTGCGCCACAGCAGAAACTTCATCCATATAAATTTTGAATTAATTGTTCTAGTTCTGTGGAAAATGTCATGGGTAATTTGATAGGGATCATTTTAAATCTGTTGATTGCTTTGGATACTATGGCCATTTTAACAGAATTAAATACTTCATCTAATCCAGAATCATGGTATATCTTTCCATTTCTTTGAATCCTCTTTAATTTCCTTGATTAGTGTTTTATAGTTCTCTGTAAGTCTTACACGTTCTTGCTCTGTTTTATTCCTAGGTATTTAATTTTGGGGGGTGCAGTTTTAAAAGATACTGTTTTTTAATATTCCTTTTCTAATATTTCATTGTTAGTATATAGAAATGCATATGATTTCTGAATGCAAATCTTGTATCCTGCTACTTTGCTGAATTCGTTGATCAATTTGAGTAGTTTTTTGTGGAGTCCTCAGGATTTCTCTGTATAGTATTATGTCATCTGCATAGAGTGACAATTTTACCTCTTCTCATCCAATTTGGACAACTTTAACTTGTCTGATCACTGTGGCTAGGACTTCTAATACAGTGTTGAATAAAAGTAGTGAGAGTGGGCATCCTTGTTCTTGTTCCAGATTTTAGCAGGAAGACTTTTAGCTTTTCACATAGGGTATTGTATTGGCTGTGGGTTTGTCATAAATGGCTTTTTTTACTTTTTTAGGGTGCACCATATGGAGGTTCCCAGGCTAGGGGTTGAATCGGAGCCACAGCTGCCAGCCAGAGCCACAGCCGTAGTCTTTACCAGATCTGAATCACATTACACCACAGCTCATGGCAACATGAGATCCTTAACCCACCAAGCAAGGCCAGGGATCGAACTTGCATCCTCATGGATACTAGTTGGATTCATTTCTGCTGTGCCATGACGGGAACTCCATAAATAGCTTTTATTATGTTGAAATATGTTCCCTTTGTACCCACTTTGGTAAGTTTTGATCATGAATGGATGTTGGATTTTGTCAAATGCATCAGCATCTGTTGAGATGATCATGTGATTTTTTTTTTTTTTTAACTTTTGTTAATGTGGTGTGTTACACTAATTTTTGAACCATCCTTGTGAATTTGGGATGAATTTCACTTTGTCATGGTGTATGATCTTTTTTAATATGTTGTTGGATTTGTTTTGCTAAAGTTTTGTTGAGAATTTTTACGTCTATATTTATCAAAGACATTTTTGGTAGTGCCTTTGTCTGATTTTAGTATTAAGGTGATGGTAGCTTCATCGAATGTCTTTAGGAGTATTCCTTCTCCAGTTTTTTGGAAGAATTTAAGAACCATTGGTATAAATTCTTTGTGTATATTTGGTGGAATTTGCCTGTGAAGCCATCTGGTCCTGGACTTTTGTTTGTAGGGAGTTTTTTTTTTTTTTTCCCACATTTCAATTTCATTTCTAGTGATTTTCTAGTTCAAATTATCTAGTGATTTCTAGTTCAAATTATCTGTTTCTTCTTGACTCAGTTTTGGTGGGCTGTATGTTTCTAGAAATTTGTCCATTTCTTCTAGGTTGTTAAATTTGTTTGCATATAATTGTTCATAGTATTCTTTTATGGTTTTTTGTATTTTTGCAATATCAGTTGAAATTTCTCCTTTTTCATTTCTTAGTTTATTTGGGTTCTCTCTCTTTGGTGAGTCTGGCCAGAGGTTTTGTCAATTTTGTTTGCCATTTCAAAGAACTAGCTCTTGGTTTTATTGATTTCTTTTTCTATTTTTTTAATCTTTAATTATTTCCTCTCTGATCTTTATGATTTCCTTCTGCTTCCTTTAGGTTTTGTTACAGTAAGGTATTTTTAAATCAAAGTATTTGTTTTTATTTTTTTCTCTCTGGCTGTGCCCAAAACGTGAAAATTCCTGGACCAGGGATTGAATCTGTGCCAAAGCAGTAGCCACAGAGGAACACCAGTATTTCCTTTTTTTTTTTTTTTTAGGCATAGTGCTACTGTGCCCTTCATACAGCATAGTGTAAGTATAACTTACATATGCATTGGGAAACCTAAAAATTCTTATGACTCACTTTATTGTGATACTTGCCTTATTGCAGTGGTCTGGAACTGAACCTTCAGTATTGCTGTGATATACCTGTACCTTTTTGAGGCTTAGAAAGAATATATAAGTCAACTTACAGGTTTTTTTGAAGTTCTTCTGTGATGCAACGGGTTAAGGATCTGGCATTGTCACCAGACATGGCTCGGGTCACTGCTGTGGCATGGGTTCAGTCCTTGGCCCAGGACCTTCCACACGCCATGGGAGTGGCCACACACTTAAGGTGTTTTTAGTTGTAAGAGTTACATTTTTCTAAAAATGTTTTTTATTGAAAAAAAACTATTAAGAACTATTAGAAACAGATTGACCAAAACTGAAATCCCCATGAAATCTTAATTTTCTTTATGAGAGTCATAGTATGCACAGTTTTGTTATTTGATACTTAGCTAACAGTTCACAGAAAAATGTCATTTTATGTCAAGAAATATTCCTCTGTATAATGTTTTCTTTCTTTCTATTTTTTTTTGGTCTTTTTTAGAGCAACACCTACAGCATATAGAGGTTCCCAGGCTCGGGGTCAAATTGAAGTTATAGCCTACGGCACAACTACAACACCACCAGATCTAAGCTGTATCCGCAACCTACAACACAACTCATAGCAATGCCAGATCCTTAACCCACTGAGTGAGGCCAGGGTTTGAACCTGTGTCCTCATGGGTACTGGTCAGATTCGTTTCTGCTGAGCCATGATGGGAGCTCCTTAATTTTTTTTTTTAACCAAGCTGCCCTGTTGCTGTACAGAATATTAGAGAACGTGATAGGTGAAATGGGTGAAAGGGAACTACTATAATTAAGTCAGGAGCTGGGGACCTCAGAGCCATTTGGCATCTTATGCTTCAAGCTTCTTGTAAATATCTTTATACATAAACCTCCTGTAAAGTATTTTAACAAGAATATCATTATACTGTCTTTTTTTAAAAAATTTTTTTGTTTTTGCATTATAGCTGGTATACAGATTTCTGTCAAATTTTCCAACTGCACCATATGGTGACCTGGTTACATGTACATATATGGATTTGTCACACGTTCCCTATACTATAGAGCTGGATATCCTTGCTTTTCCAAAAGCACTAGTTAACCCCATTCCCTCCTACCCCCTCCACCACCCCCATGGCAACCGCAAGTCTATTCCCCAAGTTCGTAATTTTCTTTTCTGTTAAGAGGTTCATTTGTGCAGTATATTAGACTCTAGTTATGAGATTTCATGTGGCATCTGTCTTTCTTCTGACTCGCTTCACTCAGTATGAGGGTCTCTAATTCCATCCATGTTGCTGCGAATGACATTATTTTATCCTTTTTTATGGCTGAATAGTATTCCGTAGTGTATATATACCACACTTTCCTAATCCAATCATCTGTCGATGGACATTTGGGTTGTTTCCATGTCTTGGCTATTGTGAATAGTGCTGCAGTGAACATGCATGTGCAAGTGTCTTTTTCAAGGAAATTTTTGTCTGGATATATGCCCAAGGGTGGGATTGCTGGGTCATATGGTAGTTCTGTGTATAGTTTTCTAAGGTACCTCTGTACTGTTTTCCATAGTGGTTGTACCAGCTTCCATTCCCACCAACAGTGCAGGAGGGTTCCCTTTTCTCCACATCCCCTCCAGCAATTGTTGTTTGTGGACTTGTTAATGATGGTCATTCTTGCTGGTGTGAGGTGGTACCTCATAGTAGTTTTGATTTGCATTTCTCTAATCATCAGTGATGTTGAGCATTTTTTTCTGTGCTTGTTGGCCATCTTATATTGTCTTTAACACGTTTTTTTCGTTAACTTTCATAGCCATCTAAACAAAGTATAACTTTATCGGTTGCATAGTATTGCATATTATGGATTTTAACGTAGCTTCCATTAGTTAATCCTTTAGATTGTTTCTCATTTTTAGTATTTTTAAAAAATGTTTATTATAGTTGTTCTATCAATTTCTGCTGTACAGCAGAGTGACCCAGTTAAACATATATATATATATATGTATACACACACACACACACACACACACACACACGCACGCACACATTATTTTTCTCATTATTTTCTACCATGTTCCATCACAAGTGACTGAATATAGTTTCCTGTGCTATATATACCAGGACCTCATTGCTTATCCTCATTTTAGTATTTTTAAACATAATGTTTTTTTTTTTTTTTGGAGTTCCCGTCGTGGCGCAGTGGTTAACGAATCCGACTAGGAACCATGAGGTTGCGGGTTCGATCCCTGCCCTTGCTCAGTGGGTTAACGATCTGGCGTTGCCGTGAGCTGTGGTGTAGGTTGCAGACGCGGCTCGGATCCTGCGTTGCTGTGGCTGCGGCATAGGCCAGTGGCCACAGCTCCAATTAGACCCCTAGCCTGGGAACCTCCACATGCCGCGGGTGCGGCCATAAACCTGCGGCCATAAAATGACAAAAGGCAAAAAAATAAAAATAAAAAAAAAAAATAAACATAATGTTTTTAAGTAAAAATGTTAGTAAGGTTTCTAACAGCGTTTCAGGAAAGATAATTAGGAAATAATACATTGTTTCTTTTTTTAAATTTTAATTGATGATAGGATTTAGGTCTTCATCCAGGTAGCATCAAACTAATGCTAAGATACAGTTTTGCATGAAAAGGTAATTCACGTATTTTCTTAGCATACTTATTATCTGTCTTTTTGGTTTTTCTTCTGATATTTTTCCAGATGTAGCTTTATACATAAACAATAGGGTTTTTTTCCCCTTTATTCTAAAGTATGAATGGATCACAGGTGTTGGATCCTGGCATTAAGTTTCTACAGATTTTTTTTTTCCAGCTTCGCAGAGGGAAGAAAATTAAATTATTAAATTATTAAATTATTTACTAACTTTACCATATGAAATCGGCAGCTGTAATCCAACTTCTCCTTTTATTGTCTTTTTCCTTTTATTTTTTTAATGGCTGCACCTGCCGGATATGAAAGTTCCCAGGCCAGGGAATGAGTATGAGCCGCAGGTGTGGCCTACACCACAGCTGAGGCAACCCTTTTAACCCACTGTCCCAGGCCAGGGATCAAATCTGCGCCTTTGCAGCAACCCAAGCTGCTGCAATTAGATTCTTAACCTACTGTGCAACAGTGGGAACCCCCCCACTTTTTTTTTTCTAACAGGGAAAAAGAGGTGATGAGAATAACAGCTTTTTAACTTCGTAAAGACTCACCCATGATTTGACTCTTAAATGGAAAACCTTCTAAAATCTAGAGCCAGGAAGCTAATGTTATCTGTCTTCCAGCTTCTTCACACCATTTTACCCTTCTTTTTTCCCACCTGAGGCAAAAAAAAATGACTTAAAAGTGACAGTCTTGAAATTCTTTTGTATCACAGTAGGTTAGGGATCCAGTGTTGTCACTGTAGTGCCTAAAGTCACTGCTGTGTTGTGGGTTTGATCCCTGGCCCAGGAGCTTCAGCATGCCGAGGGTGCAACCAAAAAAAGTGACAGCCTTGTCTTAAACTATAGCTACAATTTGTTACTTATTTCTTGCTAAGTGAATTATACTTGAGATGTACTTTTCTATTAACATTTCTAAACGTGCAGCCCTAAAAAGCAAAAAAAAAAAAAAAGAGTTATCTTGTAAAGGCTTTATTTTAATTACAGTGATAATCAGAAAATAAAACAGATCTAACAAACATAACTAAATCCTTACTCTAAAATAAATATAATGAATAGATCTTTCCCAAATTGCATGCTAACCATTTGGTTTCACTTGAGAATACAAGGTTGATTAACAAAGGGAGCATATTTGAGATGGAAAAAACACTTAAATACTATTTTACTTACAATAATAGAGGATATAGAAGGATAAATTGCATGTCATGACTGTGCATGTTTGTGAGTAAGGATGAATTTCAAAACCAGCAGAATCGTCCATAGTTTGGCTCATACATGGCATAATGTTTGTCATTTTCCTATAATCTATTTAGAGGATTGTGCGTTTTTTTTGACTTGGTGGTTGTGGTTAAAAGGTGGGTGGGTTGTTTTATAATTCATAGTAGTAAAAGTTTTCCTTGCTGTTAAAATTAGAAAGGGTATTCTGTAGATTCAAGCAATAATTGGGAATCAGTTTTTGTTTAATTAATGCTTAATGTCTTCAATTATGCCCTTGAATATTTCTTTATATTATGTATAATATTGTTACACTAATGCCATTATAATATCCTCATTATTGCTAATCAGACTTCAAATTTTTTATTTGAAATTGTATTTTTTACATTTATTATGTTTAGAATACTGGATTTAGAGAATGATGGCTTATTAAATGTATATTTAGTTTAAAGATGTTCTACAAAGTTCAGTTCTAGATAAGACTGTTAGAGCTGTTTAAGAAATCTGCTTTGGGGAGGCCCCATTGTGGCACAGTGGAAGCAAATACAGCTAGTTTCCATGAGGATGCGGGTTCGATCCCTGGCCTTGCTCAGTCATTTGAAGATCCTGCATTGCCGTGAGCTGTGGTGTAGGTTGCAAGAGGCTCGGATCCTGTGTTGTTGTAGCTGTGGCAGAGGCCGGTTGCTACAGCTCCAGTTTGACCCCTAGCCTGGGAACTTCCATATGCTGCAGGTCTGGCCCTGAAAAGCAAAAGAAAAAAGAAATGAAAAGAAAGAAATCTGCTTTAATCTTTTTAGTAGTTTTAAGGAACTAGAATTAAAGCAGCAACATTCCATCTTCTCCTAAACTTGCCACTGTGTCACGCAAAAACTAATGTTTGGCTGTAGTATGCCAGTCAAAGAAAGTACTACTAATTGTATAATTGGGGATCCTCAGTTTGAACATTACTTTGATGTTGTCTCCTACTTTCGTTTTATTTATTTCTCAGTCCATGTGTTCCCCTTTAAAAATAACTTGAGGAGTTCCTGTCATGTCTCAGTGGTTAACGAATTCGACTAGGAACCGTGAGGTTGCGGGTTCGATCCCTGGCCTTGCTCAGTGGATTAAGGATCCGGCCTTGCCTTGAGCTGTGGTGTAGGTTGCAGATGCAGCTCGGATCCCGTGTTGCTGTGGCTGTGGCTAAGGCCGGCAGCTACAGCTCCTGTTAGACCCCTAGCCTGGGAACCTCCATGTGCCGCGGGTGGGGCCCTAGATAAAGTGGGGGCGGGGGGGGGGAGACAAAAAAGATTTGGGTAATCTTGATTCAAAGAATATTGTGCTACTAATGGTTTCAGAGTAAGAGGTGATAAGATAAATGATAATTTTGGAAAACTAATCTAGTGATAGAATTCAAATTTGATTAAAGACAAATAGAGGTAGAAGATGGGAAAACCAATTAGGAATCTTCTGCAATAATTCATAAGAATGAAAGTTTTGACTAGGATAAAATCAATAGAGAAAAGGATTAATCTGAAGAATACTTTAAAGGAGAATTCTTTTTTTTTTCCACTTTTTAGGGCCATACCCGCTGCATATGGAGGTTCCCAGGCTAGGGGTCGAATCGGAGCTGTAGCCGCCAGCCTATGCCACAGCCACTGCACCGCCAGATCTGAGCCTCATCTGTGACCTACACCACAGCTCACTGCAATGTGGGATTGTTAACCCGCTGAGCAAGGCCAGGGATCAAACCCGCAACCTCGTGGTTCCTAGCCAGATTCATTAACCACTATGCCACGACGGGAACTCCTAAAGGAGAATTCTTTTAAAAAAGGTTTTTTCTCTCCTCGTTTTTAAGTTAAAGAGGAATTCTTAAGATGTTTTTGTAGAATTTTAAGACCAAATCAAATCAATCCTGGTAGTATTCATAAGTGGGAATGTTATAAAGGAGAGCTATTTTGTGAGAAAGGATAATGTTTATTTTCTTTCATTTTGTATTTCACTGATGGTTAGACATTGACTTGGCAGTTTTTCATTTATTAAAGCATTTGGTTTTTTTGTTTGTTTTTTTGTTTTTTTTTTTTTTTTCTTTTTGCTTTATCTAGGGCCACACCCATGGCACATGGAGGTTCCCAGGCTAGGGGTCTAATCGGAGCTACAACTGCTGGCCTACGCCACAGCCACAGCTGCAGCAACGCGGGATCTGAGCTGTGTCTGCAACTTACACCACAGCTCACGGCAATGCCGAATCCTTAACCCACTGAGCGAGGCCAGGGATTGAACCCACAACCTGATGGTTCCTAGTCAGATTCATTAACCACCGAGCCACGATGGGAACTCCTAAAGAATTTGTTTATAGTCACTTCAGTGTCGGGGGGAAAATCCTCAGAGACTAACTGAGTTTCTCCATTAGAATTGTTTTAGAAAATTCAGACTATTTGACATATTGCATCCAAAAGTGGAGTTGCTTAAGCATTTCCAAGAAGTTAGGGATTACTATTACTACGAAATAGAGTTAATAAATGTGTAAGATCCCACCTATTTGCATATAGTCTTACAATCTTGCTACTTGGCATTCTGTTAGGGATACACAGATGAGTGATAGTCTCTATAGAATTACTAATATTCTAATAGCTATAGTGAAGTTTAATAATTATGTAGTCTAGTCCATTAATGTAGACATTAGTAAATATGGTCATGATGTGTGATCTTGAATTTGCCTGTTTTGTTTTTACTTTATATTGACTTCAGAGCATTTTCTTTTGTCTTTTCAGACATTCTTAAAACTGTTTTCTTTCGAAACACACAAGAGAAATGATTCTCCTGTCATTTCTGAAGTTCATAGTTAAAACAAGAGATCCCACAGTACTGTAGGTGCTACAAAGTTGGTCATATTTTGGCTTAAATTATCTAGGCAACAGCTGAAATTCTCTCAGTAATTATGGCCTGTCACGATGTTGACTTTTCATATTATGATGAGAAACTAAGAGAGCTCATGGATAATCAGTTTTTAAATTTGTAAAAAATGAAAAAACATGTTGAAGGAAATTGGTTGATTTGTTCATGACAGATTTGTGTGAATGTGGCAGGTAAATATCCACGTAAACACCAGGGAAAGTTAATTGTTTGTTGCACCCTCATAAAAAAATCATCTGTGCTTATTTCTTTGTTAACTTTTTAAAAATAATTAAGTTGGAAAAGCTCATTTTATTCTTTACACTGTTAAATGTTAACTTAAACACCAAAATTTTTTGTTTTAATGGTATCTTCTGTATCTTTGCGTTTACAGAGTTTTGGTTGAGTGGCCAAAGTTTCGATTTTTATATATATATATATATATATATATATATCGCCACAGAAATAGTCAATATCTTAAATATTTAACTTTTCAATATTTTCGGGGGGTTGGTATGGAAAATTGAAGACATCTTTGATTTTCTGAGATTTTTACATCTGGAACTTCTTAAAAATGGCCTGTTTTGTTAGTAAATTGGTTTTTAAAGGCTGCTCGCAAGTCAAGCGGTAGCCGTTAAATGAATCTCTACTGCTGACATTAATTTACAGGGGTCAACAGGACAAAACTCTGCGACATGATAGCTGATCTGGGAGATGATGAGCTGCCCCACATCCCTTCAGGAATCATAAATCAGTCTAGGTCAGCCTCTACTAGAATGACTGATCATGAAGGTGCAAGAGCAGAGGAAGGTACAGAATTTAGCTACCATGTTTATTTACGTTGTAGAAGACATTAATTCCAAATCACATCTCCTTAAATACTGTAAATTTGCTGCTGTTCTAAAATGCTGAGGATCAGCTTTTATGATCTTCAGAGAGGGTGTTGGGCAAGCTCTTGGTGTGATTGTCTGAGGGATTTTGAAATTTTTGGCTTTTATGTCTTTATAATTTTCTTGTTTTGATATTAGATAGAGTTACTTCTATCATAGGTCATTTCAGAGTACCTTTCTGAAATGGGACTTAGCTTACAGATCTAGTAGCAGGAAAACAGCAGTTTAAAAAAAGACTTGGGTACATACGGAAAAGAACTATTTAGTCATTTTGTCATATTGCTGAATTTTAACGACTAATAATAACTGTCATTTATTAGGAGACAGCTAAGTACCAGACATTGTGCTTGGAACTTTATATATTACTTCTAAAATTACATGTAACAATTGCCTAATCTACTCATTTTAGAATAAGGCAGCATATTTATTTTTCAACTTGGTACAAAGTATATACTACTTGGTAGTGAATTTTCTAAAATTTGCCTAATTAGAAATGTGCAGGAAATGAAAGTACTACTTAGGCATTTTTTTCGAAAATTGATCTTAGCTGAAGGTATGTAGATATACTTGAGTGGTATATAGTTCTAGGTCTAGATAATTAAAATTCTAAGTAATGAGACTGAATTGTTACCAAAAGTTTATTGTGATATATAGTACAAATACAGAAGATAATTCATTATCTAATAATTTGGCATATAATTTGAATTTCATTGATGTTTCTGCTTTTGTTTTGGGTATTTTGATGTCCAGTCAGAACTCTTCGTTTCCTTTTTTTTCAGAACTCTTTGAATATACCTTATTCTCTTGCAAGAGTTCTCTGCTTGCATATTTTCCTTAAAGTTAAATAATTTTGCATTTTTTCTTTGTAGTAATCTCTGTGTGCCTTTACCACTTACTATAATCCTCTGTGTTTGAAGAAGGATAAAGAAAATCACTAAAATGATAAAACCAGAAAAAAACGTATTAAAGCATGAAAAACAACAGGAAAAGGGAAATAGTCTGTTGATTTTTCCCAGACCTCTTTTCCACTGTTAAGCTATTTTCCTGTTTTACTTGAGGAAGTATTTTCTGAAATGAGTATACCAACCTGATTATTTTTCATTTTGTGCATTTAGTAATGGTTAAGCTTTTTAAAGCTTTTGCTCTATTTTACCAAATAATACATAGGAAAAGTTGCTAAAGTTTTTATAGTTAACACTGTACATTTAAATTGCAGATTTTGCAGCTTAATGCAAAGCCATATTATCAGGAACTAGGGACAGTTTTAAATGCTTCAAACCAATGACTTCTGGAAAAAGCCAGACAACACGTATGGTACATTTAGAAGCTGTGTGTATGTTTATGTGTAATTGTGCTTTTTAAACAAAAAAATTTAAGTAAGGGATCTCTCTATTAATAATGGAAGAGGATG
Source organism: Catagonus wagneri (assembly GCA_004024745.2). Taxonomy (NCBI): domain Eukaryota; kingdom Metazoa; phylum Chordata; class Mammalia; order Artiodactyla; family Tayassuidae; genus Catagonus; species Catagonus wagneri. The sequence continues at coordinate 8,694,207 of PVHT021183629.1, read as the reverse complement.
TGCATTATCACACTTTTCAAAGGATTAATGTTAAGAATTTGTTACTAAAAGAAGATTTTATTTCAACTTTGACTTAGTGCTAAGAAGGGAACATTAGCATTCATAATCTCTTTATGTTTAGTGGTCACCCCCAACTTTATGCATTCCGTTGAAGGCTGTGTCATATCGCATTTTATAACGAAGAATCTTATGTTTTCAAGGAGAGGAACTTAGGCATTACAACCTTACAGACTATTTTTCGTAAAGATATAAGATATACGGTGTTGCCACTAGCATGAGTGGAATCCGTTTTTAAGCTGTGTTCTTTCTTTAGATTTGATAAAACTGAAGGAGAAAGGAAGAATTTGATATATGAGCTTCAAGTTTCCTTGATCACCAGTGTCCATAAAAAAGAGGGTTAAAAAAACATACGAAAAGGATCTTGTTGTAAATCTCAGTTTGGACTCTGGAAATCTAAGATTTCCATAAAGGGAAATGCTGATAAAATAGTAATCTTAAATTGCTTGATGAAATCTTTTATGCTGTCTAATAAAAGGTATCGTAAGTTCCATCATTAAAAGCTGCTTCTTGAAATCATTTTATTTTTTCTTTGAACTGCTAATAACATTTTTATGCTTATATGGTCATGTGCTGTAGGTAATTATGTTAATATTAATAAAATGAATTTATAGAGCAGAAATTAATTTCCTCTGCAAAGAAACAAGGGCAGATAAACAGTGTGTATGTGTGTGTGTGTGTGTGTATACACACACACACACACACATTCACACATGTATATATATAGTGATTACTATATGCCACAGTGATGGGTGATTATGGAAGGCGGAAATACAGCCTAGAAGATTTTTTTTCACAGAGATGTTTATGTAATAGATGCTGAGTGAGCAGTATAGCTTGCTGTATATAAATGATTATATGTGTATATAGAGATAAGGAAATGTAGTCATATGATTAATTGGAAATAATACTAACTTTCTGTTTAATACAGTTAATATAAAACTTGCTAATATTGCTTAGGCACTTCCCTTCACGTGCTCTTAAATTAGAAATATCTGTGCCAATAGAATATATAAAAACACAGAATAGTTATTATGTTAAAGTTATTGGGCTTTTATCAAAATTTCTGTTGAGTGTATAATTATGAGTGGGAGGAGTTGTAGCATTTTGTTCTAACTTAAAAACAAATTATGAGCATATAAGAAAACTTTATCCTTGTATCAGCTAAAGATGCTTTGAGAAAATATTACCTAATGAATTTTATACAATTATTCTTAAAACATAATTTTAAACTCTTGATTTTATAGTTCTAAGCTTCTCCTGGTATTACCAATAACTACATACTAGATTTTGGTATAAAGGATCAGTGCTGTAGATTATTTAGATTTAATAAGTATAACCATTACAGAGTTAAATACTACTAGTATCCCTATGTATATTTTCTATCAGATTTACTCTAGATCAGTTATGGACACACAGCTTTACTTTGAAAGTTTCATTTTGGATCCTGTTTGAGTCAAATTATATAGCTCACTTCAATATTATAGCTTACTTTAATAAAGTAAGATATTTTAAATAAGGATGACTTTTACTTTGCCATACTGTATTTCTAGAGGTCAACTTATATCTTCTCAGAATTATTTTCATTAGTATCAGTGATGACCAATGAATTTTAATAATCTCTTATGTTTCCTTATAGTATATACTAGATTTATATCAGTTTTCATAAGAATTTTTCAAAATTGATAATTAGCTTGAGTTTTTTTTATATATTTCCCTTTTAAATTTGCTCATGGATTTTAAATGTGTTTTGATATGTTGTTTTGTAATACAATGACTTATAAAAAATAGTTATTTATGGCAGTGTTTGATTTTAATTAATTGGTCAAAGTTTCATTAATTAGTATAGATTAGTAATTTTTTTAGAAGTATCCTGGTAAATAAAACGGAAGTTAAAAAAGCATAGTCAGAGTTTGAAAGCTGGAAAACATTCTGAAGGTCACATGGGTTAACCTTTTATGAAAAGGAAACATGTTGGTAGAACTGTCGTTTTCCTAGACCACTGCTGTTACTGGAGGAATATGACCAATTTAAGGCTTGAGTTTTCATTCAGTAAACTGATACACTGTATTGCAGACTGGAAACCATTAACATATGAATGCTCATTTTAATTTTTATCAGGGACTAGAATACCTAGCACTTCCAAGCAAATATAATAGAAACCAAAAGGACTTAGTAACAACCTATATCACATTTCAAAAATACTAAAGTTAAGATTGTACCTAAGTGATGTAAATTGACAGAGCTTTTGTGCCCCACCTCCCACCCTGGAAGAATATATCTAGCGCACATTTGATTTGTGGAAAGTTAGTGTTTAAGTTCCTAAATAAACAAACACAGTAATAGGATTTTTTGAGTGAAAGAAATAAGGAGGGAAGTGGGAAAATAAAAACTAATTATTTTACTGATATTGTAACTGTTAAGTGCTTACATTTCCCCCACAATATTGTCTTGTACTGTATGATTTTTCAGCATTTAAGAAGCGGTTTTGTTCTTTATAGCTGAACCAATAACGTTTCCATCTGGAGGAGGCAAGTCATTTATTATGGGTTCTGATGATGTTTTGTTAAGTGTACTGGGCCTTGGAGACCTTGCAGACTTGACGGTAACAAATGATGCAGACTATAGTTATGATGTAAGTGCAGTTTTATTTTTAATTTTTTTAATGATTTAATAGAAGGCTCCTTATTTTTTGGATACACTTATAAAACAGAATTAATGTCAAGGTGCATGGAAAAGATAAGTTTTAACTGTGACAATATGTTGATTTGAAGTGACATGTAGTTTTTTTTTTCCTTATAACTACTTTCTTTGTAGTGTTTGAATTTTTCTTGAGTATTCTGGTGCATTAGTTAGAGGTTTGGGGGTGATTAATTACCTTAAAATAATGGTTGATAAATATCTACCTTGAGTAGTCAACTCTCAATTACGTATTCCAATTAAGCCGTATTTTGCTGTTAACAAGAGAAAAATAGGTAACCTGAACCACTTATTGCTTTCAGGATACTTCTCAAAAAGCACGTTTTATTTTTTATTTTTATTTTTTTTAAGGATAATGTTAACACATTAGCTTGTCATTTTCTGAATATTTAATCCTTTATTTGAGGGATGGGGAAAATATGGAAGGGGCATGGGTAGGACAGTGTTAGAGATGAAACTAGTCTTGAATTAAATTTTTTATAGACAAAAACACTCAATTGAGAGTTAACTATATTTGTTTAGATTGAATTTGCAGTTTTTTAGCAAATTTTTTTCCTTTTATAACAAATGCCTTTTTTCTGAATTTTTTTACTTATGTTAGCATGCTTTTTGGAGACATCAGCCTTGGTGGGCTGGATTATTCTCTTTAACGTTTTTAAAGTATTTAAGCAACTAAATTCTAACAAACTTTTGACTACTTTAGAAGTGGTTTCACAGCCTATCTTTACAGATGGAGAAATGAAGGTAATAAGATAAACTTCTTATCGGTATCAACAAAGTGTCTTTAGTTCAGACTTTTGTAAAGTAACTTAACTTGCTGCCTTGAAAAATTTCACGTTAGTTTTCTAAATAACAGCTGTATTGTACAGTAATTAATATTGTCCCTTTTGGTTTTGGGTAGTAATTTATGTAATTTTTATTGTTTTCATGTAAAGTATTGCAGCATGATAGTTTTTTTTTTTGTTGTTCTCATTTGACATTTAATAGGACTTTGGATTTAGCCTGATGATTAACTAGGTAAAAACAGATTAAGGGGCTCTTCATTTGATCTAGGTATTTGCAATCTAATGAAATGATTCTTCTCTGTTCTTCTTAAATAATAAAGATTTGCTATAGTTTTTAAGGTATATTAAATTTCTACCGGACAATTTAATTTTAGCAAAGCAGTTTTGAATATGTATTTTAAACACACCTTAACAAACAAAACTCCACATGCCTATCAGTTAACTACTTTTACCACTAAATATTGTGCTCTTTCTTTTTAGTTGCCTGCCAATAAAGATGCCTTTCGAAAGACATGGAATCCCAAGTATACACTACGTAGCCATTTTGATGGAGTACGGGCATTAGCTTTTCATCCTGTAGAACCTGTGCTGGTTACTGCCTCTGAGGACCATACTCTGAAACTTTGGAACTTGCAAAAAACAGTTCCTGCCAAAAAGCAAGTATTTTAATGTTAACCTGTGCTTTTTTTTTCTTCCAAATTTGCTAATTATAAGCAGTATTTTTCTTATGGTCCTGTGTCTTATGCATATGATCTTACTTAGTGACTCTTGAATATCAACCATTGATTTACGGTTATTTGTCTTCTCTCCCCCTACCCTTTTTTTCCCCTCTTTTAGGAGTGCCTCTTTAGATGTAGAGCCTATCTACACATTTAGGGCCCACATGTAAGTTTTTTAAATTAGTACTTAATTAACAGTCATAGTTATTGTTAACTGCTATTTATCAATCTTGAAGCCTTGTAATTTTCTGTTTGTTTTAAATTAGAAAAGATAGATTAATTGACTAATATTTCAGTTGATTAACAGTTGTATTAGTAAGAATATAATCAGTACTGTTCAAATGTACATGTTTATCTAAACAGTTTTAGGTACCACATAAATTTAGAGAGAGGTTGGGGGGGATGCAGATATGAGTTTCTTCTTAGGCTTTATAAGTAATTGTTTTCCTTTTTTCCTATGATAGTGGTCCTGTTCTATCATTAGCTATTAGTTCTAATGGTGAACAGTGTTTTAGTGGTGGTATTGATGCAACCATCCAGTGGTGGAATATGCCTAGTCCTAATGTGGATCCGTATGATACATATGGTAAGTAAAAAGCTCAGGACATTTTTTTTTTAAGTGGATGTTGCAGACAAAAATAATTACCTCAAATATTACAGCGTTGTTTAAAGATATATTGGTCTTCATTTACTAGTAATAGTACTTTCATTTACTAGCAATTTGCTTTATGAAAGAGAAAAATTAAGAAATAGAATGCCATGAATATTTTATCCTGCAAGAAGTATAGTCGATTTACAATATTGTGCTAGTTTAAGGCATACAACACAGCGGTTCTGTTTTTTGTACACACACACACACACACACATTCTTTTTCAGAATCTTTTCCATTATAGGTAAGGAGAATAACATTTAATCCAAGGAGCAATTTTTTAAACTTAGTTTATGTAGTTCATAAATACTTAGTGAGAGATGATAAAAACATGAGAGTGTGTAAATCAATCAACTTTTATAGGACAAAAAAATTCCGTAGTTAAAAAAAACAAAATTTTCAGAGTTCCCATCGTGGCTCAGTGGTTAACAAATCTGACTAGAAACCATGAGGTTGCGGGTTCGATCCCTGGCCTTGCTCAGTGGGTTAACAATCCAGCGCTGCCATGAGCTGTGGTGTAGGTTGCAGACACGGCTCAATTCCCACGTTGCTGTGGCTGTGGCGTAGGCCGGCAGCTACAGCTCCAATTCAACCTCTAGCCTGGAAACCTCCATATGCTGTGAGTGCAGCCCTAGGAAAAGGCAAAAAAAAGACACACACAAAAAAATTTTGGAATTCCCGTTGTGGCTCAGCAGAAACAAACCTGACTAGTACCCATGAGGATACAGATTCTATCCCTGGCCTCGCTTAGTGGGTTAAGGATCTGGTGTTGCTGTGAGCTGTGTAGGTCACAGTCACTGCTCAGATCCTGTGTTGCTGTGGCTGTGGGGTAGGCCAGCAGCTGCAGCTCCAATTCAACCCCTAGCCTAGGAACTTCCATATGCCGCCCTAAAAAGACAAAACAACAACTTTAACCAAAAATGCCACTTTTAGAATCTGGCTAACATGAACACTTGCACACACATTCAAAAATATATACATGGGCAATTGTTTATAATCATTAAAAAAATGAAATGAATGTTTATTAGTATGAGAATGGCTAAATAAACGGTCTACTTAATCATTGACTCATTTAAAAAGAATTCACAGAGTTCCCATCGTGGTGCAGTGGAAATGAATCCGACTAGAGACCATGAGGTTGTGGGTTCAAGCCCTGACCTCGTTCAGTGGGTTAAGGATCTGGCGTTGCTGGAATATGTGGTGTAGGTTGCAGACGTGGCTTGGATCCCGCGTTGCTGTGGCTGTGGCGAAGGCTGGCAGCTACAGCTCCTGTTAGACCCCTAGCCATATGCCGCAGGTGTGGCCTTGAAAAGACAAAAAGACCAAAAAGAAAGAAGACTTAGCATAATAGAGAAAGATAAGCTTTAAACACATAAGCAAGGGGATGGATACACTATGGTAAATGGTATGAAGATACCTGATACCAACCTACCAAGAGAGGAGAGTAACAGGTAAAACCCTATTTCAATATAGAATGAAACAATGACATTCAAGCTGAAATTTAGGGAATAAAAGTTAACTGTTCAGTAAAGAGTTTTAACCTAGAAAGTGACCTGTAAATTGAGAATTTAAAAAGGTGACTCTGGCTGTTGCAAGGAGAATAGATTGGGGGTGGGAAGAGTGGAGAAAAAAAAAAATCAATGTCATGTTGTAATGTAAAGTTGTAACAGTGATCCAGTAGATTAGTTGAGAGGTGGATGATGTTGTCAAGATTAGAGTGGTTGTAGAGCAGTTGGAGAGAAATGGATTTAAGTCATACTGGAGAGGTAGGGTGGAATAGACAGAATCCATGATAAATTGGATGAAGTGAGGGATGAGTGACTTATTTTTCAACAGCTTTATTTAGGTACAATTCACATGATAAAATTCACCCTTTTGAAGTATACAGTTCAGTAGTTTTTACCATATTGACAGGGATGGGCAACTGTTACCACTACCTAGTTCAGAACTTTCATCACCACTCCTGCATGAGCAATTGAGTTTATGATGGTAGCATGTTGAAATGGGGACAGACAGGTGTGAGAAGATAAAGGATGGTGAGTTCAGTTTTTTGGCATGTTAAGAGATGGTAATATCAAATAAGTACATTCAGTATCAAGATGTGAGAATGATGGTATTATGTAGGGAGAATATGTCATGTAGGGTAGAAAGAGAAGGCGAAGTACTGAGGAACTCTGACATTGGGGGTCACAAGTAGCTAAGCTAGAGCGAGCGAGCAATGAAGCAAACTGAGAAGGAGTGGCCTGTGAGGTAGGAAATGCAGGGAAGTGTGGAATGATGAAAGCGTACCAAAAGAAGAAACCATTTTGAGAAAAAGGAAGCAGTCTGCAGTAGTAATTTTTAATAAACAAGAAAGGTCTAATAATATGAGAGAAAGATTCCTTTTGTAAGTAACAAATAGGTCACCCAGGTTTTGGCCAGAGATAGATTGGGTTGGGGCTAAAGGGCAAAGGGATTTCCAAGTGACCTTTCAAGGCATATGCTGTGGATGAAAAGCAATGTGCTAGGAGGGAGAGAGGGAGGGAGAGAAGTGAATTTTTATTAAATTTGATAGAATAGGATTTATCATTGGTTATATTAGCAAGGGTTTCGGTGTGTGATGGTATCGGAGTGATTTCGAGAATGGAGGTTAGAAAGCATGTTTATTCAATATGTTTTTCTACTGTTTGGTGGAAGGGTGGTGTAATTGTTTATTAGGTTGAGGGATTTTGGAGCGTATTTGCTTGCTGTGGTAATTATCCCAAGGAGGAAGAGAGAATCGGGTATAGTAGAAAAACTGTAAACATGAAAGCAAGTTAGTGTGTTGAGTGGAATCTGGAATACCTGGTGGAATTAGCCTGTGATAAGAAGGAGGATAATTCCTTACTTGTATGAGGGAATTTACAGAAGATGGCTTTAGAGACTAATAGATTTATAGGTCGGTCGGCAGGAAGATAGAGGATGGGTTCCTATTTCCATGCTGTGTTTTTCCAGTGAAGTGTGAGGAAGGGGGGTTGGGAAGTGTGAGTGTTGCAGAAATGATGAGAATTATCTGTCTCAAGTGGGAACTGAGTAGAGAAACCACATTGTAGGACAAATGATGTTGCAATGTTACTAGCCACCATGGTCCATCGAATGATAATTGGATGAATAAAATGTAGTATATCTATGTAGGAATGCTATTCGGCAATAAGAAGAAATGAAGTACTGATAAGTGCTACAACATGGATGAACCTTGAAAATGTTATGCTAAATGAAAGAAACCAGTGACAAAAGGCCATTTGTATGAAGTGTCCAAAATAGGCAGATGTATAGAAACAAAATAGATTAGTGGTTGCTTGCCCAAGGCTGCAGAAAGGCAGAGAGCAAGACTGGGGGAAGTAGCTAACAAGTAATGAAAGTGTCCTAAAATTGATGTGGTATTTGCACAACTTGGTGAACATACTAAAAACCATTGAAATAACACTTCAAACTGGTGAGTTTTATGGCGTAGGAATTATATCTCAATAAAGCTTTTTTTTTTTTTTATAGTACATGTTCTTTATAGAAAATTGGAAAACTAAAAAGTATCAGAAGGGAGGATAAAAATAACCCATAATTCCACAACTTAGAGATGGTTACACTTTGATTTGTCTTATTATGGCTGTTAAGTGTAGTGGTTATACATAATTATGTGGTAAGTTAATTCTTATATACAAAAGCATTTCTTTTAAACTTCTTTTAGCTAATTTTTGTTTGTTTCTTTCTTTCCAGAGCCAAATGTTCTAGCTGGCACTTTAGTTGCTCATACAGATGCTGTCTGGGGTCTTTCTTATAGTGGCATAAAAAATCAGTTACTGTCTTGTTCAGCAGATGGCACTATTAGGTTATGGAATCCACAAGAAAAATTGCCATGTATTTGCACTTACAATGGAGATAAAGGTAAGTAAGTTTTGCCTCTTTGAAAAAAATAACTTCTTTTAAATTTGGAAGATAGGACAAAGTATTTGATTTACTATTTCTTGGCTCTTGAAGAGATACTAAAAGAATTTTATAAAGCTGTGATAGTCTTTTTACTCCTAGTTATCTTTAATAAACAAAAGAGGTGCTTTTGCAAGTATGTCTTATAGCTGGGTGCTTTTATGACCTTTTTCAGGACAAAAGAAAAGAATAGTAGTCTCATCTGCCTATTGTATGTAACAGCAGGCAGATGAGACTACTCAAAGGAACAATAGGAGCCCTTCATCTGCTCTGTTTGGCTGCTGACAACAACTGAAGGAGTCACACACAGTCTCAAGCACACCTGTAAACCATGTGTGAGCTCATTGATTGAAATGTCTAGCACCAATAACTGGGAGGTGCAAACTGAGTTACATGCACAATTTCAAATCTTTTCCTATCAAAGAAGGCTTTAATTTACCTTGTGATGACATTTATTTATATAACGTGTTTATATTGCTTCTTTTTTTTTTTTTTTTTTTGTCTTTTTGCCTTTATGTAGAGCCGCACCCGCGGCATATGGAGGTTCCCAGGCCAGGGGTCTAACAGGAGCTGTAGCTACCAGCCTTCGCCACAGCCACAGCAACACGGGACCCGAGCCGCGTCTACAACCTTCACCACAGCTCACGGCAATGCCAGGTCCTTAACCCACTGAGCAAGGCCAGGGATCGAACCCACAACCTCATGGTTCTTAGTCGGATTTGTTAACCACTGAGCCACGAAGGGGACTCCTATATTGCTTCTGTTGATCTTATTTTCCAAGCAGTTTTTAAAGTTATTTTTAAAAATCACATCTTTTATCTTTACTAAAAATATTTTTTTCTTTTAAAACATTTTATAACATTCTTAATTTTCTTGGGTCTCTGGATAGCTTAGTGATTTACTAATTTTTCAGTTACCTAAACTTCTGAGGTAAATATTTGGTTAGGTATTTGTTTCTTGGGCTCATTCACATAATTAATTACTTACTATAGATTTAATGTAGTTGTGCATTGCATTTGGACAGTTGAATTTAGTATGTTAAAAGAGAGGGATTGCTGCCTGGGCCACTTCAGTATAGTGTACTACATGAATGGATTCCAGAGTCCAAAGCTTCATTTTTACAGATCCAAAAATCTGACTTTTATTAGCTGCTTAATAAGGCTTACAGGCCTCGGACGGGTGCACAGTCTCCGAAGATAGTGATATGATGAACGCTAATTATCTTTTTACATTAAGAAATTTAATTGGCAAGTGGGCCCAAAGACTAAGTTAGGATTTTTTTCCTCTCTTAGAAGAAAATGCATGGGAGAACAATAACCCTTGTACACATCATCTACTTTTACTTTAAGATCCCTCTAGTTATATTTTTCTTATAATGTTAAGTAGAATATTATAAAAACTTCTAATAATTGAAAGTTACCTATTATTCTATCTCACCATCCTAACACAGTTGCTTTCTTTTTCATTATTAACATTATTTCAAGAATATTCTAATTCCTTTTTCTTAATAGAGATTTTTCAGTTATTGTGTTTACACTGTTTCTCTTTGGGCTGCTTTCAGAACACGGAATACCTACATCAGTTGACTTTATAGGCTGTGATCCAGCTCATATGGTGACCTCTTTCAACACTGGTAGTACAGTAATTTATGATTTAGAAACATCACAGTCATTGGTGAGGCTTTCATCACAGATAGAGTCAGGTAAGTTTGCTGGTAAGATTGAAACCTTAAAAAAGGTTATTATACATAGAAGATAATCTTTTAATTTTGTATTTGACTATTTGAATTTTGGATGGAATGTGTACTTTCTTATATTCTTTCTATTTTCTCAAATTACACTTGAAAGCTTGAGTGAGTATGTGGGGACTGAGAAGTGAGTAGCACAATGTAAAGATAAAAGAAAGTGAAAATTTTAAGTTTTTAATGAAAAATGCTTGTGAAAGTAAACAGTATTATGAACCTAATGCACTCATCATCCAGCTCTAGTACTTATGTGTAAATGGCCAATGTTTTAAGTATAGGATGTGGTATGTACTTTACATAGGGATTTACATAGAGATCCAAACAAAGCCCATGCAGTGTGATTGGTTGATAGGTCTGTCAGGCCTCTATCTGTACATTCCTCCTCCATCTCATTTCTCTTGTATTTTTTGATTGAAGAAATGGAGTACTTTGTCCTCTAGAGCTTCCCGTAGTTTGAGTTTTGCCAGTTGCGTCCTGCGGTATCATTCACTGTGTTCCTCTGTTCATTTTATTTCCTGTAAATTGGTTGTAGATATAGAGATTTTAAAGTTTTGAAATGTTTTTGGCAAGACCATTCTGTAGTAATTTGTGAACATTTATTATAAGTGAGTATTGTCTGATTTATCTTTTTCTTGTGTTTCCAGTCATTGCCTGGGTCCAGTAATTATTAACTATTGAAAAATTATTTTCTAATTCTGTCATTCTTCTCCATATATTAGCTAGAATGCTTCTATAAAAAGGAACAACCCCTCATCATTAATTTAGTTACCCTGGAGTTAGCAATTAGAAAGGAAAGACAAAATAAATGATTGATTTCCCCTCCTTTATTTACTAGTTTTTAAAATGATGCAGTGGTTCCCTGATATCCTCCAAAGATGGATTGTGAATCTTTCCAGCATTGTTTGTTTTTGTTACCATTACGACCTTCCTTGGATATAAATATACTTGATGTGTTTCAGTCTGTTGGAGGTATTACCTTTATTGCTGCTCAGACCGTTTCATCTTTGGCCAGTAGGAGATTACTCAGGTTGGCTACTGGGTCCACCTTTTGACGTGACCCTGTTAGTCATTGATGATTTTCCTATTTTTTGAAATGATAAGGTGCTCTAGGTTCATCTTGTTCATTTTGCACCACAGATCTGAAATTAGCCATTTCTCTAAGGAGCCATGGTTTCTCTTATTAGAAAATGGCATTTAGAAACTACGAAATAGGGGCTAAGCTATTGAGTTGGTCCTCATTGCTTTCATGGCTCTTGAGTTGGTCATTGGTTTAGGCTTCTTCAGTGGAAAGAGCCAGAAATGTATATTTATTTATCTATCTATCTATATATCTGTCTGTCTGTCTATCTTTTTGCCTTTTCTAGGGCCACACTTGCGGCATATGGAAGTTCCCAGGCTAGGAGTCTAATCGGAGCTGTAGCCTTTGGCCTACACCACAGCCAAGCAACACGGGATCAGAGCTGCATCTGCAACCTACACCACAGCTCCCGGCAACGCCGGGTCCTTAATCCACTGAGCAGAGTCCAGGGATGGAACCCGCAACCTCTTGGTTCCTAGTTGGATTCATTAACCACTGAGCCATGACAGGAACTCCTAGAAATGCATTTTTAGTAAAGAAAAAGACTGATAAATTTATATAGATACTTGTAATTCCGATTCATCTCATTGATATTATATCTAGCTCATTTTGACAGTGCTGAAACTTCTTTTTCTTGCCCCTTTTTTTTTTTTTAAATGGCCCCATGTGTGGCATGTGGAAGTTTCTGGGCTTGGGGTTGAATCAGAGCTGCAGCTGCCAGCCTGCCAGCCTTAACCACAGCAACGCAGAATCCATACAACTCCTGCGACCTACACCACAGCCTACACCATGGCAATGCTGAATCCTTTAACCCGCAAGGCCAGGAACTGAACCCACATCCTAACGGATACAAGTTGGGTTTGTTAACTGCTGACCCACAACAGGGATTCCAACAGTGCTGAAACTCTTGATTCTCTGCCAGATCATCTTAATCACAGTTCCCGCTGTGGCACAGTGGGTTAAGAATACTGCTGCAGCAGCTCAGGCTGCTGTGGAGGTGTGGGTTTGATCCCCAGCTTGGCGCAGTAGGTTAAAGGATCCTGCATTGCCACAGCTGTGTAAATCACAAGGGCAGCTCAGATTTAACCCCTGGCCCAGGAACTTAAGTTCTGTTTGTTTAATGTTACTTCTCATTTTTCATGATTGCCTTTTTAAAAGTCATTTTATAATTATGTAGAACCTTTAAATGGTTCTCTGGTCAAATCTCCAACCAAATTACACCTAAGGAAGTCTTTTCAACCCTAATCTCTTTCATCCTCTTATACAGATAACTATATTTTAATGTTTTAAGGGCTACCGAATGATTGGTTTACTTAGTCTAATAATGATGTCAGTGATATTTTCCCATTTGTCTTTGTCTTTTTCTTCCCTTATCACTAATTTATTTTTATTTATTTATTTATTTATTTTGCTTTTTAGGCATATGGAGGTTCCCAGGCTAGGGATCGAATCAGAGCTACAGCTGTCAGCCTATACCACAGACATAGCAATGCAGGATCCGAGCTGCATCTGCGACCTACACCACAGCTCACGGCAATGCCAGATCCTTAACCCACTGAGCGAGGCCAGGGGTCAGACCCACAACTTTATAGTTCCTAGTCAGATTCGTTTCCACTGATCCACCATGGGAACTTCCCTTATCACTAATTTATTAAAAATTAAGAACTTGGTAGTAAAGAAAAGGTCTTATCCCTCAGGACATTAATTCTAACTTTGTGGGTAGAATGAGGATTGTTCTTAACAAACATCTAATTATCACTTATGAATTTTTTTCCTTCATTAAGTACCTCTAATTTTTTATGGGCTTTTATTAAAAGCAATAATTTGTGGGTCTTTTAAAAATTATAAACCACCTCTATTGACAGTCTGCATTAAAATACTAATTTATTTCTAAATTTGGGCCTAATGCTATTGATATTGTAGGACACCATAGCTTAAACAGTTTTTAAGAAATTGTGTCGGGAGTTCCTGCCGTGGCTCAGCAGAAACAAATCCGACTAGTAAACATGAAGATTTAGGTTTGATCCTTGTCCTCACTCAGTGGGTTAAGGATCTGGTATCACCGTGAGCTGTGGTGTAGGTCGCAGATGTGGCTCGGATCCCCCGTTGCTGTGTGCTGTGGTATAGGTTGCAGATGCGGCTCGGATCCCCCGTTGCTGTGTCTGTGGCATAAGCTTGCAGCTGTAGCTCCGATTCAACCCCTAGCCTAGGAACCTTCGTATGCCATGGGTGTGGCCCTAAAAAAAGAAAAAATGAAAAGAAATTGTGTCTCTCGAGAGCCCTAGTTTTACTTGGTATAGATACCTTGTTTTATATATAAAAGCTCTAATTGTTTGTGATTGTTATTTTTTGGTAAAGACTAAAAATGCCATCATTTAACTTCTAATTGAAGTTGTTATTTTCTATTTTTAACTGAAGAATAGTTGATGGACAGTATTAGGTTGGGTGTCCTACATAATGATTTGACATTTGCATACATTATGAAATGATCACAGTAAGTCTACTAACCGTCTGTCCTCTACAAATTTATGGAAATATTATTGGCCATATTCCTTATGCTGATTATTTCATCCCCATGGCTTATTTATTTTATAATCGGAGGTTTGTACCTCTTAGTCCTCTTCACCTCTTCCCCTGCCAGTCCCTCCCTTCCGGTAATCACCTGTTTGTTTTCTGTGCCTATGAGTCTTTTTATTTTGTTTCGTTTTTTAGATTCCACATTATATTGAAGATTTGAATTTTAGTACATTATCCTCTGTTTTTCAGGTTTACAATCCAATAATCACATTAACAGAGTAGTAAGTCATCCCACACTTCCTGTTACAATAACTGCTCATGAAGATAGACACATCAAATTTTTTGACAATAAAACGGGTAAGTAGGTTATCTTATTTTCTATATAAGATTGACTTCTTAGCTTCAAAATTGTCAAGTTAGGAGTTCCTGGAGTGGTGCAGTAGGTTAGTGATCCGGTTTGTTTCTGAGGTGTTGCCAGTTTGATCCCCAGCCTGGTGCACTAGGTTAAAGATCTGGCATTTCTGAAGCTGTGTCATAGGTCACAGATGCAGCTCAGATTCAATCCCTGGCCCAGGAACGTCCATATGCTGTGGGGGCGGCCAAAAAGGGAAATAAAATATTACCAAATTAAACTGTTTCTACTCAGATTTTTGCTTTACTTAATTTTGCGCACTTATAATGTATGTTAATTTTTATTCTTAGTTATATATAAGACCTTGCCTACTACTATGATTTCTTCATGTCATGATGGTTAAATATAAACCCTTTCATTTGAAAATTTTTTCTTCATATTCTGTTGTAACTTATTGTAGTTGAAAAGATCTCTTTCTGGTATTTGGCATTTCACATATGTTCTTAAAATTATTTATCAGTGGAAGAAGTGATTTTATCAGTGGAAATACCTTTCCTGTATTTCTTATTGTAAGGAAACATACCATATATAGACGTCAAATCAAATTTTAACTTGGCCATAGAATTGTTTAAGGACCTCTGTATCATCTGTCATTATCTAGAATACTATGTAAAATATTATTTGCTATCTTTCAGGAAAGACAGCTAGAGAAGCTTCTTTGAGAAACTAAAATGATGAGGGGGGTATCAAAGGACTTCCAAATAAGAAACTTAAATGTTAATTGCAGCATTATTGCAGGGCAGCGAATTATCAAGCAAGACAGCAAATGAGAACTACAGATTGCTCTTTGAAGGTTATATAGGACTTGGTCATAATTTTTAGTCTTACATAAATATCTTGTTCAGATAACACTCATAGACATAGTCCTTTGAATTCACTGAAACAGATTTAGAAGAAAATGGATATTCACAGGTGTATATATTGCACAGGAAAAAAGATTCATATTCATGTGAATGTTATCAATTTAACACCTTATCAAACCAATTCTTTGAACATTTTAATGAAGCCTAATGATCTTCCTCTGCTGCAAAAGCAGAGATAATATCCTTTACTGTATTTCTAAAAAGATTATTTTTCTTTAATTATTAAAATTTTACATTCGTAAGGGGAAGTTCAGGAATTTTAGTAGTTGTATTAAAAGCAAGAAGATTCATTAAAGTCACACTGTTAGATACTTAAGAGAATTTAAGTTTCAATGTCTGCTCTTTGTTTCAGAGAGATCTTCAGGGCTCAGGATTTTTTAAATTTTTGTAGAGGCACAAATGCTGCCCAAGAGACTTAGTGGGCAAATCTGGGAAGGTGTAGTGCAAGTGAGGGATGTGGAGGAGTTGGAGGCAGAAGATCCTGAAATAGTTATGGACCGATTCATTCAGCAAATCTTACGAGTATCTGCCATATCCTTGGCACAGTTCCCGATGCTTGGTGAACAAAACAATATACCACTAGTCTTTAATTTTAAAGACTAGTGATATATTGCTTTCTGTGAGATGTTTTTCTATTTGATTTACATAGATTTACATGTTTGCTCATCTAATAGCTCTGTAGGGTAGATAGAGCACTATTATCTTCAGTTTATAGTTCTTTTTTTTTACATCAGTTTCTTCTTCAATGCATAGAAGCCCACAATATTGATTATTCAAGTCAAAGGGCTAAAAGTGCCAGGGAAGGGAGAATTGGTGCCTGTATGTGCCCTGTCAAAGAAAAAATGAATTAATCTTGTTAGGAAAAAATGAATTAATCTTGTTAATTTTGTCCCATTAATCTGTTGGACAAAAGTGAATTTGGTTAAATATGAGAAGCTGCATGTATAGGCTGGTGAAGGAGGGGGCCCTAGTTGGGAGGGGTCAGAAGCTTTGAGACTTCTGTGGTCACTAGTGGTCACCAGTATCCAGATTGATTCAGCATTGCACTTGTCTGTAAATGGTCCTGTCTGAAGGATCACTCACATTTTGAAGTGACTTTGTGACTGTATAGAAGAGGGCTGACTGTGAATCTACTTAGAGTGAGGGCTAGTTTAATGCAGAGGCAGGAGAGCTGGAGTTAAACTTGGAAAATTATAGCACCCTTAAAGAAATTTGTAGATTGCTATTTGGATGAAAGAATTCTTTGGTTTAAACGACATGTTAAATACAGGAGATAGAGGATCATTCTCGGGAGAGAAGTCAAAACTAGATCTGTGAATTAGGAGTCACCATCATAGATGTGCCTTTTTTTTGTTTTGTTTTTAGTCTTTTTAGGGTCATACCTACAGCGTATGAAAGTTCCCCTGTTAGGGGTTGAATTGGAGCTGTCGCTGCCAGCTTACACCACAGCCACATCAGTGCCAGATCTGAGCTACAGCTGCGACCTAAATCACAGCTCATGGCAATGCCAGATCCCTAACCTACTGAGCTGGGCCAGTGATTGAACCCGTGTCCTCATGGATACTAGTCAAATTCATTACCTCAGAGTCACAACGGGAACTCCAGATTTGGCATTTTAGGGGAAGCTAATGTTGCTTGGTAGTTAATTTGTTGTGCTGGAGGCTAGCCATTTCCCACTCTGGGTTTGTTTGTTTGTTTTAATAGGAATATTGAGAGGAATCCATTCCTCTCAACATAAATTATGTTGGACATATAGTATGTTGATTATTCTGTTTCTCAGGATAGCAGAGAAAAGTCATTAAAATTACTGTTTGTTTGTTTTTGGTCTTTTTGTCTTTTTAGGGCCTCACCCTCGACATATGGAGTGTCCCAGGCTAGGGGTCCAGTCAGAGCTGTAGCGGCCAGCCACAGCCACAGAAGCTCTGGCTCCAAGCCACGTCTGCAACCTGTGCCACAGCTCACAGCAGCACCGGATCCTTAACCTACTGAGCAAGGCCAGGGATCAAACCCGTGTCCTCATGGATGCTAGTGGGGTTCACTAACTACTGAGCCATGGTGGGAACTCCCAAATTATTGTTAATCTTAGTATTGATGAGAAACAGATGTGGTTTGAAACAATGAGAGACTTTAATTTTGTTCTTAATCGATAAGTGTTTAGTATTGCCAGAAAGTGACATGACTGTTTTTAAGAGTAACTTTTTGCAAAAATTTGATTATTTTGTTGTTTTGTATTCAGGTCAGTGGTTGTAGCCCCATAGCAAATAACAAAAGGAGGTCTGTTTCATGTCCCAGTGTGGAAAATCATCAGGGGACAATCAGCATGACAAATGACTATAACTAGAATTTTAGAGAAAGGCGTGCAACTCTAATAAGGGCAGCCTAGGCAGTTGAGTAATAAAGAATTATTGCTGAATGGAAAGGGAGCAAAATTTTAAATTTATCAGTATTTGCTATTTTATTTTCTACTTAGATAAATCAATTTATGATTTTGCTTTCCAACCATCCGAAGCATCACTTTCTAGTTCAGATACTAATGCCCTTGCCCCAAAGTATTTGTGCAACACAACTTTGTATTCACAACTTGTTTTTTAAGTTCAACTCATTGTTGAAGCTGTTTGCTTGACAAATTTCAGTGTTGATATTCATTAAATTACATTTTCCAGAATGGAGTTACTGTTACTCTGTGGAAAAATCCAGAATGATTTCTCTGATATACTCCTACCCCCCTTTCTTGTTTCTAATGTATAAAAACGATTGACATTTTTAAAAATAAATTAATTTGATGATACTCTGATCTTTAGATAGGAATATATTCTTTGGTGATTTATTTATTATTAACCCTGTATATAAAATTATCTTTACATCTCTTAATAGCAAAGATTCTGTTTCATTTTAATTCCCTTTTACATGGTCTTTAGCTTTTGATGCACCTTGTAGTCATAATGTTTTCTGTTATCAGCTACAGTCAGGTTTATGTCACATAGATGTCTTTAGGAGCAATTGGAAAAGTTCTGCATTAGAGTTAAAATTCTCTTTAGAATATTGTAGTGGATGAACCCTGAAAATAATATACTAAGTGACAGAAGGCAGACACAAAAGCCACATTATTATATGATTTCATTTTTTTTTTTTTTTTGTCTTTTGCCTTTATCTAGAGCCGCACCTGCGGCATGTGGAGGTTCCCAGGCTAGGGGTCTAACAGGAGCTGTAGCTGCCGGCCTTTGCCACAGCCACAGCAATGCGGCATCTGAGCCGCATCTGCAACCTACACCACAGCTCACGGCAACGCTGGATCCCTAACCCACTGAGCAAGGCCAGGTATCGAACCCACGACCTCATGGTTCTTAGTCGGATTTGTTAACCACTGAGCCACGACGGGAACTACTATGATTTCATTTTTAATAATCATTCCGAGTAGAAAATCCATAGAGAGAGCAAATTAGTGGTTACCAGGGACTTGGCGGAGGGAAGAAATGGGGTGTGACTTTTAATGGGCATAGGGTGTCCATTTGCAGAGATGAAAGTGTTTTGAACTAGATTATGGTTGATAGTTATACATCGTTTTGAATGTTCTAAAAACCTGAATGGTACCCTCTTAAATGTTTGGTAAAATTTATCTTATGTGTATATTTTATTTTATTTTACTTATTTTATTTTAATTTAATTTTATTTTATTTCTATTTTTTTGGGCCACACCTACAGTATATGGAAGTTCCAGGCTAGGGGTCGAATTGGAGCTACAGCTGCCAGCTTACACCTGCCAGCTTACACCACAGCCACAGTAATGCCAGATTCGAGCAGCATCTGCGACCTACACCACAGCTTATGGCCAGATCCTTAACCCACTGAGCGAGGCCAGGGATTGAACTGGCATCCTCATGGATACTAGTTGGGTTCATTACCACTGAAGCACAATGGGAACTCCTGTTATGCATATTTTATCACAATAAAAAATATTTGCTATGGTGATTGTTTTTATGTTAATGTTGTATTATGGTTTCTGATCTCGCAAGTTAGAAACTATTTGAAAACTTAATCTTTGTTATATTTTATTTAGGTAAAATGATCCATTCTATGGTAGCTCATTTGGATGCTGTTACAAGTCTAGCAGTAGATCCTAATGGAATCTATTTGATGTCTGGAAGTAAGTCTGAACTTCTGTACTCTCCACAAATTTTATAATAGTATTGTTACCCAATAACATTATTTATTCTTTTACAGGCCATGACTGTTCTATTAGATTGTGGAATTTGGACAGCAAGACATGCGTGCAAGAAATAACAGCACATAGGAAGAAATTAGATGAATCAATTTATGATGTTGCTTTCCATCCATCAAAAGCATATATTGCTAGCGCAGGGGCTGATGCCCTTGCCAAAGTATTTGTGTGAATCAACAAAAACTGTCATCATAACAACAGATTTGCTTGGACACAGAGGGTCTACATCACTGCCATCAAAACTTACTGATAAATGACACTACATTTGATCTGCCTGGTAAAGGCTATTTGGGGCAGGCATAAATTGGTGGAAATCACATCTTAATGTCAGGCTCATTAATTTAATTGTAATTACTGTATTTCGTGGGACAAAAAAAAGGACTCCATTATTTGTGGCCTGTACTGGATATGAACTGAGAGTGTCTGTCTTCTAGGTATCCTTAAGCCAATGTGGAGTCGACCTTACAAAAAGACTTTTATTTTGGACTCTGTGTGCTGCCTTAGGGTTAGGAATGTGGTGCTCTTGTTGGGGGAAAGTGAGCTCCAAGAGTAGCTTTTTTTTCATCTCTTTTAGTGATCTTCTGTTTATCAGTTGAATGCCACAGATTCCCTTTTAAACTTATTTTGCTTTACAAAAAGAAAAAAAGAAAATTTAACTTAAAATATTTTAGCATTAGTTGCACAAAATGTTTGGATAAAATTCTAGTTTTTATAAGTCTTTTTATATATTTAGCCTGTCACAACAGTGCTCAAGATTGTATTGAGGTTTTTCTGCATTATACAACCCTAAAACACAGAGATCTCACTGACCCGCTGCCGTGTAACCACTCTTTCCTTCTTTTGCCTAATACAGCTCAGCTAAGTCCTTCCATAAAAATGCTAAATCACCTTCATCATCACATAATTGTCTTCATAAACCAAGGACTATTAAGTGTATTAAAATGAAACGGTGGGGTTTCGTACTCCAAATGAACTCTTAAAAAAGAAAAAAAACTAATCTTGGCATCCTATCACTATGTGATATTTTGTACATCTTACTGTATTTACAAGTTTATTTATCAAGGATTATCCATCTTGCTAATAGCCTATTATTTATTTCACTTTTTGTTGGTCTTTATATCCTTTTATTAATGTGCTAAAGGACCTGTATATCTATTTTGGAACTCTTTGAATAGTCTAAAATAGACTAAAAATGGAGTATTTTATAGTTTAAGTTACAAACCAAGGTGATTCCCCCCCAGATACATATCTTGTTTTACCATGATTCCAAACAAAACTATCTTGTTTTAAAATATTTGGAGTAAAATTTTATTTGCATTACAAATAGGATACAAAATAGTTGAATCAGGATACAGAAATCTGCTGTGTTTGGACTAGTTATCCCTGTTTTATTTTTTCAGATGTGCTTAATTTTATGGTGTAACTAAAGATTTTGTTTGTGTAATGCATGATTAAGACAATAAAGTATTTTTTCTAGTCTTCCAAAAAACTTTTCTGATCAGTTTGCGAGTTTTGATGAGTTTTGTAAGGTTTTTGTTTTACAAACTATGAATCAGCAAATTTTTAAGATTGTACCACATAGCGAACGTACAGCTGTTGAAAAATAATGTATATAAAATGCATATAATAAATATTAAATTGTGTACCTGGATGCTACTGTTGGCTACATTATTTTGTGTTGAATAATAAAGTGCAATATTTTACTCTCCATCACTAAACTAGGATATGGAGATGATTTCTCAGTGAGTCCTTCATTTTTATGCTGTGTTTTAAACTTTGTACTGCTTATTGATATTCAGATAAAGTTAGAATAATTATCACTATTTAAGAATGCCTTGCTAAGTATTTCAGCCCATTTGGGGATTAAAAAAAATTCAATTAAGTTAGATAACTCAAAATAACTGAAAAAAATAGGCAGTGATGCAGTTTTAAATCACTTCCTTGGAGTTCCTGTCATGGTGCAGAAGCGAATCCGACTAGGAACCATGAGGTTGTTGCAGGTTCGATCCCTGGCCTTGCTCAGTGGGTTGAGGATCCAGCTTTGCTTTGAGCTGTGGTGTAGGTTGCAGACACGGCTCGGGTCTGGCATTGCTGTGGCTGTGGCGTAGGCCACCAGCCACAGCTCTGATTAGACCCCTAGCCTGGGAACCTCCATATGCCGCGGGTGCGGCCCTAAAATGACAAAAAAAAGCAAGATAAATCACTTCCTTAAGATATCCTATTACTTCGTTAAATATAAGTTTCAGTTAATAGTGTTGTCTTTACTATCTAGCTGTATCTCTTTCTACAAAAAAGTTCATCTGAGAATAAACTGCATTATTCCTTAATTAAAAGTTATCCTGGAGTTCCCATTGTGGCTTGGGGAGTTAAGAATCTGACATAGTGTTTGTGATGATGCTGTTGGTTCGATTCCCGGCCCCGCTCAGTGGGTTAAGAATCCTGCATTGCTGTGGCTGTGATACAGGCGGACAGCTGCAGCTCTGATTGGATCCCTAGTCTGGGAACTTCCATACGCCAGGTATGGCCCTAAAAAAGGAAGAACAAGTTATCCTTATAATTAATAATTAATACTCTTTCTTTGAAGAGACTTGCAAATTGAATTAGAAGTTAATTAGAAAACTTACATGGCAAAATTCTATTTGAATGAGTACTGCAAAAAAAATTATGTACAGTGAGAAATTTTGTAACCTGCCATAAAAATCCAAGTGGCAATTTTAGTCACTGCTGGTGAAACACCAAAATGTTTCAGGAATTTTCTTAAAATGTTGGGGTTTTTTTGGTTTTCTGAACTGAAGATTCAACTTAACAAATTTGAAGGGACGCTTTTCTCTCTTTGCTTTTTTTTAACTTAATAATTTAAAAAGAAACTTTCCAAAGCTAGTATTGTTCTGGCAACTGTTCTACACATTAACTGTTCTATGCATTAACTGTTTA
Organism: Catagonus wagneri; assembly: GCA_004024745.2. NCBI lineage: Eukaryota > Metazoa > Chordata > Mammalia > Artiodactyla > Tayassuidae > Catagonus > Catagonus wagneri. The sequence continues at coordinate 8,671,590 of PVHT021183629.1, read as the reverse complement.
ACTGAAATGTGATTATTCATCATTGCAGTGCACAAACATTCACCTTTTTTGGAATGTATTAAAACTGAAATGAATAAAAATAGTACATATATTTTTCTGAACTACTTTCGTTGTATTTTTCTCTACAATATTAAAAATTTGGAAGAGACTAAAAGGATACAAAAAGTTATTTGTGTGCTATTTGTAATTTATGGGAAATTATGTAGACTCATTTGACTATTAAATGGCATTTCATAAAGGTTAAGAATATTTTGAGTTCCTGTTGTGGCTGAACAGAAACAAACCCAACAAATATCCATGAGGACACAGGTTCGATCCCTGGCACCGCTCAGTGGGTTAAGGATCCGGCATTGATGTGAACTGTTTCGTAGGTCGCAGACATGGCTCAGATCTGCTGTGGCTGCGGCTGTGGCTGTGGCATATACCAGCAGCTGCAGCTCCAATTCGACACCTAGCCTAGGAACTTCATATGCTGCTGGTGCAGCCCTAAAAAGACCAAAAAAAAAAAAAAAGGTTTTTAATTTATAAACTTTAATATGTTAACCTCAATATTTAATCATTTTCTGCCTTTTTCATATTTGTTATTCATGTACTCTTCTCATATCTCAAAGTAAGTTATTTACTGAAAACCAACATCTCGTTTAACATTAAAGATTGTAAATGGGCTAGTGTAATTGACATTATATGTGCTTATAAAAGTTGATTAAAAAAAGTTGATTTAATCTTTTTTCTTTTTTTGGCCTCTCTGCGGCATAAGGAATTCTCAGGCCAGGAATCAGATCCAAGCATCGTTGCATCTATGCCACAACTGCAGCAATGCCACATACTTAACCCACTGTGCCAGGCCAGGGATCAAACTTGTGTCCTGGCACTACAGAGACATGGCCAGTCCCGTTGTGCCACAGTGGGAACTCCTGTTATCTTTTTAAAAATCCTTTTACTTTTCTATTTTTTTTAACCCGTTAACCCTTTAATTATATTTACTTCTAACAGTAATAGTAACTTAGTATATAAAGTGTTCATTTCTGCTCTTTAAGTCAATAGTAGCTTCCATAGTTACCTCAAAATTTGCTTTTTATACAAAATTTTAAAGGCATTTTTAAGAGAACTAATGACTGTACGCTGGATTTTCATTTGCTTAATTTTTTTAAGGAGTGGTACTCCATGCTGAAATTTGTCTATTTATTGGAGAAAAAAGGTTAAACCCATTTTTGTTTAGTTAAAGTTGTTACATGAATTAGTCATATTTACACCTTCATAAAGGGGAGGAGTGGTCGGGATTCATTGACTTCCCGTACTCTGTTTTGTCAAGTTTTTATGTGGTGTCAAAGGCAATTTCAGTTCTGCCCTCTGATAAATAGGTCTTTCACTCCTTTGACACAAGATATAAAATTGTTAACTCAGAAAGACTTACTGGAGTATAATATTCCAACTGGTTAACACCTTTTCAGGTCAGCTGGTTTTAAGCCGTTTAAGATAGGATCAGTGTATGTGTTACGGCAGATAGAGTGCACAGGTAGATGAACGAAAGGAGAGGTCCCATCTTCAGAAAAGATAGGACAGATGACAGAGCACCCCTACCTGAGGGGAGAGTAATGATGGTTAACATTAAGGGAGTTTTTGAGCACTTTTCCTGGGAACCAAAACAAGCATGTTTAAGTAAAACTAGTATTGATTACAAAACAGTTTTATTGAATGAAGTAATCAAAAGCATTCCTACTGGCTGTGTATAATGCCTAGAATAGGCATTCAATAAGTAATGGAAAGAAGTTTTATTGCATTGATTTTAAAAAATTCAGAGTGGTCTTTCCACGTGAAGTTAATGTAGAGATTTTACTCTGTTCTAGGGAGAGACACTTGGAATAATGAAAGGAGTAAGGCACATTAGAATAATAGTCATTAACAGTTTTATTGCTTAAGTAGTCCAAGTACAGTATTCTTTCCTGCAGTTTTGCTATTTGAAAGATGTGTTTTTCTTTAAAGCTAAATATTTCTAAGTGGTAAAAACTTACCAACTTAACTTTTTTTCAATACGTGGATGACTTTTAGAGTGTAAGCCAAATATATCAATACACATATAAAATTAAGGATATAAATAGAAAAATACCAGGTAATCCAGCTATCTTGTTCAGTGTGATACTGTAAGTTACTATGAAAATACACTACAAAAGAGGCTTGATACCTAAATCCCTTCCATTTCATCTGTAATTACAACTTTTTAGTATATTAGGTAACATCTATATTGATTAAAGACATCTGCTTGAGTCAAAATATATTTGAACTGAGTTAAAGAGCTGTTTTTTTTCTTTTATTTTCCTCATATATATCGTATAGAATTAGAGAAGGGATGTTGATTTTGGTCTAAATATCAGTTTCTTTTTTTAAGCTATAGAATTGCATATCTATAATATGCATGTTAAAATATAACGAAGTTTTAATCTATGATATCTGCTTGTTTCTAAGGGTTGTGATGAAGCCTCCCCAGAGTGTTTTGAACTGAGTCTAAATTGTCGTTAGAAGGTAGCTTTAAATGAATGCTTATTTGCTTACATTTTGGGCATTTTTAATGTAATATTTTGTATCTGATCTTAGTATGCTGTATAGTTTTTCAGTATTACTAGAATACAACTTATACATTATATCCCCTTGCACTTTCTCTTTCAGTTGTAAAAAAAATGTCACCATTATTGCTGGGATTCTAAGAAATCTCTACAGATGCCTCTGATGATATCAGAAACAATTGGTTCTAATCCTGTGAACTCTCTTGTGAAGAAAGCATGTGACTCCTTTGGTTTAGAGGCCATGTCTTTCAGGTCATCCAGAGGTGCCCAAGCCACACCAACAGAGAAGATGGTGATACCTGCAATGGAAGTATTAACTGAATTAAAACCAAGTTCCAGCTATGTATATGTATGTATATATATACATTTATATATATGTATAAATTACATGTATATTTTTTCATACATTTGTACATTGTTGCAAACAAAACTGTCTCGTGATGCCTGAAGAACTAAATTCCCTATATCAAATAGGTTTTGACAATCATTGTGATAACAGTGGCTAAGCAGTTTGGTCAAAACAAAGTTTTGCCATCAGTATATTTTATCCCTTTAACAGATAAATCATATGGTTGCTGAAAGAAAAAATATTTGATAACGTTTAATATCCATGATAGTCCACAGTAAGCTAGAAGTAGAAGGAAACTTTCTTAACCTGATAATGATAATCTAAAAATAAACAAGAACAAACCCTACAGCAAACCTACTTAGTGAAATGATGAAAACTTCCCCTCTGAGTATGGCATGAGAAAGGACTGCCTGTTATCATTTCAGTTAATTAGTACGCTGGGATCATAGCCAGTATAATAGATCAAGAAGCAGTGACCTAAAAGATAGGATACATAAATGGTCAAGGTTTTCTCAGGCTGTTGTACTGTCTGGGGAATGGTGACTAGTCCTCTATGAATGATAACTTCCATTTTAGTCTTTGTTACATTGGCAAACTGGCCAACAGTCAGAAATTATCAGTCTTTAATCCCAAAGCAAAAGTCTTTTAATTAAAAACAGCCAAAGAGAAATGTCTGTGAAGCTGGGATAACTTAGTCCAGTTACACCGAAGCATCTATCTGCATTCCTTGAGCTACTAGAAGGCTTCTACTCCAACTATATATTTTTAAAAATTTTAGTAGAAATTATAGTTGAATTAGTTGAAATCAAAGTATAGTTGATTTACAATGTTGTGCCAATTTCTATTTCTGCTGTACAGCAATGTGATATATATATATATAATATTCTTTTGTCATCATCTTCCATCATGTTCTATCCATCTGCTAAACCACTACTTCTACAATTAGGACTGAGGTGACTGAGCCAATGTAATAATCACCCTAATCAAAATGAACAGTTGGGTTGTATAGACCACCTTCTATCTACTGGGTGAAATACCCCAAAGTTTTGAGAGTTTCTGAAATAGTTACTCCTCTCCTATCCAAAGCTTCTCCTCTAGTGGTAAACAGTGCCCAGAGTTGCCAATAAGTAATAACTAAACATAAGTTATCAGTAATGCAGATTTAGATGATGTAAAAGCTAGCTGAAACAGTTTCTGACTTAACACCAGCCAATCCTCTCCTCTGCTTGGCAAAATAAGTCCAAAAAATTTCTCCTCTTCAATTTTCTCACTTTTAATACAGCATCCAAGCTCAGATTGGATAGCTCAGGCCCAATATATAATTACAGCTGTGACTTAGCCCCAAATGCCTGTCCTATTTTCTGGCTCTAATTAACTTTTGCTTCACTGACACTAAAGGATAACTTTCATGAAATAGTGTGGCACAACTTCCTGAAATTCAATTAGTCACACAGGGAAAATATATTTGAACTTACTTGTCTAGTTCACTTAGCCTGAATCCAATCCTGTTAACCATAAATTCAGTAAGCCACACTTTTAAGGAATATGGTAGCAAACAGGTCTTCAGCATAACTTAGTTGCTAAAGAATACATTGAGCCAGATGTATAAAAATAAGCCAATGTACAGTTTAAGTTGCATTTATCCATTTTCTGTCCTACTTAATAAAAACAGTATTCTATCCGTATCTATAAAAGTACATAAATGCATTAGCAGAGGTGCTAATAAAAGTAAGAAAGGAAAGGACAGAGATTAAATAGGGAAGAGTAAAGAAGAATATGGAAAAATGTAAGGCTGGCTGCTCATTATCCCCTCCAAAGTTGGCATTTTTGTTTTTAAATATTATTAGACTCCCAATCACTCAGTTTTATCCCAGGAAGGGGAACTTAAGTTTTTTGTTCACTGAGTTTGTTGACTATCTGATCTCAGCAACACACATACTAATGTCTTTAGGAACTAGCGGCCTTTGCAAAAGTAATATTAAGGTACGGCGTAAGAGAAAGAAAGCCTTGGAGTTCCCATTGTGGCTCAGCAAGTAGAGAACCCAACATACTATCTGTGAGGATACAGGTTCAGTCCCTGGCCTTACTCAGAGGTTAAGGATCCCATGTTGCCACAAGCTGCAGCATAGGTCACAAATGCGGTCAGGATCTGGTGCTGCTGTGGCTGTGGGCTGTGGGCGCCAGCTGTAGCTCCAATTCAACTCCTAGCCTGGTTCCCTCCATGTGCCACAGGCATGGCCGTAAAAAGAAAAAGAAAAATGTTTTTATACTCTTTTATAACAGTGTCTCATTATGTCAAAGGGAAAAGAAAGACACTAAAAAGGAAATCTAAATGGAATAGGATTAAGGTCTTTATTGGTGATCTTAGAAAACTCATGCCAGAAAGAAAACTACTTTTAAAAAGTTAGGATAGAAGTTCCCGTTGTGGCTCAGCAGTTAACAAAGCTGACTAGCATCCCTGAGAATGTGGGTTTGATCCCTGGCCTCCCTCAGTGGGTTAAAGATCTGGCGTTGCCGTGAGCTATGGTGTAGGTCACAGACACGGCTCTGATCCCGCATTGCTGTGGCTCTGGTGTAGGCCGGTGGCTACAGCTCCAATTTGACCCCTAGCCTGGCAACCTCTATATGCCGCAGGTGTGACCCTAAAAAAACAAAAAGATTAAAAAAAAAAGGTTAGGATAAATTATCAAATAGGTTCATATTAAGTTGTGATTAAACTGTGACTTGGGGGTATATATTTCAAGTTAAGGCAAACATGAACACTTCCTTGACACATGACATGGTACTCATAACCACAGTGATTAATAGGAGTATGGACTCAGCCAGACTGGCCTAGGTTTTAACACTGGCCTTGCCACTTACTAGATGTGTGATTTTGGGGAAGTGTGTTTCCTTACCTGTAGAATGAGATTAGTAGACCTGCTTTGACAAATCAGTTAATAATGGGTAAAGCTCTTAGAACAATGAATGCCACTCCATGGTATTTATTCCATTGACATAAACACTAAAGTTTATATTTACTCCTAAAGTTCACTGAACCCCTCCTCAGTTCCCTTCCCAGACTAAAGACAAGGATTCTTACCTGCATCATGTGCAGCAGCAGCAGGCCCTCGAACATCATCATAGGACTGCCCGTCTGTGACAATCACCAGGAAGTTCTTGTTGGGGCTTTCCCTCACGGGACCAAACACATTTCTAACAGTAAAGGAAATGGCCTCACCGGTAGCTGTCCCACCACTCATGTAGCGGATGTTTCTGATAACAGCTAGGACATTCTCTTTGGTGCTATAGTCAGTGAAACTGAATTCTGTGCGCTGATCATAGGTGAACTGTACGGCAGCTATCTTGGCACCAATGTCTGAGATTTCAAAAGTCTTAGCTATGTTGGAAACAAATTCAAGCATGAGACGGAAATTACTGTCTCCAACACTACTGGAGCCATCGATTAGAAAAGCAATGTTCACTGAGTTGTAACAGGTCTTGCTGCACATCATTTGTTCGTGACTGCAGAGTTTCTGTACCAGAGGCTTTACATATTTTGTGGTGCCAAACCAGTTGGGCATGTGGTAAGAGAAGAAGCCATTATTCCGACAGACAGCCTAATGAGGAAGACACATAAAAGACATCCACATGAATCAAAGTTGTTAAAATTATGAAAACATTAAATCTTGAATGTTCAAGTTAGTCCAGATAAGGGCCAATCTGCCCTGTGCCATGAGGTCCAAAACTGAATCACTACCATATTAGAGGACACCTCTCTCCTCCTTACCTTGTCAACAAATGCAACATCCTGAACCATTCCCAGTTCCTCGGGGATAGGCTTAGCCACAGAAACTATAAATACATTGACACCGAACTCTCTGGCCACAATGCCCGCTTCCTCAATGTCATCAGAAGGCCAGCCATCAATAAATACCACCACCACTTTGGGAATCCCTTTTCTCACTCCGGCATCTGCTGTGAAGAATTTCTGGGCAGTATGCTTCAAGGCTTTTCCTAGGTTTGAAAAAGAAGCAAACTGGAACAGCACCGCAACCCAAATGACTTTTCTATTTCCCTGTACCAATCTGTTGCCTCTGGGTGTAAGAATTTAACTTACATAGAACTCAGCTCTTTGACAGAGGCATCATATGGGAAAGTTTAATTATCCATCAGGCCTATTTTTTGTCTTTACAACCCACATTCCCTCCCCCAACACCTCCCAGAAGCCTCACATTTCCTTTTCTTTACGTCAGTCACCAGTCAGAAACAGAAAACTGACTCCCACTTCTGTACTTGTGTTCTCTATCTAGTCCCTTAGTGACTGACTGGTATCTCTAAGGACTCAGAACAAGAAGTCTCCCTTCGAGGGAATTTCCTTCGTGGCTCAGTGGTTAACGAATCTGACTAGGAACCATGAGGTTGTGGGTTCGATCCCTGGCCTTGCTCTGTGGGTTAAGGATCCGGCGTTGCCGTGAGCTGTGGTGTAGGTTGCAGACGCGGCTCGGATCCCGCGTTGCTGTAGCTGTGGCGAAGGCTGGTAGCTACAGCTCCTGTTAGACCCCTAGCCTGGGAACCTCCATATGCCACGGGTGCGGCTCTAGATACGGCAAAAAGACAAAAAAAAAAAAAAAAAAAAGTCTCCCTTCGGAAAGTCTGAGGTCCTATTCCAGATATTTCTGCCACATCTGCATTCATTAGGTGAGTCTGTTGATGTTTGCTTTTAAACTTTTAAACGGATACTTCTCAAGTAACATGTCCCCTATCCAATATGAGGATCATAAGTCACGATGTTTTATATTGTCTAAAAATAAGTAATTACCAATAAACCCTTAGGTACATTTTCCATTATAAATCAAATATCCCAGATGATCAAGTACAGATCTAAACAAGATCAGTGCCAGGAGGAAGAGTTTCACATCTGCTCACATAAAATAGCATAATACTATCTTACATGTCTGATCATTCATAACCCTCTCTGTGTTACATCTCAGATGCAAAGTCTACTTACCTGTATTGGAATTACCCCCTCTGAAACCTACTTCCTTTATGGCAAACAAAACATCTTTGGCTGATGTAAAGTTTTTCAAGTAAAATTCTATTTTGGGATGTTCACTAAGTTAAAAAAAAAAAGAAAAAATATTATCCATCAAGAATTGGAAAGGTAAAACAAGCAAGCAACATTATATAAATCTTTAAAGTGAACAATGCCTAAATTTCTTTCTATCCCACAGCTTATTGCCAACTAAGGTATTGCATCCTTACTTGAATTTTTAGGGATACTTCAGAAATGTAACAAAAGCAATTGCTATCTTGAGGGTTTATTCTAGGTAATATGCTATATACTTACATGTATATTATACTACGTGTGTGATCTCAATTCATAATTCTACAGGGTAGAAATTATTATCCCTATTATTTATATAAATGAAGAAACAGAGGCCCAGGACATTTAGGTAATTTGCTCAACAGAACATAACCACATTTTAAATTCAGGTTGATCTGGCTCCTAAACTTTATTAAGCATCTGAAACCAGACTTGGCTCAAGGTACTGGGCTTAATGGAAATCTGCAGGGTTTGGCACCAGGTTGTTAGATGGTGGCTGGATATGAGGCTAGGTCTGCTCCAGTGGGGTACCTTGGAAGCCCTGGATAGTCTAGGTCTATTAACCCAGGTCTCTGGTCAGAAGAGGCAACGTCAGTGATACTAAGGACAACTTTTTTTTTTTTTGGCCGCACCTGCAGCATCTACAAATTCCCAGGCCAGGGATCAAACCCGAGCCACAGCAGTGACAATAACAAATCCTTAACCACTAAACCACCAGGGAACTCCAAGGCCAACATTTCTAAAACAAGAAAACTTACAAGCCGACAAATTATAAAGTGTTACAATACTGAATCATTCAAATCCCCTCCCATTTTAACAAGATTGATACCTGGCTTGAACAAGACCCACGTGCGGTCCTTCTGTTCCAATTCCCAACATTAGAGCCACTTTGCCAACGAAATTCTTCTGTAGATTAAATCGGCGTTGCCCGATATTAAAACTTCCATCGATCAGAAATGCAATATCTGCTTTACAGTCTGTGAACAGCCAAACAAGTCTTTCCGTTAGCAGTTTCAAGAGGAGGGAGAGAGAGAAAATATATTCCCAAGTGGATATCCGGAATCTTACCTTTATTGCCAGTTTTCTTCTCTGGTGTTTTCTTTAGTCGTTTACCTGAAACAAAAGAAGCATTTGGCATTAGCAAAAGGGAGACAGAAAGAAACCCACATGGGAAAAAGCTATGATAAGGAGTGCCATTCTTGAAAAGACTTCTTTAAAAAAATTAATTTCTTCATTACTTTCTGGACTGGGGAAGCAATGCCCAACAAATAAACAAGTCAGGGCTATAGTAGACCTTCATATTTAATGCACCTCTAATTTAGGACTTTGAAATCCCAAACCCAGAGCTGAGGCAGGATTGGAAACTCAGATTCTCATTGGAATGTTCTTAATTTCTATACTTTAAAATTGCCAGTCTGGAGTTCCTGCTGTGGTTCAGTGGGTAAAGAACCCAATATAATGTCTGTGAGGATGAGGGTTCAATCCCTGGCCTTGCCTAGTGGGTTAAGTATTGGCAAGCTGTGGCATAGGTTGGCAGCTACAGCTCCGATTCAACCCCTAGCCCAGGAACTTCCACATGTTGCAGGTGTGGCCTTAAAAAAGAAAGAAAAATTGCCAGCCTTAGAAAAGGGGATCCCTGGCTACTTCTAAAATAGACACACACTAATTCCTTTTATTTATATGACAAATCGAACCAGGAAGTTCATGGTATTTTTACTTAAACCAGTTTCTAGGCAGCATTTATCAAATAAAAGAAATGGTAGGACCTCAAGGAAATGCTTGGTAGCAGAGTTTATAACTGAAAATAAAAGAAGGATAAGGAATCTGAAATATAAAAGTAAATGTTTTCCTATGTAATACACCAGTAAAGTTAAGATATTTGCTTTGTGTTTTGTTTTGATTTGGTTTTTGGCCACACCTGGAGCATATGAAAGTTCCCAGGCCAGTGATGAATCTGAGCTGCTTCTGCAACCTATCCACAGGTATCACAGCTGCAGCAACAGCAATGCTGGACTCTTAACTCACTGCCCAGGCTGGGGATCCAACCCTCCACTCAGCAGCAACCTGAACCACTGCAGAGACCATGTGGGATCCTCAACCCACCACACCATAGCAGGATCTCCATTCTCTTTGTGTTTAACAGCAATATTTTAAAAAACAAAATGCTTTGTGTTTAATTTAACATCAATATTTTTGTTTTATTTATTTGAAAATTGTTGCTTTCATATATTTTTTTCTTTTTTTTGGCCACCATGAGGCATATGAAGTTCCTGGGCCAGGATCAGATTTGAGCTACAGCTGCAAGCTACACCACAGCTGTGGCAATGTGGGATCCTTAACCCACTGTGCCAGATGGGGTACTGAACCTGTGACCCAGTGCTCCAGAGATGCCACCAATCCCCTTTGGTCAACAGTGGCAACTTCACATCAGCATTTTTAAAGAAGAGCAGCTCCAGTTGCTACAAAGGTGAGGGTTGTATCTCTGGCCCAGAGAGCAGTGGGTTAAGGATCCGGTATTGCTGCAGCTGCAGCATAGGTCACAGCTGTGACTTGGATTCAATCCCTGGCCTAGGAACTTCCATATGCCATGGTTGGGGCCATAAAATAAAAAGACCGATAAATAAATAGAAAGGCTTCTATCAATAGCATGTATAACTTCCTAACTCTGTGCCCGGCAATTAGGAGACAGGCTCCACACTTCATACCTGTTGCTGGACGTGCTGTGGACACTGCTTGTCCTGTGGCTTCTTGGGTACCACTTTTGCCTTCTGTTGAAATAAAGAGAAGACTACTTTTTCCTCTTCCTTCTTTACCATAAAAGCATAATAAATCTAATTTAGGGTTCTACAGGATGATAACTATAATAGTGATGGCAATTGTGGGAGTAAATTGCTACATGCTAGTTTCAAAGAACCAAAATGGATTCTCATCTGTTCTACATTCTTAAAAGACCATGGAAAAATGAATTCACATTCATTCACTCATTTTTTGATTTAGGATTACTTGATAAATGCCAGGACATTCCGAGTGTGGGCAATTCAAGTTTCTACTGCCATCTTCTGATAGCAAGACTATTCTTCTCCGCCCCATTTACACAAGTTTGGCTTGACTGTGTTCTTAACCCTTGAGATCCCCGACTCTAACTCAGAGTTAACCCCTCTAGTCTTGACAGGTTTTTCCATCAGAGTCAAAGAGACTGAGCTGAGAAAAGCAGAAAAATTTTTTTGAGTTCAGGAGACAACCTTTATACAAAAGTAAGAACAACTTAATTGTACCTACTTGTCACTGTGAAAGACGCAGACCATCTGGAAAGTGTCTGAGACTGGATGCCATTAGCAACTACTGAGGAATAGTTTTCTCGACCTGGTAGGCTATAGATTCGCACAGGTCCCCCTGAATTGCTGATTACCCCCCTGCAACACAAGAATTACAGCTGAGATTCTATATACACATTTTCAAGGTCATTTGACTGACTCATATTGCCATGTTACATCTATACTCTGATTAATCAAGAAAACAGTTCAGCAGGGAAGCCATCTAAGGATGCTGCCAACCTTTTTAAAAACTTGCTTACACAGGTACAAAATCTGCCCAGGGAAATGGTTTTGTGCTGTCAAGCTTCTTAAGTGATAATAAGACACACTTACAACATCCTGTTCCCTACAGCTCAGAGGATCAAAGTTTAAAGCACCAGATAATTTTCTTAGTTTTCTAAAATATCTTAACTGCAATGTCCTCTTTTTTTGTTTTTTAGGGCCTCACCTGCACCTGCAGCATATGGAAGTTCCCAGGCTATGGGATGAATCAGAGGTGCAGCAATTTGAGAAGTGACCTGCATCTGCAACCTATACCACAGTCCACAGCAACACTGGATCCTTAACCCACTGAGTAAGGCCAGGGATCAAACCTGAATCTTCAAAACTGCATGGATACTAGTGGGTTTGTAACCTGCTGAGCCACAATGGGAACTCCCAATTTTTTATGTTTATTATTTTTTAAGTGTTATACTGGCCATTCTCTTATAAGATAGCAGAGTGGTGATGAATATAACCTCTGGAGGCAGACCTGGGGTTCCAGTCCCAGCTTTGGCACTTGCTAACAATGGTGGTTTTAGGCAAGACTGGAAAACTCTCTGAGTTTAGTTTCCTCATCTGTAAAATGGGGTAAAATTGTACTTTGTATGGCTGTAGAATTGTCATGGAAGTTAAAATAAAGACTGTGATACAGTAAAAACTCAGTAATACAGTACATGATTAGGAATGTTTTAGAATCACAGGAATCTATTAAGACATAATGCAATTTGCCTTTAGTCAGAAAGCTTCCCTCGTGTAGTTGGTGATTCAAGGATATCCAGGAAAACCTTAAAAAAGTATCCATCTTCTATGGCCAAAATTGGCACCAAATGAAGAAAACGTAGGAGGGGGTGTCCAGATGGCTAAAGAGGGAAAGGAAATTATTACACTTGCACTTCTCTTCCTTTGGCATGTGTGGGCTTACCTGTGGACAGCCGCGCCACATACACTTGATACAGAAGCATATACTATGTTCCCAAACACAGAGAATTCCTCTAGAACGCAGCCCCCTGGGCAGAGGACATCTGCTTGTTCTTTCCTGATGTCCAGGCCTCTGGTAAAGCACGTGATAGGGATGGGAACTGAGGAGACAGGAGACAATGTAATAACTGTTCTTGGGACTTTTGGGGGAATGTTCAGGGGAGAACTAGAATACGAAATTTTACTTCCCTAATCTCTATACTTCTTTTTAAGAATGTTGACTTAGGTACCATTCCATACCATTCCAGATTTTAGCAAGCCAAAAATCAGTTTTCTAATGTAATCTAGTCCTTAGACCCTATAAAGTCTAATGGGAGAATTTGCTCAGTTCTTAACAGTTTAGAAATACATAATTGTAAATACATCAGAACTAGAAAATACCATGTCATTGACCATTTATTAATTCATTCTAGAAACAGAAGGATCTCAACTCTGACTACAACTGTGTACATAGTTGCCTGAGGTGAAGATATTAAATCTGAGTTGAACCTCCAAGGAACATTTTCATAGACACGTGCACAAACTTTGTCACTCTTTGCTTCTGAGGACCATTTATATCACTTTTCTTTCAAATGCAATGCCTTAAAAGTTGTATTTTAATTTAAGCAAACCAGTAAAAAGATGTTTCACTTTACAGAACATCATTTAGCTCACTCATTTTACAAATGAAGTAATTATAGTCATGGGATTAATTTGCCCAAGGTCAGACAGCCCAAGGAAAATCTTGCAGCTCCTGCAGGACAGGAATCACCGAAGTTAGTCCCTTCAGAACGGAGCATTTTTATCTCAATTGGACCTGCTTATTTCTGCTCCAGACCTGTCCAGAGAGCTATATCAGGCAGTGAATGAATTTTTAGAAAGCACTGTTAATACTCTCAAGTTTTACATAGTCAACCCGACAAGTAATCATAGTTTTTATTATCAAATATGTTAGAGACAAGCCCTTGGCAACAGGTAAGAAGGTAACTTAATACAACACATTAATTCATCAGTTTACTGTGAATATTAAATTGAGGATAATTCCAGTAGTTTCCAAACACTGGAATTTGTGATTAGCCAAAGCTTTTTGAAACAGATGTTAATAATTAAAACTTTTTTCTAAGATTAATGCTGTCTGGTCATATTGCCCAAATGACCAGAGCCTGCCTTTAACAAGTACCCCCTTCTAATAGCCCTCTGTGTTGTGCTGTTCCCTGGACTGTACACGTCCATGGAAGGGAAGGCAGGATGCCAGGTATAATGCTGATTCCCTAGGTCTGAAACACTTAAGGTTGCTGCGCAAGTTAAAATCCGTACCAAGAACAGTAGCCTCATACCTGAGTTTCATACCTGTTAGCAAACAGCCTTAATCCTTCCTCCCATTTTCGGAGGCATCAGAGGATCTGCCTTTAGCTGCCAACACTGAGTTTAGTGTGGGGGGGTGTGGGGGGTGGTGTGTGTGTGGGGGGTGCTGAATATAGCTTTCTGCAATACTTACCTTCATTCCTCCTTTCAAGGAAAACAAAGAATAGATTTTGAAAAAGAGTTTGCTTTTTATATTATAGAAAACACACCGAACCACACACCCATACTCGAACTTCTGTATGTGGAACAAAGTCTTTTTAGACTCTCTCGAATAAGTACTGCCGTTTTTTTTTTTTTTTTTTTTATGATCCCTTTTTATAGGGGTCACTCCTGGGAACACAGCGAGAGGGTCAAACACGATGGAATACCTTCAAAACCTCTCTGTCGCCTCTGACAGTCTGAAGCCTTCTCCCTGATCCCAAACTCCCGGGGCTACTGTGTCCCTCGGTGGGGCTCAAGAAACACAACAGGCCTTGACTTTCAGCTGCGGCTGCTCGGCTGGCTGGAGAGGGGCTGGGGATTGGGGGAGGGGAAGCTCCCGATGTGGGTGTGGACCGGGGGAGGGGGGCTTCCTTCTTCGCCCCTTGGTAAGTACATTCCCATCGGACCCCTGGGACCCACTCGCGAGGGAGAAATGGATAAGCCGGAGTAGATGCGCTGTAGGTATGAATGGGGTGCGCCAGGCAGCTCCAACCTTCGCACCCTACAGGTCTGGCCCCGAGTTAAGGATCTGAGCACATTTCCCCGAGCTGACCGTCACACTCTCCCACCACTCGGACCAAGCTCGGCTCCCCACCCGGGAACACGCAACTCACCGGCTCCCTCGCTGCCCGCGGGCTCTGGCAGCAGTAGCAGAAGACAGACACCTGTGAAGAGAGGACAGCGCAAGGACTGGCTCGAGCCTCCTCGGTGCTTGGTGCCAGGGGAAGGGGCCGGTGAGGGGCGCGTACCCACCGAGGCAGAGAACCGGGATCCAGGCTGCAGACATGGTAGTCAAGGAGCTGCTCGGACCTGGGAAAGAAGGAGAATTAGAGGAAGGCTCGCCGGAAACAGAGAAACCTACGTTCCCACCTCAGCCGAGCCGCGCGCCCGCCCGCCCCTCAGGGATCCCGCACCCCTCAGAAACCTAGGGGCGGCAAAGGAGAGGAGGAGACGAAAGAGGCAGCTGCCCCGGAGCTCGCGCCCCTCTTAATCCAGTTGCAAATCGAGCCAAACCCAGAGTCGATGTGCAACCCCGGACCATGTGAAGGTGCACTACGAAGACAGACAAGCTGGGAGTGACAAAGGGGAGACATGAAAAGGCAGTAGACAGGGACCCGAACGCCCACGCCGGACGCCCAGGGCCCTGCACCTGAGTCGGATCCGCCCCGCTGCGCCTGAGTGCTGAAAGCCCGGCTCCCAGCGCCGCTATAAAGGCTGGGCCGCGCGCATGAGCACTGTGCGGGGGGCACGCGGGGAGGGGGCTGGGAGCCGGTCCCCCGGGGCCGGGCGGCGGCGGTGCAGCTCCGCCCTCACGCCCTCCCCGCCCCGGGGTGAGGCGGCGTCACCCCCGCGGTGCGTGGCTCAGCCACCTGGACGCCGCGTTTATCCCCGAGGAAAGTGCAAAAGGCCCGGGACAGAGGCCCGAGGACCCCGCCAGACCCGGGGCCAGGGGCTTCGGGACGAGTGTGCGACAGCGGCGGCGCCGCGCGCGCGGCGAGACCTGAGCTGACGGCACCGAGCGGGAAGGCTGGACCTCGCTCCCGCAGAGGTTGCTCAACGTGCGGCGACCGCGCCTCGCCGCCGGAGGGAGCCGGCCTCACCTGGGCTGCGGAGTGGTGGTTCCCCGCGCACAGTCCTCGCGGCAAGAGCTGCAGCCTTCGCTGCGAACCTCGGCTCCGCCGGGGGCTGAGGGAGCGCGGGGCCGCCGCGGCGCAGAGAGGCCTTGGGCCCCCGGAGAGTTTCCAGGTACACGCGGCCTCGGAACAAACTTCCCAACTTCGTGGTCCCGTTGAAACAAAGTTCTTACTTCTAAATTCAGGCCAACCTGGGCTTGATAAACGCGTACCCATGTGTTTGTTAGAAACCCTTCAGAGGGTTAGTTATTCTTTGGACCTTAGGGATCCAGGCTCCCGACTTGCTTTGTGCTGGAGTCGGATTTTCCATCGTGGGTAGAGCCACGCATGCGGCGTGGCACGGATCTTTCGTGACATTTACATTTTGTTTTCTAGATCAGGAAGGATTTAGGCTTGGTTGCCTTTCCAAATTCGCAGACCTGGTTAACTGTTGTCATTGCACAAATCTCAGATTTGGTAACGTGCTCTCCCACTCCTTTCTCATCCTGGTAACTTTTTACATGTGGAAGTGGAAGAAAGAGAAGAATTCACAGGGAATATAAGTGACAGACAAGTGACCTGCACGGCAGCTGAGGACCAACCCTAGACCCAGGAGAGGTGGCACAATATCGTTTTAAAACAAACAAAACACACAC
>PVHT021183629.1:8598540-8654227 GCA_004024745.2 Catagonus wagneri | reverse complement strand
TTGCACAAATCTCAGATTTGGTAACGTGCTCTCCCACTCCTTTCTCATCCTGGTAACTTTTTACATGTGGAAGTGGAAGAAAGAGAAGAATTCACAGGGAATATAAGTGACAGACAAGTGACCTGCACGGCAGCTGAGGACCAACCCTAGACCCAGGAGAGGTGGCACAATATCGTTTTAAAACAAACAAAACACACACACACAAACCCAAAACAATTCTATTTAGTCCAAAGAATAGGGTTTTATTTAGATATAAGAATAACCGATAATTTATGTTCCGTAAAATCCATCCCTTTTAAGTGATTTCCACGATTTTTGATAAGTTTACAATTATACAACCAGCACCACAATCCAATTTTAGAACATTTCCAACTCCCTCCAAAAGCATACCTTCTGACCATTGGCAGCCAATTCCCCTCTCTCACCCTTAGACCTGGGCAACGCCAATGTACTTTCTGTCTTGAAAGATTTGCCGTTTATGGATATTTCATGTAAATGGAATGATACAATATATGGCTTCTTTTACTGAGCATAATGTTTTTGGATTTCACTCATGTTTTAGCATGTGTGAGTACTTCTTTTTTATCGCTGAATAGTATTCCCACGTGTTGTATGTTAGGAAACAAAGATACTACCACCATTTGGCAGCCAAATGTTGTAGTGGTCTTATAACTATCCTTTCCATTTGAAATGCGTCATAATTGCACCAGGCATCTAGGGGGTGTTGATTCCATTCGTTTTACTATCTGAATGTCTTTTTGGAGAGGCACTAGATAAGGTTTGTGGATTAGCAGGTTTTTGCTTCTTAATTTCATGGCTGCCTTGAAGATTCAATCCCTCCCATGGTATAACGGGTAACTCTTTTTTTTAGCAACCGGGCAATCCAGCTACCACCCCTGATATTTTCCTTGGGAGGAACTTTAAGCCTTCAGGACAATTAAATCTCTTTTTTGTTATTGTTTACTGTCAGTCCTCAGTCAGGTTTGGATAACCTCCTCCACTTAGACTGGGCAAATTGTCATGATGCTATATAATTAGGGGGAGTTCACATCCTGGAAACAGGCTTCTATTCCACATGTCAGCTGGCGGGTGCCCACATGGCTACAGTGTGCATGTTACACACGTCTCTCATCGGACACAGACCTCCTGTGATGTAATTTCACGGAGCCAACTGGCAGAGTCATAACTATGCAACTATTTCCATGACTGACCCTGAGTCTGTGACTCTCAAAAAAATAAAGGAAATACCTCATTGAGTTTCACGGATTGTTTACCCAAAGATACATTTTAATGATTTTGTTTTGAAACATTTAAGAGAGGGTAGTCTTTATTTTTCTGTTTTCAAAGGCCAGCCAGGAAGTGTGGGGGAGTGGGTATGAGATTTTTCATTTTCACTTAGTTTGTACCTCATGCTTACCATGAGTATATTGAGAAAAGAATAGCTGGACTTAAGAGGTAATTGCTTCTGCTGTGGAAATATCTAGAGAGGGAAAGTCAAAGAAATCTGGGTATGTTTGACTTAAAAAAACAAATTGTTAAAATTATAGTTTTGTATTCAATTGGGTAACATTTCAGGTATTGTACTCCTAGAATGCCTGGTTTATCCTGCTTTAATTGAGTATTTGATATTCAAAATTTAGACTAACTCCCTGAAGAGCAATGGATTTCTAACTGGCTGCACAATGAGATCACCTGGGGAGCTTTAAAAATTACTGAAGCCTGAGTCCCACCCCAGAGATTTTAAAGTAATTGGTCTGGGCCAGGGCTCGGGCATTTGGGTTTTTTTGTAAAGCTCTCCAGGTGATTCTAATGTAGTGCCTAGGGGGCATAATACTTAGGTCAGTGTTAGAGGTTAAGCTAATAATTCTAATTTTTTAACTTTTCTTTCATTATCTTTTCATTAAAATTCTACTTTAAATGCGCCTACTGTGTTCCCCTGATAAAACGTGGAAGCATCTTCTGGTCTGATGATTGTTTGAAAACAATCCTAACAGAAAGGTTGAAAAAGCAAACAAAAAGAGTGTACTGTATGGTCACATTTCCAGCTTTGTGTAGAGTGGACTGGCATTGTGAAGGGAGTGGGCTGCCTCTAAAACTGATAACCTGGGTGGCATCTTCAGGCTTCAGGATGATGCTAGTATCTCTAAAAGAGTTTTTTCAAGAATAGCATGGTTCATTGAGTGAATTTGGTTCTTTATCTACATAGCCCTAGCTTAGAAATACTTCTTTTCTGTTTTTACCTAAGTATGAATCTGATGTTAGCCTAATGATTTTACATTTTTTTTATTGTTGGTATTTTATTTGCTTTTTAGAGCCACACCCGCAGCATATGGAGGTTCCTAGGCTAGGGGTCAAATCAGACCTACAGCTGCTGGCCTACACCACAGCTACAGCAACTCGGGATCCGAGCCGCGTCTGAGACCTACACCATAGCTCACGGCAACGCCAGATCCTTAACCCACTGAGCGAGGCCAGGGATCGAACCCGCAACCTCATGGTTCCTAGTCAGATTCGTTTCCGCTGAGCCACAATGGGAACTCCGGTATTTTATTTTTTAAAGAAATATCAGTTCCAAATTACAAAAAAAGAAAAAGAAAAAGAAATATCAGTCTGTTCCACACCCTATACCCTGTAAACTCCCCTGCAAACTGTTACTTAGCTAGTACAATACATAGTATCTTGGTTTTATTTTAGTTACAGTGATCTTAAAGTGGGTTTGTTCCTTTTTAGGAAGTGTGTGTTTATCCTGTAGTGTCCTGTAAGTTTCTATGATTGGTTATAGAGCATACTCAGTTTGGAAACCCCTGTTGCCCATGATATTTGCTCCACATTGATGTTTCTTTTGTATCTAGTTTTCATGATTCTTTTCCATTGTTCATGTGTAATACTAAGCAAGCATGTACGTCTCGCCTTTCAGTTTTTGATGATTTCTAACAACAGAATAAACGTCCATAGCCTCTGAGGAGTGAACATTAAAAATTTGACTCAGAGATAGTCCTGTGAGCACTAGTAATCAGTTTCTTTTTCTGGGCATCAGTTTCGTCTCCTATAAAGTGAAGGGCATTAGAGCAAGTAATTGGAAAGGATCTCCAAAGGGCTGAATTCTGTGGCTGGGCAAATCCTCCCTGAGCATATTTAGGCTTCAAGGTCTGTGTTATTTTCTGGGGTTTGGGAAACCTTAGGAAATACTGGCTGTGCCAACTGGCTCCCAGCACTCATCCTTTCTTATGCAAGGTCTCTTTCTGTTCACCTTTTACTACTACACCGTAGCCTGATCATGTTTGCCAATTATTTAACAAGAGGTAGTGGAGGTCACATTGCCACTGGAATGCCACTGGGACTTCCTTCCTAAGTGAGGAAATCTGTAACAGGGAACATAAATTAGTTCTGCAAGGCCCAGTACATATCCTATGTGAACTCCTCGAGGTCAAGGATCTTCCTCTAGTTTGTTCATCGCTGTGCCCGTAGTCCCCAGTGAAAGTGTCTAGCACATGATAGGTACTCAAGAAATATTTGTTGAATGAATGAGTCAATCCCATTCTGTCTTGTCATTTTCTGCTTAATATTGTTTAAAAAATTTTTTTAACTGTAGAGCAGTTTTAGGTTTACAGAAAAACCAGTGAGATAGCAGAGTTTCCGTATATCCCATATCCAGTTTCCCTGTTATTAACATCTTACGTTAGTATGGTACAATTATCACAATTAATGAACCAATATTGATACCTTAATATTCTCTAAAGTCCATACTTTATGCCGATTTCTTTAGTTTTTACCTAATGTTCTTTTTCTGCTCCAGGATGCTATCCAGGATACCATATTACATTTAGTTCAGCATGTCTTCTTAGATGACCTTAACAGTTTTTGAAGAGTACCGGTCAGGTATTTTGTACAATGTCCCTCAGTTGGGATTTGTCTGATTTTTTTTTTTTCTTCTCATCATTAGCTTGGGGTTATGTGTTTTGGGAGTAGGACCATAGAGGTAAAGTAACACATCATATCGTATCAAGGGTACATACTATGAACATGACCTGTTACCGCTGATGTTGCCTTTGGTCACCTGGATGAAGTAGCCTTTGCCTGGTTTCTCTACTGTAAAGATACTCTTTTTCTCCTCTTCCATGTTGTCCTCTTTGGAAGGACATCACTATGTATAGCCCATATTTAAGTAGTGGGGAGTTACCTTCAACCTCCTTGAGGGCAGAGCAGCTACATAAATTATTGGAAGTTCTCCTGCAAGGGAGATTTGTCTTTTCTCACCTATGTATTTCTGCATTTTTTTGTATGTGGTACTTCCTCTTCAAAAGGCTGTAAGCTCCTTGAAGGTGGAGACTATTCCATGTCCTTTGCTATATTCCTAATAACTTGCATGATGCTTTAGAGTACAGATTAGATGCTCAGTCACCAGTGTAAAGGATGGATCCTAGCTTTCAGTCCTGGGAATTTTCTGATGATGCCTTATCCTTCTTTCTCACTGCAAGATTTGGGCTGAAAAATTACATATTTGGTTCTCAGCAAAAGTGTAATCAAAATGCTAAAATAATAGTAATCCTGACACTGAATCAAGATCTTTATATACGTTCTCATTGAATCTCTGTAACACACCTGCAGGGTGAATATCATCCTGATTTCATAAATGAAGATACTAATGCCCAGATTGATTGAAAGATGTGTCCTAAGTCACACAACTAGAAAGCAGAGTCAGGATTCAAATCTGATTTTACCCATGCCCTTATCCAGTAGATTATACAGTCTTTTCCTTCATAATACCCAAATAAAGCTACAAGGAGGAGTTCCTTTGTGGCACAGCGGGTTAAGAATCCAGCATTGTCACTTTAGCAGCTCAGGTCACTGCTATGGTGTGGGTTTGATCCCTGGCCTGCGAACTTCCACATGCCACAGGTGTGCCCCCCCCAAAAAAAAACCCACAAGGAAAGTTTTGGATAAATGCCAGAAGGTAAGGGAAATGACAAGGGCTATAAGAAAAAAAGAAGAAATAAACCCCTTAGTGGAAGTGCCTGGTAACGTCTTCCAGGCATGCATGGCCCTTGAGATCGGCTATAAAATTAGTATATCCTCAAGAGAAACACAAATTTGTAGGCAGTATAACAAGATAATTAGAAGATATGATTATATATTCCAAACATAAACACAGCAGGTTCTGTTCATATTCTTAACATTCAGATTAAATAATAATTTCTAAAATATATTTATATGGAGCAAAAGCCTAATGTGATTCAGTTACTTTTTTTTTTCCATTATAGCTTGTTTACAGTTTTCTGTCAATGTTTCAACTGTACAGCATGGTGACCCTGTTACGCATACATATATAGATTCATCACAAATGATTAGACATAGTTCCTAGTGCTATACAGCAGGATCTCATTGCTTTTCCTTCCCAAAGGCAATAGTCTAAAGCTATTAACCCCAGACTCCCATACCATCCCACTCCCTCCCCAACCCACAAGTCCGTGATTTTCTTTTCTGTAGAAAGGTGCATTTGTGCAGTATATTAGATTCCAGGTATAAGTGATATAATATGGTATTTGTCTTTCTCTTTCTGACTTACTTCACTCAGTATGAGGGTCTCTGGTTCCACCCATGTTGCTGTAAATGGCATTATTGTATTCTTTTTTATGGCTGAGTAGTATTCCATTGTGTATATATACCACATCTTCCTAATCCAGTCATCTATTGATGGACATTTGAGTTGTTTCCATGTTTTGGCTATTGTGAATAGTGCTGCAGTGAACATGTGGGTGCATATGTCTTTTTCGAGGAAAGTTTTGTCCAGATATATGCCCAAGAGTGGGATTGCTGGGTCATATAGTAGTTCTATATATATAGTTTTCTAAGGTACCTCCATACTGTTTTTCCATAGTGGTTGTACCAGCTTATATTTCCCACCAACAGTGCAGGAGGGTTCCCTTTTCTCCACACCCGCTCCAGCATTTGTTGTTTGTGGACTTATTAATGATGGCCATTCTGACTGGTGTGAGGTGGTATCTCTTGGTAGTTTTGATTTGTATTTCTCTAATCATCAGTGATGTTGAGCGTTTTTTTCATGAACTTGTTGGCCATGATTCAGTTACTTTTTAAGATGGATGAGCATATGTGCTGATCCCAAACCCTTTTCTCCAGGGGTCCACTTTAGAAATGATTTTTATAATATGTATACTGTGGGAATATTTTTTCCTCCTATCTGGAAGATGTGGTTGATTTATGCTGTGCTGGTCAAATGATAGTGACAATAGTGGTTATTTGAAGTCATCGATCCAATAAGCTTTGTTAAGCCATTAGAATCTGAAATAAAATGTCTTTTGATTCTGGGAACTTTATATTGATAGTGTTGCTAAAGTATGGAGCTCACATAACATTTCCTGTCGGAAATAAGAGTATAAGCTGAATACAAAATGTTTCCAAATAATTGTGTGTAGCAAAGACCACTCTTTCAATGCATATTAATTTCAAAAGGTAGGGTATAAGAAATAGCTCTTTGAAATAAGGTAAATTGAAGGGTTTAATATGGCTTAATTTCTTCCCTAGTTTTTACAATTTTAGTATTTGGCTACAATTGTATTTTCATATTACAATTATAATTATTGAAGTCTTTCATATTTTGTCAAATCTAAACTGTAATAAAATATATCATTATTAATGTATTTTAAATAAGAAAATCATGATTTTGGGAAAACTGTAAGATGCAGGCCAATTTCAGATGTTAAAATGTGGATAAAATGTGCATCAACATCAGGTTATTACTAATTCTCAAGAATGCGTTCTTATAATAAAGGACTTATAAAAAGATATTAAAACTATTTAAAAGAGGGGGCACACATTAAAAAACAGAGTGGTAATTACATTTAGCTTTAACTTTCCTGGAAGGCTAAACAAAACAAAACAAAAAACAAAACAAAAAGTCATTATACTCTTTATTAAAAGACTGGCAAGACTTATCCCCCTTTAAAGACGAACTTTTTTCTGGAACTGAGTTATAGACAGAACATTTGATTTGCAGCATATGTAAAGAGCTTTTGGCAATGTACCTATGTCACTGCAGCTTGAGACAACACTGGATCCTTTACTCACTGAGAGAGGCCAGGGATTGAACCCATAGGCACTATGTCAGATTCTTAACCTCTGAACCACAATGGGAACTCCTCATGGAAACATTTTCATTTGATCATTCCTTCAACCTTTGGAGGCAGAAAGCATAGATGAAGATTTGTCCAATATCTTTACAAATTTTAGAATGAATTTCTTTCAATTGTTTAACTATTTCACTCTAAGAACATCTTTAGTAGGAGTGCTATGCGAAGTGTGACAAATGTAGCAGTAAAATTTGCAGAGCTCTCTATTACCCTGAAAAACCACAATTATTTGACTTGGTACTGAAAATCATTTTCACGGATAGCAGAAGAAAAGCATAAATTTCAGCTATTTTTTAGATTGAGTTATTTAAGATCAATAGCTTTTCTTTTTCTTTTTCTTTTTCTTTCTTTCTTTTTTTTTTTTTTTGCTTTTTAGGGCCGCCCCCATGGCGTATGGAGGTTCCCAGGCTAGGGGTCGAATCAGAGCTGTAGCCGCTGGCCTGCACCACAGCCACAGCTACCTGAGATTCGAACAGGGTCTGTGACCTAGCCCACAAGTAATGGCAATGCTGGACTCTTAACCCACTGAGTGAGGCTAGGGATTGAACTTGCATCCTCATGGATGCTAGTCAGATTCTTTTCCGCTGAGCCACGACGGGAACTCCAATCAATAGTTTTTTAATTGTAATAAAAGCTAATTCAGATTATGCATCAGGCCCAAGAGTTCATTTGAGATTTTGCTTTTCTTCCTTAAAATTTTTTTATGAAAACTTTCAAATATATGCAAAAAGTAGATAAAATATTATAGTGAACTCCTTTTTTTCTCTTACCCAGTTTGAACAATGTTCAGTTTATAACCCTTTTCTTTTATGTGCTTGTCCCTGCTTACTTTGAAGAAATCTCAGATATTATAATCTTGCATCTCTGAAGATCTTTTTCCAAAAATTATTTTTAAATATAACCACATTATTGTTATCATGCCTAAAAAATTAATTCCTTAGTATTATAACCACTTAGGGTTTGCTTTGTTTTAGTTTTGTTATAAATTTTGTGTTTGAATGTATCATTTGCTGGATGAAGATCAAAAATAAGGTTTCTACATTTTAATTGTTTGATGTGTCTCAAGTTTCTTTTGATATTTTGCTTCTCTATCTTCTTTTAAACTTTTCTTTCTTTATCTGTTTGCTTTTTATTGAAAAATCCATGCCATTTTCCTCATGGTCTGTATTTCGCTGATCCTAACTCTGTGGTGTCATTCAACATGTTCTGCTGTCATGTTCTATTTCTTGTAAATTTAGGAATTAGCTATAGAGGCTTGAACAAATCAGGTAAGTTTGTTGTTGTTGTTGTTGTTGGGGTGTGTATAATACTTTACAGAGGCAATTTGTACTTTAAAGCTTCAGAGGTAAGATATTTCTTTTTGTGATGATATCAGCCATTACTAATTTTTGTCTTGATCCATTCATTTATTGGGGGGCTTACAGAATGGTGATATCCTAAATTTTAATATTCCTTCTTCATTTATTAGCTAGAGTACTTCTGAAAAGAGAGTCCCCCCCCCCTTTTTTTTTAGATTGAGGTATAGATCATATAGGAGAAGCAGGGTAGATGCTGCTTTTTCTAACCTTTATTTGCCAGTTTAAAATAGTAGATTGATATGGACTAGGGGGAAGGAAAAATGGGGAGTTGGTGTTTAATGGGTAAAATTTCAGTTTGGGAAAATGTAAAGGTTATGGAGATGGATGATGGTGATAATTGCTCAATGGTGTGAATGTACTTTATGCCACTGAACGAGACACTTAAAAATGGTTAAAGTCGTAAATTTTATGTGTATTTTACTGTACTAAAATTAAAAAAAAATTGGTTCCCTTACATCTTCCAAAGGTGACTGAGTTTGTTTCTTTTTGTCTCTTTTAGGTATTATTAAGAACTCATGGATTTTAGCATATTTGATGTGTTCAAGTCAGTTGTAGTTATTGTCCTCCTTGTGATCAAATTGGCCCATTTTTGATCTGTGACACCTTTTTAGTTTGCTCCTGAGTCCTTTTGACATTGACTCTAATAGTCTTTGATAGCTTCCTTCCTCTCCGGTATGAAAAAATGTTCAAGGTTCATTATGGAAATTTCCCGCCTAACACATGGAATTAGCTAGTTCGCCAAGGTACTCCAGTCCTTTTAATGGGAAGTGGTGTTTAGAGATTGTGGTCTGGGTACTAAGCATGCTCATTGATACTGAGCTGGTCGTGTTTCTAGGTCTTTTTCAGTAGATGGAGCTAGGAATAATGATTTTTTTTCTATAAACTTCATGTGGGTACTTCCAATTCCAACTTAGAGCTATAGGATGTTTACTTAAACTCATTGATTTTTACCTCTTTATTGTTTTCCAAATATACTTAAAATTTCAGTTCTTTAGAGAAATCAGCTGCTAGCTTTATGGGGATTCCCTTGTGTAAGACTCTTTTTTTCTTGCTGCCTTCAGAAGTCTTTTTTAACAATAGCCATTTAAATTATGATATGTCTTAGTGTGGGTCTGTTTGGGTCCGCCTTGTTTGGGACCTGCTGTGCTTCTTATACCTGGATAACTGTTTCCTTCTTTAGGTTCAGAAGTTTTCAGACCTAACTTTTTCAAATACATTTTCAACTGCCTTCCTTTTTCTTCTCCTTCTGGCACCCCTATAATGCAAATGCTGGATGCAATGTTACTTCAGAGATCTCTTAGAGTGCTTTCATTTTTTTTTTTTAATTTGTTTTCTTTCTGCTGTTCTGATAGGGTGATTTCCATTATTCTGTCTTCAAGATCACATAAGTGTTCTATTTCCCTTAGTCTGGTATTGATTCCTTTTAGTGTTTTTTTTTTTTAATTTCACCTATTAAAACGACTGTGTGTAAAATAGATAAGCAAAAAGGATATATTGTATAGCACAGAGAATTATAGCCATTATCTTTAATAACTTTTTTTTTTGTCTTTTTAGTGCCACACCCACAGCATATGGAGGTTCCCAGGCTAGGGGTCGAATTGGAGCTGTAGACACTGGCCTATGTCTCAAACACAGCAACGTGGGATCCAAGCCGTGTTTGCAACCTAAACCACAGCTCACAGCAATGCCAGATCCTTAACCCACTGAACAAGGCCAGGGATTGAACCTGCGTCCTCATGGATGCTAGTCAGTTTCGTTTCCTATAAGCCGTAATGGACACTCCTTTAATAACTTTTAATGAAGTATAATCCGTAAAAATACTGATTCACTATGCTATACACCTGAGACTAATATAATATTGTAAATCAACTATACTTCAATTTTAAAAACCTAAATTTTCAGTGACACTACTTGAATCACTAATTTGTTGTATCTCACAGTAACTGAAAGCAGTTTCAGAGTAGTAATACTTAAATACACAACTCATGATTTTTTTCATTATCTCAGACATTATGGAATCAGCTAGTTTTGAACAAGTTGTGAAAAAACAAACTCACCAAAAATTATATGACAAAGCTATTTACCTGTGTGTAATATTAAATTTAAAAGGATTCAATAAGACTTTAATAAATCTATAGAAGCAGATACCTATTACATTTATGTCAGCAAGGCATATTTCTATGGCTTATGGGAACCTCGAACTACTGTGAAGAGGTGAAATGTAAGGAGTGCCGAATATTAACTCTGTTAAATCAGCTCTTCTCAATTAGAGTTTCAGAAAATGATTTGCGTGACTGTTTTCTCACTTCTCTCAAGGATAGTGCATAGCAAACACCTGTCTAGGTGCAAAGGAAAGGAATCAGGTCATGGAGTTCCCATCATGGCTCAGTGGTTAACGAATCCGACTAGGAACCATGAGGTTACGGGTTCGATCCCTGGCCTTGCTCAGTGGGTTAAGGATCCGGCATTGCCGTGAGCTGTGGTGTAGGTTGCAGACGTGGCTCAGATCCCGCATTGCTGTGGCTGTGGCAAAGGCCGGCAGCTACAGCTCCTGTTAGACGCCTAGCCTGAGAACCTCCATATGCTGCGTGTGCGGCCCTAGAAAAGACAAAAAAAAAAAAAAAAAAAAAAAAAATCAGGTCATTACATGAATGCCTTAGATCATTAGGGTTTGGGAATGGATGGGAAGGGCTGCTTTAGATTATTCTAGTAAATTTGAATCCTGTAGACAGAAGTAGTTTAAGATTAAAGGGGAGCTCCTATTGTGGCTCAGCGATAGCAATCTGACTAGTATGCAGGTTCAATCCCTGGCCTTGCTCAGTGGATTAAGGATTCAGTGTTGCTGTGAGCTGCAGTGTAGTTTGCAGATGTAGCTCAGATCCCGTGTTGCTCTGGCTGTGGGCTAGGCCGGCAGCTACAACTCCCATTCGACCCTTAGTCTGGGGACTTCCATATGTGGGTACAGTCTAGAAAAAAAAAAAAAATTAAAGGGATATTTTCTGGCCTAACGTATTCCTATAAAGACTAAAGAAATTTCTGATCCTTCCTTTCTGTTTGTTCTTTGGAGCAACAAGTTTCTCCTTCTATTAAAAAAAATTGTTTTGGGTTGTGGCATAATTGAGATGATGATTTCTATATTCAGTGATGTTTGTTTGCTTGGACCTACTGGTGACTGAGTTTAAGTAATTCACCTGTGGTGTGTTACTGACACATTACTGTATTTGACATACTGGAATTTTGCTTCTTGGTGTTTATGTTTTTACTTTTTTCATTGGCTTCTTTCAGTCATTTTGGTAGTAAAGTTGGCTTTTTATTTTTATTACTTAAATTTGTTTTGATATTGCTACCTTTGCCTCATTGTAATGGGAACAAGTAAGATGGACCCTATCCTCACAGAGATAAAAACTTGTTGCCTCAGACATAAATAACACTCAGACTTTAAATGTACTGTAAAAGTATAATCATCACTCTGGCAGCCATATAGCTAGTCTTAGTGCCTGTAAGGTTCTCAGACACATCTGGGTGCCTGACCTTTGCTCTAGTCCTGCAGCTCTAAGAAAAGATGTAGATCAATGTTGTTATTTTGTTCCTTTTAATGGCCGAGTAATATTCCATTGTGTGTATGTACCATATCTTCCTTATCCACTCCTCTATCGATGGGCATTTAGGTTGTTTCCATGACTTGGCTATTGCATAGAGTGCTGCAATGAGCACTGGAGTACATGTGTCTTTTCGAGTCAGGGTTTCCTCTGGATAGATGCCCAGGAGTGGGATTGCTGGATCAAATGGTAATTCTATTTTGAGTTTTCTGAGGACCCTCCATACTGTTTTCTATAGTGGCTGCACCAATTTGCATTTCCACCAACAGTGTAATAGGGATCCTTTTTCTGCACACCCTGGTTTGTAGACTTTTTGATGATGGCCATTCTGGCCAGTGTAAGATGGTACCTCATAGTGGTTTTGATTTGCATTTCTCTAATGAGGAGCGATGTTGAACATCTTTTCATGTGTTTATTTGCCATCTGCATGTCTTCTTTGGAGAATTGTGTGCCTAGATCCTCTGCCCATTTTTTGATGGGGTTGTTTGTTTTTTTGGTGTTGAGCTGTAGGAGGTGTTTGTAAATTTTGGAGATTAATCCCTTGTCAGTCAATTCATTTGCAAATATTTTTCCCCATTCTGTGGGTTGTCTTTTCATTTTGTTTAGGGTTTCCTTTGCTGTGCAGAAATTATCATGCGAAATAAAACCAGTCAGACAATCAGACAGCAACACCCAATGCTACCGCTTACATGTGGAAACTAAAAAGACACAATGAACTTCTTTGCAGAACAGACAATGACTCACAGACTTTGGAAAACCTTTGGTTTTTCAACAAGACAATCTGGGGGTTGGGGGGGGCATGCACCGAGGGTTTGGGATGCAAATGCTATCAAATTGACTTGTGCTGATTTTTCTACACTTATAATTGTAATAAAATTCATTAAGTCAAAAAAAAAAAAAAAAAGAAAAGATGTGGATCAGACTGTGCTAGGGCCTAGGAAGAATGAATATGTTAAAAGAGGATGTGGTGCTCGCTCTGGCAGCACATATACTAACACTGGAATGATACAGAGAAGGTTAGAAGATTCTTATCAAAGGAATGAGCATATGAAGCCTCTACCCTGATGTTTAATACAGGAAGGACCTGGAGGTACAGCAGCACATTGAAGGTGCTAATATTGGGATCTGAAATCAGAAATAAAAGTTTGAGAAAAGTAAATGCATTTAGAAGTTCTGTGTCTATGAGAATATTTTATGATGAAAATAATGGAAAACTGAACTCTAGGCTAAAATAGTAATGGGCGTTCACTGGTACCTGGGAAAGTCAAGATAATTAAATTAGAGAGGTTAAAACTGTTTGGCCTCCACATGCACGTAGTTGGGTAGTAATGAAACTGAATGAAAACTGAGGTGTTTTGCTTTGCTGTTCAGTTTTTGCCTAATTAGAATGCATTAGTTTTTCAATCACAAGGATTTACTTCAGCAAATCTTGTTGTAAGTGAAGCCCAGAATAAAAATCATTGGAGGGCCAGGCTTGTGCCTTTAGGTATAAAAAAAGGATTAAGCCTGGATTAGTTTTCAGTAATTAATGTTGAAGGGTCGCAAACGAGACTAGGCATGTGGTTTGATCAGACCGTCCTTCGGGAACCTGGAACAGCCACGCTGCAGTGACTGGTACACTAATGAGCAAGAGCATGGCTTCATGGTCAAGGGAGTGACCTCAGTCCCCAGGACAATGCTGATTTCTCAGCTCGGTGGGGGGCTTCAGGGCCATGAGGTTTTCCATGGCTTTCTCATGTGTATTTTGATTATTGAGTTTTTGATAAAATGGGTAATAATCTCTATTCTCATTGCTGATATCCCATTTTGGCACACCATTAATGGCCTGAGAAATCCTCTACCACCGTAAATTCTAAATGCTCTTGGCTAACATCCTTGTTAGATAGGCTAGAAATAGGGACATCTTAGGTAATGGCTAATTTTAGATAATTCCTGTATATCTCACTTACTCATTTGTTTGAAAGTATCTGTTGACTACACTGTGTGTTGGGCACTGTGCTGGCTCCTGGGTAGAGAGTAGTGAGCAACCAGATGTGATCTTTGCACTGCTAACACTTGTAGTTTAGTGGGGAAGGCTGCGTCAAAGAAGGCAACACAATTAAAATGTGTAACTACAAAACATGATAGATGAGATGGAAAGACTTGGGTGTTATGAGGACATATATCAGGGAATTGTATTTTGGGTTGGAGCACCACTTTCTGAAGAAGTGACACTTAAACGGAGAACTGAACAATGAGAGAAAGCCAGAAAGGAAGGGTGGTGATAAGAGTTTTCTAGGAACAGAAAAGGCAGATTTGTTGTCACAATGAAGGGAAGAACTTGTCTTGATGGAGTAACTGAAGCTGGAGTATGTGAGTGAGGAGGGAGGGGGATAAGCTGTGGTCATTTGAGCTCTGGA
Organism: Catagonus wagneri; assembly: GCA_004024745.2. NCBI lineage: Eukaryota > Metazoa > Chordata > Mammalia > Artiodactyla > Tayassuidae > Catagonus > Catagonus wagneri. The sequence goes on along the minus strand of PVHT021183629.1, from coordinate 8,639,723 downwards.
ATCTTGAGATCTGAGTTGAAATCTTGGCTCTGTTCTTATTTATGATGAGGAACCTGTTAGTTTCATTGTGAATCCGTTTCAGTTGCACTAAAATAAGGGTAAAATTATCTATCATGCAGACTAAAGCAGATTAAACGAATCTAAATGTTTGGCATACAGCAGTGTCTTTTCCTTTCTCTTCCTTCATTTTTATTCAGAGCTATTGATATTGTCTCCCCGAATGGATATTTAACATTGGTTTTCTTTGCCCTCTCCCATTACCTTGGGTGGAAGTTTCTTACAACCTGAATAATCAAAAGCTGAATAATCTACAGCTAACTTTTATGCAAGAAATTTCAGTTGTATCACTGACATTTCCTTTATTGATTATAACAGCGGATTTAGAATCAGTCATCAAAGCCTGGTCTTAGGGTGACCCTTTAGCAATACAGGTTCATGTTTGCTTAATGTTTTATTACCAAATAGCTGTGGTTTTTTTTTTTAACTCAGGAAAGACTATCTGTTTTGATGCATAATATGAAAGTTGACTGTGTGACTTAACAAACAAAAAATATTTTTTCAAAAAATATTTCATTTCAGTTATCTTTCATGGTAAAAAGGCAGTTTTGTGTTTCAGTATAATTAATGCAACACAGTATGTTTTAGTTTATCAGCACTGTTTGTTCAGAGTGGTTATATGAAAACACTCAGGCAGCTATTCCCAGATATAAGTGCCCCAGATTCTCAAACATTAGGAAGATGTCACAGGATATACTCGTTCTTCCAAGTAAATGAGCTAGATAAAAGAGTTTTTCTGTTTCTTTCCTTGCCTGCTCTTATTGTGATAAAGCATATTATGAATGAATTTTCTGAAGTGGGAACCAGCACTGATATCTTTCGAAAATGCTTTTATAGGCAGTTTATGCTTCACACCATCTTTGTGGCTGCTTCTGTAACTAGGACTACCTACACTCTTGGCTACACCCTTGTGGGCTTTAGAGTAGCATCGTTATGTTTCCTACCAACCTCACAGGAGTGCTGTGGGGGTTAAACTAGATGCCAGTTATAATATAGTTGAGAGTGGGTAATATTCATTCAACAAATCTGACTGAATGGAAAGAACTAGAGGGTTCTTTCTCAGTCTCGTCCAGGTATAAAACCTTTTCTTTTTCTCCCTTTTTTATGGCCACACCTGAGGCATATGGAAGTTCCCAGACTAGGGGTTGAATTGGAGCTGCAACTGCTGGCCTCAGCCACAGCCACAGCCATGCAGGATCCAAGCCACATCTGCGACCTACACCACAGCTCACGGCAACACTGGATCCTTAACCCACTGAGCGAGGCCAGGGATGGGACCTGCATCCTCATGGATATTAGATAAGTTCTTAACCCACTAGGCCACAATGGGAACTCCTAGGTATAATATCTTATAATATCTTATACTTGTGACAACCCCACAGTGCTATACAAACAGTAGATGCTATACGATAAAGGTTTTTTTAATTTAATGATTTTAATTTTTTTCCATTATAGCTGGTTTACAGTGTTCTGTCAGCTTTCTACTGTACAGCAAGGTGACCCAGTCACACATACACATATACATTCCTTTTTCTCACATTATCATACCCCATCGTAAGTGACTAGATATAGTTCCCAGTGCTATATAGCAGGATCTCATTGCTTATCCATTCCAAGGGCAATAGTTTGTATATATGATAGAGATTTTTAAAATTCACTTTTTATATTTCTCTAAATAATTAAATTGCACAGCCAATCAATAATGCATTTTGATGTTTCTCAGTCCGTACTGTCAGAAGGTTCTCTTCCCTGTATAACCCTCTGAGCCTTTCATTCTTTACACCATACCATCTTACTTTTTTGACTGAATTGTAAATTAGTTACCAAAGACTTAAATATACTCATGCATTTTTTTTTTACCCTTCTCTTTTAAGAAGTTATAGTTACACTATATCTTATATCAGTATTTGATCCTTTCATAGTTCTAATTTCTAGCGTTTTCCTTCCAAGTCTCCTGAACTTTTCTTCCTAGGTCTTTTTTCTTATTTATTGTCTCTGTACTTCCTCTCTTTTCTCCATAAAGGAGTCTTTCCTTTCCAGAAAGCAGTGCTTATTTCCTTTTACGCGGCTGGATTGTAATTTGTTACTTCTCTGGTGTAATGTCCTGAACACCATGGGCTGCTTTTGGGGAGGACCTCATGTTGTCTGATGGAAAATTAACAGTTACTTAAAATGCGAGGGGCTGGCTACACGCCCCCCCCAACCTGACCTAGCCCCACTTTAGTCTGGGATGGCTCACTGCTGGGGGGCTTCGTTTTATTAGATCTTGGCAGAAAAAGGCCAGGGCACGTAAACTAAATTCTGTCCTAGGGGCTTTACTCCTTCCCTTCTGACATTCTCTGAGGGTGTAAAATTTAGAGGGACAGGGGAGAACTAAGGTGGGCTGGGTTTTGCCTGCTTTCCTGGCAGAACTATGATGGCATGCTGTTCCTATCTGTCCTCAGAAGCTGATCATTCTCCCGGGACAGCCCAGAGGTTACCACATAGCGGTGTGACCACCACCACCAGGACGATAAAGAGCACACCGATGGGAGAGATGGCAAGGGAGAAGTTGAAGTTAGTGAATGAAAGTCCCAAATGTCACACTTTTCTTCCAGTAGAAGTCCCAGTTGGAAATCCTCTGAATCACGCTCTGTGAATATTTTTCACCCTTAGGTTATTTTCCTTAGAACTTTCAGGGGAGAAACAGAGAAAAAAGAGAAGAGATGGAAGAAGAGGAAATTTCAAAGAAGACTTGGGAAATTGACCCCTTCTTAGAAGTAGATGATTCAAGGATATATATTTAAACAATGTTGAGAGTGACTTCACTGAAGGCAGCACAAAGGCAGTGCACCTCGTTTTACCAACTGTTAATATATTGGTATTTGAATGTAAAAGACAAACAAGTTGGTGTATTTCAGACATGGCAAAGGAATGCAGTGTTTTATGGGACAAAAAATTAACTGCTATTTAATTTCAAGAGTAAGCAGGGTAGAGTCTCAAAATTAGAATTCCTTAAAAATAGAAACTTTTAATCATTGACAAACATAAAATTTTAATGATTCGTAATAGTAAAGTACTAATCCTTGCTTTTAAAATGAGGTACCATTTATTAAAATTTGGTTTTTGAGAAATTGTACAAAATATAAAACTTATCTCTAAAAATAAAGTACTCTGACATATAATTTGAGAGCTACCCAATTTTAATATGAGTTTCTTTGACAAGCTCTGTTCCCTTGTGACAGAATGTCTCTTTTCAGTTTGGGTCATCACTGCACATTTATGAAATCTGACAGTGCTGTTTTTACCCAGCCTTAGACATTTAGGTCAAGGTGATGGTTGAGACATTGCGAAAGTGGAATAATTTGACTGATTGAATGTGGGTGGGTGACAAAGTTTACCTGGAGGTGGAGGAGGGTTATAGAAAGGGGGGGGGAGGGCCCTGACGGGGGAGGGCCTTGGACCAATGAAGGTGAATTTCACTGCCTTTACCATTTTGCCTGTCAGTTGACTACACAGTTGCCTGAAGCTCTAGAATCTAATCCTTCACTCTTCTTTGAATTAGCCTGGATAGGGACTTTCTTGCAGTGAAATTCAGGGTTCTGAAATAGGTGCCCCAAGCATGTTTGAAAGAAATACAGAAATAAGTTCTGTATTTCTTTGCCAAGAGCATTATCCGTTCTCTTTTGGTTAGTAATGATGGTCACCTTGGAAGATGTTTGTTATTTTCTGTTTCCTATTTTTATTGACTAAATAACCAAGGGAACAGATTTCCTGTGCCGCTGAAGTCTGAGAGCTTATGGAAGCCACTCTGTTAAGAGGAACGAAAGAAGGCTTCCCCCTTGGCTCTCACAGAGAGTGCATTCCGTTCTAGCAGGGGGAAGGCTGCGGCTGTGAATTCAGTTAATGGCCCTTGCACTTGCAAAAACGGAGATCCATAAACTGGAATGACATCTTTTTAAATGTATGCCATATTTGGGGGGGCAAGAAAATAATTTACAGGCAGGGTAGGATTGTGCTTAGAGCCGACGGGTGTGTTTTCAATGTGCCATGGTATGGGATGGAGCATGAGAATGGCCAATTCTTCCGTAAAATATTAAAATCTAATAATCTTCTGGAACATTTTTTGGTGGTTGTTTCTCCGCCTCTTTAATACCCCTGCCTTCCATCCAGATCTGGACCCAGATTCTGGCCGGATACTTAGACCAGTGAACTAAGAGTTTCCATGTGTTCCTGGCACCCAATTCTTAGAAAAGAAGCAAACAAAGAAGAGCCTAATGCTTACTTTTTCCACCAGTTTGCAATATTCTTGGAAGTTTTAGGTATGTGGTCTACGAGCTTGTTTGCTAAGTGTGCCGCTTCTTTGTAATACTGACAATGTCTTTTTAGGATACCTTTGATCAGTGGTTCTTAAACTTTATTGTGCATCAGAATTACCTGGAAGTATTGTTAAATACAGGTTGCTGGGTGTGAGAAGTAGGGCCCCATAATTTGCATTTCTAACAAGTTCTCAGATGATGCTGAGGCCACTGGTCTGGGGTTACATTTTGAGAAACACTGCTTTGCATATAAGTAGATCTTAGTCTCAGTCTTCTAATTGGATTTCCTTTTTTTCTTTCTTTCTCTCTCCCTTTCTCCCTCCCTTCCTCTCTTTCTTTCTTCCTCCCTCCCTCCGTCCCTCCCTTCCTTCCTTCCTTCCTGTCTGTCTGTCTGTCTTTTTAGGGCCAGACACCTGCTGCATGTGGAAGTTCCCAGGCTAGGGGTTGAATTGGAGCCATAGCCGCCGGCCTACGCCACAGCCACAGCAATACAGGATCTAAGCCGCATCTGCGACCTGCACTGCAGCTCACGGCAACGCCAGATCCTTAACCCACTGAGTGAGACCAGGGATCAAACTTTCATCCTCATGGATACTAGTTGGGTTGTTTCTGCTGAGGCACAGCAGGAATTCCCCTAACTGGATTTTTTAATTGGCCCCCAAGATTAGCTCCTAGTCCTCTCTCTCTCTCTCTCTCTCTCTTTTTTTTCCCCTAGCCCCCAGTGTTAATAAGAGTTTCCAGGAAGTGCAGTACTATAAATTAGAGGAACTCATCAGTTCACAAGCTGCCAGAAGCTAGAAACATTCCAATGGAAAAATTTTAGGAGCCTGTGTTGACCATATGATATATACTAGACCTTGGAATTTGTCAGTGTCTTTGGAGTTTGTCAGTGTCCTGGAAAGGCCTGGAGTTACCAGGATCAGAGATGTTAGACCTGAATGTCTCATCACACGTAGTCAACTTTTGACTAATGTTACAGACTGAATCCCCAAATCTCAATCAGTGTCGAACCTGGTGAGATGAGACCTTATAGCTGGTTCAGTTCCACACGACTCAGGTGAAGTAAATATCTCAATAAAACAAGTCACACGGATTTTTTGATTTCCCAGTGCATATAGTTATGTTTAGTTTTTATTTGCATTTCCCCTAGTAATTAGTAATGTGGAGCATTTTTTCATGTGCCTACTTGCCAACTGTATGTCTTCTTTGGAGAAATGTCTCTTTAGATCTTCTGCTCATTTTTTGATTGGGTTGCTTTTTATTGTTGTCGAGTTGTATGAGTTTGTATATTTTGGAGATTAGGCCCTTGGGTCACTATGCTATACAGCAGAAATTGACACAACACTGTAAATCAATTATAGTCTAATAAAAAAAATGTCAGAAATCCCCCCCAATTAGGGGAGACTTCTGATTAAATTTTGCAAATGGAAAAAAAAGTTATGCTTATACTGTAGTCCATTAAGTGTGCAATGGAATTATGAAAGAAAAGACAATATATACCTTAATTAAAAATACTTCATTGCTAAAAAATGCTGACCGTCATCTGATAACTCAGAGTTGCTATGAACCTTCAGTTTGTAAAAAAAATACAAAATACAACAAAGCAATGTCCAATAAAACAGAGTGTGCCTGTAGTTGGGACCTTATTTTATTTTATTTTATTATTATTTTTTTTTGCCTTTTGTCATTTTAGGGCCGCACCCGACGGCATGTGGAGGTTCCCGGCTAGGGGTCTAATCAGAGCTGTAGCCGCGGGCCTACACCACAGCCACAACAACACAGGATCTGAGCCGCGTCTGCAACCTACACCACAGCTCACGGCAACGCTGGATCGTTAACCCACTGAGCAAGGCCAGGGACCGAACCCGCAACCTCATGGTTCCTAGTCGGATTCGTTAACCGCTGCACCACGGACGGGAACTTCCGGGACCTTATTTTATTTATTTTTTGTTGAGAATAATTGACATACAACATTACACTAGTTAGAGGTATACAACATTCTCATTTAATATGTGTATATATTGCAAAATGATCACTGTAAGTCTAGTTAAAATCGCTACACATTATTAAAATTTTTTTCTTGTGATGAAAACTTTTATGATCTACTTAGTTACTTCCAATTATACAATACAGTATTATTAACTATAGTCACCATGCTGTACATTATGTGTACAGAACTAATTTATTTTATAACTGGAAGTTTGTACATTTTGACCCCCTTCGCCCATTTCCTCCACTCCCATCCCCCATCTCTGTATCTGTGATTTTGCTTTTTTTTTTGTTTGCCTTATTTCACACTTATCGTCATGCCCTCAAGGCCCAACCATGTTGTTACAAATGACAAGATTTCAGTTTTTATGGCTGAATAATATTCAAGACCATATTTTTTTTGCTCGGCAAAATAGACCTCTTGTAATGAGATGCTTTTTAGTAAAGAACAGAACAAAAGAGTCCTTGAGTGTCCTTCTCTTTAAATAATAGCAGGTTGGATGATGAGAAAGAGCCTGTAAGTCAGAGTGGGGATAAGAATTTTCTATGCAAAAGAAAAGTCAGGTTAGTTGTCATTATGAAGGGAAGAGCTTATCTTGCCGGAGTAACTGAAGCTGGAGTGATGACTGAGCCAGGAGGGGGATATGCTGGGAGACGTGGGTAGGTGCTCTGGTATTGAACTCTGGAAGAGAATGGGGAAAAGCAGAACATTTAAATACTTGGAGTTATTAGAAGTCCTTATAATTATTGCCAAGACTCAGTAAAATTAATACATCTTATCCTGTTTAAATAATAACTCTCTTTTTATCCTATACAGCTTCTTGAGTTTATTCTCCTGTTCTGGGGTTAAATCTTATCTAATAGTTGCCTTCATGGGCACTATTGTTGGCTATTAAAACTTTTAACCAAGGATTTTTTATTCAGGGATATAGCCTGGATTGAGAGCTGCTGTGCCATGCCCTGCGTGGACCTTACTCAGCAGGGCACAAGGGGCTGTTCATGAATTATCTGTGAGAATTTAAAAGTTTTTTGTTTTGGTAAAAAATTTTTAAAAATGTAATGTAAACATATTCTAGGTCATCTGGCTGATCACCTTATAACTAAGTTCTGCCGTCATATTTCATTGGCCACATATGCATCAGTATGTGTGATGGGTCATGTATCTATAATAAACTGTCAGGCATATATGAGGAAAGAACAGTGGTAGGTTGATATGTAATGGCACACTCGTACCACATGAAGATTAGATTGCAGTGCAGAGACCCCAGGTGAAGGGGCTTGTGTCTGATCCTGTAGATCCTGTGACAGTGAGCCTCAGAAGGGACTAGAGCTAGTGAAGATGGACAGGAGAAGAAGGTTCATGATGTTAATTCTCATAACTTGTAACTGTTTTTCTCTTGGGGAAGGAGGGTTAGGATGGTGAGGAAAGTGCTTAATGCTTCCTCATGTTCCTTAAGCTTGAACGAGGTAGTGATTTTCCCTAAAGACAAAGTTTTCTTAGAGCATATGGTGTTGACTTGAATTAATTATATGATAATGTTACCTAAATATGTATATACATAAGTTAGGTATAAATTTCTTTCATTAGTCTTATGAAACCAAAACATATTTACAAGTGAAATGTAAAGATCCGTGAAATGAGTTTATTCTAATTAACAGCTTTTACAGCAAATGGTATTATTTTCAAAAAATGAAGTCACTACTAACAGACTAAATATAGCACAGACTGCTGTAGCACAGGATATTTTGAATTAGGATAGCGAAGCGTGGTGAAGAATTGTCACTAATCAGCTCACAAACAGGCCAAACTCTTTAAAAGGGGAGGATCTACATTTCTCAAGTTTCAGAAACTTATTTTAAGACTCTATTCAAGGGTTACTTCATTTGAAAGTCTCCTCTGACAAACCCACTGGATGGAATCTCCTCTCTTGAATCTGTGTAGAGTTCTGCATTTAATTTACTTCAGAATATAGTGATTCTTATGTATTTGTCTTTCCCCGCAAGCAGTTTTTTCATGTCCTCAGAGACTGGAACAGTGCCCCGTTATAGCAGAGGCACAGTAAAGTTTGTTTGTTTGTTTAGGTTTTATTGTTGAATGAAACCTTCATATAGACATTTTGGGCTTCCCCCCACCAAATGATTAAGCTAAAATTCAGGGTCCTGGGGTATATATCAGGCAGCATTCAGTCTGAAGAGAAGAGGCATTATGAATGCTATGGAATAAAGGCTTTTTATAGGAATTAGATATGTATTTGAGAAGGGTCTGGGGAAGAGAGATTGGGAGGAGAGTTATGGTTGGAGAAGGGGTTAAGCAGCTAGGCAGCAGAGAAGCCGAGCATGTCCAGTGGTGGGGGGACCTTGTGGGCAGGTCTGTGAGGAGCTGTCTGGCTACTACTTATGTGTCTTGTCGTAGGTGTGTGCCTGCTGTTGGCCAGCAGGATCCGTAGTTGGGAAGAAGAAATGGATGTGGAACAGAGGAGAACACAGACAAGCTCCGTCCCACAGGACGCCCTTGCGAATTTCTCTCACCACGTCTGCTTACAACAACTTTCAGAGATTAGTGACCATCGTTTCACTCTACCTTCTAATCTCACACCGACTCCTCTTGAACAACTCAACTCACAGCCACAGAAGATTTGAGGATCGTTCCAGCTTAACTAAGTGAACACAGTGCAAACCAGCACAGTCAGATTTCTACTTCTGGTAGTGTGGCTCTCTAGGAACAGTCTTTGAGACATCTCTGGTCTCATAAATGGTAGTAGAAGTCTCTCAGCACCCTCTCTCCACAAATACAGAAGCCAGTAGATCAGGGGGACCATGAAAGCATAAGGCAGACGTCAATAACCACAGTACCACCAAGATACTGGGCTTTGGCCTGGAATTCAGGTGAGGAATTTGAACCTGGGACATCCAACGTGAGCAGAAGCAGAAGCAATTGTGTCCGAAGGAAATCCTCAACAATTCAGTTTGCAGGTTAAACAATCATTTTAAAATCAAAGATCACCCTGCACAATGGAAGGTAAGCCATTACAGATAAGCGTCAGCAGAAAATGAACAACTTTAGAACCCCATAGACTCAAGTTGTCAGGATTGCCAGTTACATAGTATCGGGCAGCTGTGTCTAAAATGTTTAAAGAAATAATGTAAGCAGTTTCAAAGATGAGTCAGCAACAAAAGACTATCAGGAATGAACAGGTATATTTGAAAAATAAAGGGATTTCTGGAAATCAAAAATATAATTGTTCAAAAATTTAAAACTCAGTAAGTGGGTTTAACGGGATTTGTAAGGCCATAATCACCATGACAGAGGGATAAAAGGAAATGGAAAATGAAAAAGAAGTAGATATGTGAGGAAATCTAATATATATCTAATTGGAGCCACAGAAAGTGAGGTAAGCGTGAGAGTGATTAATATTTAAAGAATTATAGGCGTTAAGTTTCCCAGAATTAACCTCTTCCACAGATTCTAGAAACAGACTGTCTCAAAAAGAATAGAAAGCCCATATGGTTCTAAAACTGGATGTTTATAATCACTCTTTTGTAATGGTACCAGAAATAGGAAACAACCCAAGTGGTTAAAAGAAAAATAAATAAGCTGCCATTCTCAGTAAAGTATTATGCAGCCTTTTAATGAGAAGTGTTAAGAAGATGATGAAATGATACGAAATGCTGGGGTTCCTGTCGTGGCACAGCGGAAATGAATCCAGCTAGGAACCACGAGGTTGCGGGTTCGATCCCTGGCCTTCCTCAGTGGGTTAAGGATCCGGCGTTGCCGTGAGCTGTGGTGTAGGTTGCAGATGCGGTTCGGATCCCACGTTGCTGTGGCTGTGGCTGTGGCCTGAGTCTACAGCTCCAATTAGACCCCTAGCCTGGGAACCTCCATTTGCTGCAGGTGCAGCCCTAAACCCACCCCCAAAAAAAGGAAAAAAAAATGAAATGCTTACATTACGATATTAAGGGTAAATGGCAAGATATATAATTATATATTCAAATGTGTGCAGTCAGATCTCTCAATGGGAAATAAAACAGAAAGAAATTTTTAAAAGATGAAAAACAATTGGACTTAATGACTAGATGATAGAGGACCAAAAGGGAAAAAAGCAACTGTGAACTAATGTTTATTATCATGCAGTATTCTAAAAGATGTAAGTATTCTGATTTCTTTAAATTCAGCACCCAAAAGGATAGTTAATAAAAGTTAGTCTCTATGGCTGTATGCTTTAAAGGGGAAAAAACAACAACAGCTAGCAGTTAATATTTTCCTGTGAGGAAAACTCCAGACCCTTATTGCTTCACAGACCAGACCTACCAAATTTTCAAGGAGTAAACTTAACACAGTTTTTTTCAGAGAATAGAAAACATTTGATGAAGCCACTGTTGCCTTGATACCAAAGCCAGGTAACTTTCAATATGAAAAAGGAAATTACAGGTCTTACTTATTAACGTATTTGCAGGCTGAATCGATCATTCAGTAATGAATACCTGAAGGCCCCAATGCTGAATGAAATGGCTAACAGAAGTAAAAACGAGGAACGGAACTCACCAGCATGGAAATCAGAAAATACTGACAGGTATATTCTGTGAATATCTGCTTATAAGGAGAAAGAACACACGACTATAGGGGGTGGGCACTTGAGTAGGTATTGGTTTTTGGCAGTGTTCTGTTTTTTATGTTGTTGGTCATATAGGATGTTCTTTATGTTATTTTGCTTAAAGCTTACATGTCAATTATACATATTTTAATATATTGAGTTATATATAGATGTGTGTGTATATATATATATGCATTTGTATGTACATATGTATATATATAGTTTTTTCATTGGAAAGGTGTTGGCATAAAAATAAGCTTATAATGGAGCAAAACTTCCAAAAAGAAGTTGATAGAACAAAACTGCATGGCTTTGAAACCGATAAATAATGCTAAGTATAAGCCATGCAGTTTTGAGAATTTCAGGCAGGTAAAATACAGTTTGGACCCAAGCAATGAAAGTTATAGTAAATGAGCTGATACTCTCCTGCCTATTTGGGAGATAAAAATGCAATATTAGAGAAAATAGAAGAAATTCTCTAAACTCTTCTAGCAGTCCCTGTTCAATGATTCTCAACTTTGGGTCAGGGCCCACGGTATCAGAATCTCTTAGAGGACTTGTCCAAAATACATACATACCTTTAGTTTTTAAATTAAAATATAGTTGCTTTGCAATATTATGTAAGTTACAGGTATACAGTATATTGATCCACAGTTTTCAAGGTTATTCTCCATTTATAGTTATAAAATATTGGCTGTATTTCCTGTGTTGTACAATATATCCTTGCAGCTTATTTTGCATGTAATAGTTTGTAGCTCTTAATCCGCTCCCTCTTTTTTGCCTCTCCCCTCTCCCTTTCCCCCCGGTAACCACCTTGTTCTCTATGAGTCTGTTTTTTTTTTTTTTTGTTATATTCACTAGTTTGCTATATTTTTAAGATTCTACATATATGATATCATCCAGTATTTGCCTTTCCCTGTCTGACTAATTTCACTTAAACTAATGCCCTCCACGTCCCTCTATCTTCATTGACTTTTTTTTTGGTCATGCCCATGGTGTGCAGAAGTTCCTGGGCCAGGGGTCTGACCCATGCCACAGCAGTGACAAAGCCAAGTCCTTAACCACTAGGTCACCAGGAAACTCCTCTTCATTGATTTTTTTTTTTTGTCTTTTTGCCTTTATGTAGAGCCGCACCCGCGGCATATGGAGGTTCCCAGGCTAGGGGTCTAATTGGAGCTGTAGACTCAGGCCACAGCCACAGCCACAGCAACGCGGGATCCGAGCCACGTCTGCAACCTACACCACAGCTCACGGCAACGCCAGATCCTTAACCCACTGAGCAAGGCCAGGGATCGAACCCGCAACCTCATGGTTCTTAGTCGGATTCATTAACCACTGAGCCACGAAGGGAACTTCCTCTTCATTGATTTTTGATATCTGCTCTTTTCTATGGGATTCACTACCTTGGTTTACATTGAGCAAGGCTGAACTTGGGCAGCTCATGGGAGAGAGTAGCATGGCGGAAGCACCTCTCCCCGTCACACAGCTGAATGTAACCTTTCTAGGCCATGAGAGCATGGCTAGAAGGGAAGGTGTGCCATAATTTCCAGCCGACCTGACAACTTCTTTATATTTGTACAGGTTTGCTTCAGTGAAGTAGAACAGCTAACCTGGAGTAGTGGGTAACAAGTCTAGATCCACTACTTATTGTCCACGTGAACTTGAGCAAGTCATATTTTCTCTTAGCATTGATTTCTTGAGTGTGAAATGGGCGAAAATAATTCTTAGCTGAGTTTCTGTGGATTAAAGAGGAAATATGTAAAACCCTTAATATAGGACATGGTACGTAGTAAGCCCTCAGTAAATAAACTTACAGTTTATGACAGTGAAAGCACCACTTTCCTAAACCACTGTACCTGAAATGTTTATGTGTTTGTGTGCATATAAATATGTAAAGGCAAAATATTTGTTTAATGGACTTGGGTTGTTTTGCATGTTCAGTAATTGTTCACAGCTGTGGGAGGGAACAGTTCAGAAGTATTAGCTAAAGAATTTATTGAAGGACTTCTGAACTAATTTATTAGAATTCTGATACTGTCAGTGAACTGAGAGATGGTACTGATACATGATCCTTGAATTACTGATTTGTGTTTCTAGAATGGAACCAGTGGGTTCTGTGGCTCAGATCTAACTTTTAGAACTGAATCCTGCAGCTTAAGTCTTGGTGCCAGATGGCTGAATTTGCTTCCCTCATGGGTCTCCCTCTAGCAAAACTTTTAGTTTTCATTTTGCTGAGCATTCGCAGTGGTACAGTCTAATTATTATTTTCTTTTTGAAGATTTTATAGGATTGCAGAAAAAGAGAGTTTGTTGAGTTCAAATATCCACTGTAATTTTTTTGCAAACATACCAGTTGTGGCCATGAAATTAATCAGATACAGAACCTAAAACAAACAAAATGAAAAGAAGGGCAAGCTTCACTACCCTTGTGCAAGAAGACAGATGTCCTTTGTCTAATTGAAGAGTAATGAGACCCCAAAGTATTGGAGATTCTCATTTTGTCTTTCACTTGAAGTCAATACATCTTCTGAGTTTTAGCCTTACTGATATTTAGGGTTCTTAAAATTATATTGTTAATATTATTGAAGTCATTGTAACAAAATTACAGTGCTTTAATCCTTAGAAATTAAGCATTTTTAATTTGCCAATTACTCTTACATTTTTATTTCAGAAAAAGCTATTGCAAAGTTATAAGACACATAAGAAAGATATATTAAAGCAATTGTAATTTTTTTGAGTTTCCTTTAAAGCTTTTGTTAGAAAGTATACATTAAGATCTTGCTAGTTTGGGATTAAACATAAGCAATTCTAGGACATTTCACATATTTTCTGGTCTTCTCCATCCAGTCTTTTCCTCAGCATGATCAAAAAAAAATTGCAGAAATAAATTCATTATGTAAGAATAACATTGGATATTGTCCAATAATCACTCTGGCTTTCACTTTTTTTTTTTGGTCTTTTTCTAGGGCCACACCCGCGGCATGTGGAGGTTCCCAGGCTAGGGGTCTAATCGGAGCTATAGCTGCCGGCCTACGCCACAGCCACAGCAATGTGGGATCTGATCTGCATCTGCGACCTATACCACAGCTCATGGCAATGCCAGATCCTTAACCCAGTATGGTCTGATATATACTTTCAAGCTTTTTTTAAAAAATGTATTTTTTTAAAAGTGTGGTTGGGAGTTCCTGTCATGGCTCAGCAGTAGCAAACCCGACTGGTATCCATGAGGATGCAGGTTCGATCCCTGGCCTCACCCAGTGGGTTAAGGATCTAGATGCTTTCTTTTTTTCTTTTTTTTTGTCTTTTTGCCTTATCTAGGGCCGCACTCGTGGCATATGGAGGTTTCCAGGCTAGGGGCTAACAGGAGCTATAGCTGCCGGCCTTCGCCACAGCCACAACACCAGATCCAAGCCATATCTACGACCCACACCACAGCTCATGGCAACGCTGGATCGTTAACCCACTGAGCAAGGCCAGTGATCAAACCCGCAATTTCATGGTTCCTAATTGGAGTCGTTAACCACTGTGCCACGATGGGAACTCCATGCACTTTATTTCTAAAATCATTTTGTGTTTTTTTTCAGTCCAGTCTACTCTCATTGCATTTCTTCTTTTGCATAGATCTTCCTGGGTCTATTTCTATTCATTATATTTAGATTTCTAGACTTTTTAATATTTCCAAATGTGTTTTGCATTTTAAAAACTAGTTTGAGTCTATTACGTTTTGTGGTTGGCATTTTAAGGAAAATCTTCACTAGTTGAAACATTTTGATTTATGTTTTATTTCTTTCCTTACAATAGTTTTGTATGGAATTTGTTTGAATTTGATTTAGATTCCAAGGTATTTCCTGGAAAATTTCTGGTTCATAAACATCATCTTCTCTTGTTTTAGTGAAATACGTTTCTTTCCTAGTAGAAGATAGTGTTGGTATTGGTAGTGGGTGGAAGAGAGGTTGACATATTTTTTCTTTTATTTCTGAAAAATTCTTAATTTTTATATTTTATTTTCTATTTCCTTTTATTGTCACTTTCCAAGGGTCCCACCTCTTCTTTATTTATCTCTTTCTCTCTTATAAGTAATATTTCCTCTTCTGCCTTTTCTGGTTCTATTCGCTTTCAAGCCCCTTTTCTCTGTTAGGTGCTATGTGCAACTAGGTCTTAGACCTGTGTTCAGTATTTTGGCACTTAGGTTGAACTTTCTTTTTTCAGGGGTAATTTTTTTTTGTATTTTAGTTAAACCCTCCACTGTCTTCTCTTTTTTACAGAGTATTTTAAGGCTCCTGTGTCACTGTTCACCACATCCATAGGCTTGCATTAATGGCGGGAGCTATGTTGGAATTTAAGTTTTATTTCTTTGCTTTCAAGTGTTTGGAAATTTGTGATACTCTGTTTAATAGTGATGTTGAGGACTTGTGTCACATTTGGTTTTATTTATACTCCTTTTTGGTCTTCCAGCTTCCACAGTTGTAAGAAATAAATTTCTGTTGTTTGTAAGCTACCCAGTCTGTGGCATTTTGTTTTAGTAGCCTGAACAGACTAGGACAATGATCATTCTATTTATTTATCAATTTTCAGAAAGGGTTAGTATACTAGTAACCTTCATAAGTGACCAGTGAGTTATTTTCTGTTTTTATTTTGTTTTATTATGAATTCATGGATTTTATGTTGAATAGAGAAATAATCTGCACCGTATCTAACATATTCACCTACTATTTCAATTTTTGCATATTCTCTTCTGATTCTGTCCATTGGCTTACATGTTTTTAACCAGCTGTAATTAACAGAGTTGATTTTGTATTTTACCTAATATTATAAAATGTGAAGTCAATGGAAGTAGAAATTTTATTCTGTAGTGTTCACTAATATATTCCTAGGGTCTCAGATAGGGACCAGCACATAGTAGGTGCTCAATAACAGTTTGTTGAATGAATAAATGGATGAATGTGTTTCAACAGTGTTTCTTTTGAATATGTGTTTAAACTCAACAAACACATTAAAGTGTTGTGTCATAGTTAAAGAGTACTGTTCACTTTCTTCACAGTAACTCTGTTTATTTTTCTGAAACTGTTATTTATAGTCTTTGATTTTTTTTTTTTTTTTTGCCTTTTGTCATTTTATGGCCGCGGGTTTATGGCCGCACCTGCGGCATATGGAGGTTCCCAGGCTAGGGGTCTAATCGGAGCTGTAGCCACCGGCCTACACCACACAGCCACAGCAACGCAGGATCCGAGCCGCGTCTGCAACCTACACCATAGCTCACGGCAACGCCGGATCGTTAACCCACTGAGCAAGGGCAGGGATCGAACCCGCAACCTCATGGTTCCTAGTCGGATTCGTTAACCACTGCGCCACAACGGGAATTCCTATTTATAGTCTTTGAAAAGTGACATCCTGGAGAGAAAAAATGCACTATTACATTTCCTGGAAGTAACTAATAATGTTATTATTTTTGTTATGTCAATCTGGAAAGAACATAACAACAAGTGTTTTAGAGGTCTTATTTTAAAGTTATGATCTTTGATCTTTTTAATAATGTTTGGAATGATGTAATGGAGAGAACAGCCTAAGCTGAGTTGGTTGGGAAGTACCTGGAAGACGTTAGAATCCACGGGAGTTCCCGTCATGGCGCAGTGGTTAACGAATCCAATTAGGAACCACGAGGTTCCGGGTTCGATCCCTGGCCTTGCTCAGTGGGTTAAGGATCCGGCGTTGCCGTGAGCTGTGGTGTAGGTTGCAGACGCAGCTTGGATCCCGCGTTGCTGTGGCTGTGGTGAAGGCCGTCGGTTACAACTCCTGTTAGACCCCTAGCCTGGGAACCTCCATATGCCGCGGGTGCGGCCCTAGATAAGGCAAAAAGACAAAAAAAAAAAAGATATTAGAATCCAACATGGACCTAGTAATTGAAGGAGTGTGAAATGTGGCCAGAATAAAATTCAGGACAGTTCATTGTTGCTGGGAGGAAAAACAGAATACTCTAATATATAATGGGTACTTATAGATAAATATGGCTAAACTTATGAATTTTAAGGGTGTGGTAAACCTAACTTGGATGTGTTAGAAGGAAAAGCACCTGGTACTAAAAAGCTTAATGCAGAATGTTATGTAAGTATTGGAATTGGAGTAGTGTACTAGGGACTGGAGTTAAATTCTAGGACAGAAGTTATAAACTGGCACCCCATAAAACCACAAAACCCCTCCAGATGGGTTTTCTTTCAACAAAAGAAAGACCTTTCAAAAGTGGGATGTGGACATAGAAATCTAGGTTTCCAGTGTCCCTTGAAAACTTGGACATTTGGCAGTTCTGGGTCCTCATTCCTGCCTGTCAAAAATAGACCAGTGTTGACTAGCAGCTGCCAACTTAAGCCGGGGCATGTCCTGTCCCATTCTCCACGTCCCCCCACCCCTAGCTCTAAGGCACTAAGGTATTGTTACAGTTCTTCCTCTGGCAGCTGTTTTTCCTGAACTAGGTCCATAACCTGTTTTAATGGCCTCCTATTCATCCCGTTGGTGAGGAAGGGATTCCTGCCTCAGGGTTACAGGGATGACTGAACACATGACATCTGACACTGGACAGATGAGATGACAACAGTTTATTCATGATATATACTCTCAGCTTTGGGGGAGGAGCCTCCCCTTCCCCGCCCCCCGCCCCAGTGCCGTGCAGGGCGCCATGAGGGTTGTGCTCAGAAACAGAATGAACAAGAGGCTTTTGAGGAGCAAAAGTGTGAGGGACCCCTGTTTTCCCTGGGAAGGTGTGGTTGGCTTGTTTGAATAATTCTGCAGGCTGGCGGGAAACTGAACCTTCTACTCAGGGATAAGCAGGACCTGTACCAGGTGGCCTTGATAAGGATGGTTGCTTGGCTGGGAGACCTTATTTATGGGGGCAGAGTGGGGATGAGAACTTTTGGTTAGGCCACTTGAGGCCCTCCTGATTTCACCAGATGTCAAGGAGCCACATAATTCTGTGTCTTAGTTTTAGGACTTATACCAAAATACCACACTTCACTCATTTACTTGGCTTGCCCAACCCTGGGTCTAAGAGGAGGAATTTTTCTAGCTGTTTGTAAAATTGGAATACATTGGCAAGAATGGCTGTATTGTTTTCTTCTCTAAAGATTAAAAAGAAACACCATGAACAAAAGCCAAGAAAGTCTTATTTTTTAAAAACGCCCTTCTGTCCACAGTGGGTAGCCTCTAGTATCTTTTAGAAATTCTTCTAACCACAACATGGCATTTAAGTTGGTATCAAGAAAAACTTGATGACAAGGCTGATGTGAAATAGGTCGCCAAGGAAACATTTATGCCTTCAGCTGATATTTTTCCATTTGCTTAAAAATGTTTATTAAGCCCAATCTGTGTCAAGTGTGAAGGCTTTAAAAACAATAAAGCTCACTTTCTTCCCTCAAAGAGCCCAGACTGGGCTTTAAGGGACAGAAGATCAAACTAACAAGTATGATGCAGAGTGGTAGGCACTGTTGAGGATATAGTCAGGGAGAAGAAAGAAGAGAAAGAGCAGCCCTCTCTGTTTGGGGGTTTAAATGTTCTAGAAATTAGGAGTTCCCTTCGTGGCTCACTGGTTAACAAATACGACTAGGAACCATGAGGTTGTGGGTTCGATCCCTGGCCTTGCTCAGTGGGTTAAGGATCCGGCGTTGCTGTGAGCTGTGGTGAAGGTTGCAGATGCGGCTCGGATCCCGCGTTGCTGTGGCTGTGGCGAAGGCCGGCAGCTACAGCTCCTGTTAGACCCCTAGCCTGGGAACCTCCATATGCCACGGGTGCGGCCCTAGATAAGACAAAAAAAAAAAGTTCTAGAAATTAGATTACTAGTGATCTGGGATGACTCTAGTCTTAAAGGCGAGAAAGCTCGTCTTTCAGGGTTTTCCCAATGTCAGTGTTTCTGAAATCCTCAATTTGAAAACAAGTAATTTCTCTTTAAAGGTATCACATATACAATTCATGAAGTGAAATGCTCCCAACACTTATGCAGCTTCCATGCTCTTTCTCTGTGATAAAACTTGTCTCCCGTTTTCCCTAACCCAGTGGGGCTCTTGTAAGGCATAGTGGTTTAAAATATCATATCTCTTAGGACAAACTTGACGGTTTATCTCCAGCAACCTGCATGATGACTTTGAAGTCAGGTGGGTCCTGGGGTGTCAGCAGTGGACTCAGGCCAGGTGCACAGGGTATGTGTGTGTCTGTGGGAAGATGACGCTGTGTTTGTGTGTGTATGTGTGTGTGCATGCGTGCACCATACCATCATCAAGCAAGTGACTGGCCATATTTTAAAGCCAAAATGCAAACAATTTGATCAGCCTTAGAAACTGCATAGTTTTATGTGTCTTTCTCCTCTTATTTATCTTGGTATAAGTCGGAATTTTCTAGATGTATTCTGTAGAACACCAGTTTCCTCAGATGCTCCCCAAACAAGGGAGAAGTTCTGTGATCAA
Organism: Catagonus wagneri; assembly: GCA_004024745.2. Lineage (NCBI taxonomy): Eukaryota > Metazoa > Chordata > Mammalia > Artiodactyla > Tayassuidae > Catagonus > Catagonus wagneri. The sequence goes on along the minus strand of PVHT021183629.1, from coordinate 8,620,341 downwards.
AAAGTCCCGAGAAATACAGCATGTTATGTACAAATAGCCTATTTTTTGCTTCATCTACTGTTGACAATTTTTTTTGATAGGTGAATTAAAATTTTATTTTACCTAATAAATATTTTAGAGTTAGGATTCTGTGGCATCACTTTGAGAAATCAGCATCCCAGCAGAAAACAGCTGAGTAATTTGAGGAGATTTTAATGAAGAAATTATTTACCAAGTGTGGGTAGAATCTAGAAAAATCACAAAAGGTATTAGAATATCCTGGGGCTGGCCATCAAGGAGATGCCAACTCTGATTCTGAAGGGGCAGGGGAGGAGTTCCCATCATGGTTCAGGGGTAACAAACCCAACTAGTATCTATGAGGACGTGGGTTGGATCCCTGGCCCTGCTCAGTGGGTTAAGGATCCCGCATTGCCTTGAGTTGTGGTGTAGGTCCAAGACACGGCTCAGACCTTGAGTTGCTGTGGGTGTAGTGTAGGCTGGCAGCTGCATCTCTGATTCGACCCCTAGCCCAGGAACTTCCATATGCTCCGAGTGTGGCCCTAAAAAGACAAATAAAATAAAATAAAATAATAAAATAAAATGGGCAGGGGAGGAAGTGATTACCAGCATCGCAGAGGGAGAGCTACATGGCGAGGACCTACTGACAGGAGCTATGGCCTTTGGATGAACTATGGCCATGGCCAATTCACGGTGACCCTTCTTTCTTTGACTTTCTGTTGGTGATTTTCTTTGGCTAAACCCAAAGGGGCACTAGAGGGTAAGGGAGGCACATGATTTAGTTTATAGAGTCTGCCTCTGGAGATACAGGAAGGGGTGGGAGAGAGACCTGGAGGGAGAAACGGATGATATCCAGCCTCTAAATAGTTAAGAAATGATTATGTTGGAAGAATAAATCAGCTTTTAGTCCTGATAACACTGGAAGAGATCATGTGAATTACTTGTGAATAAATAGTATCCCAAATACATTTTCTTCAGCGTTTCCTTTTTTTCTGTTCTTTCTTTGAAGAATGGAGAATGAGAAAAGACTGAACTTCCACAACCCAGTTATTGTGGAACAAAGTTGGGGTACTATTGCTAATAGAAAATGATAGAGAGGGCTTTTATTGCTACTTAGTCTGACCTAATTTTCGCCCAAAGTATTGTTACTGCTTGTATTTGCCACCTGTTCAAAAAGTGCAGCAAATCTAAAACAATAAGACCTTGAATTTAGGTGGTAGTGGCAGAGACCACTGGCTGCCGTGCAAAATTCATTTCTTCTTCTCTATAATGGCATTAGAGTCAGTTACCTGATGAAGTGATGTGTGCTTTTTAGAGAATAGGAGTTCTTTGTCCATTCTCTTTTTGACTGGCTGAATGCAGGTGATAATAAGACCGCAGAGAAGCCGCAGAATGGGAGGAACTTCGATTCCTGAATCAATGCATAGAGAAAAGCTGCCTGCTGACCTGAACACTTGTTCTGAACTGTTATATAAACAAGAAATAAACTTCTATTGTATGCAAGCCACTACAAGTTTGCATCAATTTGATTCAGTTTATTTAGCCTACTCAAACTAATGCAGATGCCATTTAAAAATTTAATCTCAAATTCTTCAATTATTTGTTATGTGTTTATAGCCCCTACGTGTTAAGCAGGGTAGGCATCTATTTTATAGGTAAAGCAGTGAGGTATTCATATATTCATTCATTCATTTTATAAATATTTACTCAGAGCTTTCAGTGTGTCCTCCAAGAGCTCACAGTCTAGTATAAAAGACTAACACTAAATAAAAGTTTAAGACATAAATTGCCACAGTGGTTAGTACTCGTGAGAATAATTTAGTATTAAGGAAGCATCTAATGGGGGATTTGACCTAGTCAGATAAGTGGGAGAAGGAATCTCTGAAGAAACGAGGACTTAACTAAGCTGTGAAAGAAATAATATGTATTTAGGCAGGTGAGAAAGAGGAAGGAACTTTCCTAAAAAAGAAAACAATTTGTGCAAAGGCCCTGAGTTGGATGGAAGGGGCCTGGTGACTATGGGGGCAGGAGGGAGGCTGTTGTGATTGGAACTCTAAATTTAAAGTCCGGGAGGCTGAGGCTGTAGAGGAGATGGAAAAAGTAGACAGAGAGGTGTCTCAGTCAACTTGGGCTGCTCTAACGGATACTGTAGACTGGGTTACTTAAACAACAGGCGTTTATTTCTCATAGTTCTAGAGACTGGGGGTCCAAGATGCCAGCAGATTCAGTTCTTGGTGAGGGCCCTCTTTTTGGCTTGCAGATCACCACTGTCGCTCTGTCCTCGCAGAGATCACAAGCTATGTTGTCTCTTCCTCTTCTTATAAGGAGGGGCCCTGATCCCTTCTTGGGGGCTCAGCTCTCAGGCTGATCATAGCCCGAGACTCGCCCAGTCCTTTGTGAGCCCCAGCATTTGTTCAGCTCCCATCAATTGTTCTTTCCCCAGTAGTTGTTCTTTCCTGGGTTCCTTCTCTCAGCCCAGCCTTGTGAGTCTCATGCTGTTGCATGCACAGCTACTTATTTGACCCCAAACTCAAAGGATCCTATTTAAGTTTCTGGGCTCCTTTTCTATTCAGACCCCTTTTCTCTGAGTCTCTGCTCTGGGGGTTTCAAGAGCCTTAGCTGCTTGGGTTTCTACCATCTCTTTCCTCAGTGAGGTAAAACTGCTTGGTTTGGGCACCTACTCCTAATGACATGTATTAACCTTTTGTGGTATCAATTTTCTCACATGTGCTATGAGGGGTTGTTGAAGTAGATTAGACATCTCTAAAATTCCTTACAGAAATTCAGTGATTGCCTCTAGAGTAATGAGTTTTAAGAAGTTTTCATTACAATAGTCAAGATTTTACATTTTGAGTCTAGAAATTCTCCCTTTGAAATTTTACACAGTGAACCGACGCATGTGAGGGATAATAGGTAGTTCTGAGTAATAAAATATTCAGGTTAATAACATATCATCAAACATGCCTCACACAACTTAAAAACCTAAAGTCTTCAAAGTTAATAATACGTTAAAAATACTGTATTGATGTACAGCAGAATTTGACCCAAACCTGTAAATCAACTACACTTTAATAAAACTTTAAAAAATGCAAAAAATTTAAAAAGGGGTAAAAGGGGGGAGGGATAAATTAGGAGTTTTGAAGTAACAAATACAAATTAGTGTATGTAAAATCGTATAACAAAGGCCTATATGTGTATAGCACAGGGAACTATATATTCAATATCTTGTAATAATCTGTATCAGAAAAGAATCTGAAAACATAGGAGTTCCTGTTGTGACTCAGTGGTAATAAACTGGACCAGAATCCATGAGGATGTGGGTCTGATCCCCGGCCTTGTTCAGTTAAGGATCTGGCATTGCCATGAGCTCTGGTGTAGGTTGCAGACTTGGTTCAGATCCTGTATTCCTGTGGCTGTGGTGTAGGCCAGCAGCTGCAGCTCAGATTCCACCCCTAGTCTGGGAACTTCCAAATGCCTTGGGGGCAGCCCTAAAAACAACAACCAAAAAAAAAAAAAAAAAAAAAGACAAAAAGAAAGGAATGCGAATACATATATAAAACAAAATCACTTTGCTCTACACCTGAAACTAACCCAACATTGTAAATCAACTATACTTCAGTTAAAAAAAATACTGTACTGAACACAGTTTTCCTTAGGTGTTTCAGAATTTCAGTTCCACATATGAACCTTCATGGAAATGGATTATCATTACTCTTTGGGCTTAGAGAAGTACTAGTTGTTAGGAGTTCCTACTGTGGCACAGTGGGCCAAAAATCCAATTGCAGCAGCTTGGGTCGCTGCAGAGACTTGGGTTTGATCCCTGGCCTGGCACAGTGGTTAAAGGATCGCGCGTTGCCACAGCTGCTGCACAGGTCACAACTGTGGCTTGGATTCAGTCCTTGGCCCGGAAACTTCCATATGCTGTGGGTGCGGTCATACAAAAAAGAAGTACCAGTTGTTAGGAAGTTCTAGTTGCTAGAATCTTGTATAAATCACCCTTTATATTCCTTGTTTTCAATAATTTCAAGATGCCACAAATCTTTTTTTTCCATTTTATTTTATTTTATTTTTTATATAATGATTTTTATTTTTCCATTATAACTGGTTTACAGTTTTCTGTCAGTTTTTCAACTGTACAGCATGGTGACCTAGTTATGCATACATGTGTAGATTTGTCATGAGTGATTATACATAGGTCCTGGTGCTATATAGCAGGATTTCATTGCGTTTCCATCCCAAAGGCAATAGCCTACATCTGTTAACCCCAGACTCCCAGACCATCCCACTCCATCCCCCTCCCCCTTGGCATCCACAAGTTTGTTCTCCAAGTCCGTGATTTCCTTTTCTGTGGAAAGGTTCATTTGTGCACTACATTAGGTTCCAAATATAAGCAATATCATATGTATTTGTCTTTCTCTTTCTGACTTACTTCACTCAATATGAGGGTCTCTAGTTCCATCCATGTTGCTGCAAATGGCGTTATTTTGTTCTTTTTTATGACTGAGTAGTATTCCATTGTGTATGTATACCACATCTTCCTAATCCAATCATCTGCTGATGGACATTTGGATTGTTTCCATGTCTTGGCTATTGTGAATAGTGCTGCAATGAACATGTGTGTGCAAGTGTCTTTTTCATGGAAAGTTTTGTCTGGATATATGCCCAAGAGTGGGATTGCTAGGTCATATGGTAGTTCTATATATAATTTTCTAAGGTATCTTCATACTGTTTTCCATAACGGTTGTACCAGCTTCCATTCCCACCAACAGTGCTGGAGGGTTCCCTTTTCTCTACATCCCCACCCCCTCTAGCATTTGTTGTTTGTGGACTTATTAATGAAGATGCCACAAATCTTGAAGAACAAATTCTTGTGAAAACCAACCTCTTGCAGAATCTTTGTCTAAATTATAAATCACCATTTTCTTTTTAAAGTTTGTTATCCATCTCAAAGTTATAGACTATGTTTTCTCTTCATTATTTTACATTGTACCATCAAATGCTTACTGACTTTCTAGTTGTCAAATTCATAAGGTACTATTTACAACATGAAAGCAAAAAAAAAAATTATCATTAAAAGTGTTTTGGGAAAAAGAAGAAATATATTAATTTTTCAAGGGAACGTTTTCACATTGTAACTTCTTGGAGCTACTCATTTTATAGAATCTTAATATTGATGGTAGAAAAAATTTAATCACTGTTTCATGGGAAGTATTCATACACAGAGGTCGGATACTTTGATTTACTTTGTGATTTTATGGGCTGGGAAACTTCTATGAAAATATTTCTTATGAATCTGAAAAAACTCACTGAATCAGAGAATTCCATCTCATAATGCATTTACAGAGGCATTTTACCTTAGCATCTGTGTGATTTAGCAGAATGCCATGTATGTTTTGATACTGAATTCATCTATTGGTTTCTACTGTCTACCATTAACAAGGCTAGGATGATATTCATAAAACCAAGCGAGACTGTGCTTCTGCTCTGCCCAGGACCATCCAAATGCTTTCTCTCTTATTGAGAATAAAACCCACAGGAGTTCCCATTGTGTCTCAGCGGTAACAAACACGACTAGTATCCATGAGAATGCATGTTGGATCTCTGGCCTTGCTCAGTAGGTTAAAGATTTGCCATTGCCATGAGCTGTGGTTTGGAGGTCACAGAGGCAGCTCAGATTTGGCGTAGCTGTGTCTGTGGCATAGGCCTTCTGGGTCCCTAGCCTGGGAACTTCCATATACCAAGGGTGGGGCGCTAAAAAGAAAAAAAAAGAGAGAGAGAGAGAGAGAGTAAAAGCCATAGTCTATAAGTGAGCTCTCCCCTCTTTCTGCTCTTTTCATTCATTGCTTTCTGTCCACTCCCCTCACTGAGAGCAGTTTCTTGAACCCTGCAGGCCAGCTCTGTCTGGTCTCGCCTACACCCGTCCTCCCTCTTACCCTGTATCGCCATGTTTTGCTCTTTTCCCAATTTCAGGTCTTTACTCTGTGTTATCTTTTCTTTTTCTTTTTTTTTTTTTTTTTTTGCCTTTTGTCATTTTAGGGCCGCACCTGCGGCATGTGGAGGTTCCCAGCCTAGGGGTCTAATCGGAGCTGTAGCCACCGGCCTACGCCGCAGCCACAGCAACACAGGATCCGAGCCACATCTGTGACCTACACCACAGCTCACGTCAACGCCGGATCGTTAACCCACCGCGCAAGGGCAGGGATCGAACCTGCAACCTCATGGTTCCTAGTTGGATTCATTAACCACTGTGCCACGACAGGAACTCCCTACTCTGTGTTATCTTTTCAATGAACCCTCATCTGATCACTCTATTTAAAAGTGCATCTTCGACTTCAAAATTTTAATGGGAATTTTTATTGGTATAACTGTAGATTCACTCGCAATGGGAGGAAGTAGAACAGGGAGATCCTGCATACCTTGTACCCAGGTTCCCACAAAGGAAACATCTTGCTATAATACCATATTACCACCAGGATATTGACATCGACACCATTCTGAAAATTCTGTTTGGATTTTCCATTTTAATTTTTAAAGTACATTTTTTTGCTGTAGCACCTCTTACCATCTAGTATATTTTATATTTTACTTATTCCATGTATTGACTTAGTACACCCTACTAGAATGTAAGCTCTAAGAGGTAATAATTTTTGTTGGTTTTGTTCTTATCTCAGAACCTGGAACAGAGTCTGGCAGAGTATGTGGTTATGTACTTTTGTTGACCTAATGAATGAATTGTATAGTCTCTCATACTGGATTCTGGGTGAGCAGTGATCCAGTGCAGTGACACTGTACACTTAAAGAGGAATAAGTGAGACTCTTTACAGTGAGAAATGCTTCTCTGGTTTGTGATAAGTTCTCTTGGTAGCAGCAATCATCTCTGAATGCTACAGAATGTAAGCCTTTAATTTTTCTGCCTGGAAACTCTTTTTCTATGCTTTAAGGCATTAAAGAGTACCTAGCCTGGTAATAAATCTGGAAATCCATTTTTCATTTTTGTTTACTACCTTACAGCCTAGAGACACTAAACAAATCAGATCCAAAGGATTAAGCTGATTCATTGTTAGGAGAATGAACTAGTGATATTGTACAGTCAGGGTCACCCTTATTTAAAATTCTTCCAGTTGTTCACTGGTATCCATCCAGGATCTGACAGTCAATTAGAGGATGTTGGTGAAAAGGATAGTGATGGAATCGCACTTTCTCCAAAGATCTTTTTGGCTAAAAGTAGTGCAGAGGTTCTTGACTTACCTTTTAGAATATTAAGGATACAAATAGAAAACTTGATGTTCTTGATCAAATTTTGACCATAAGATAAATTTTTTTGGTTATGAACAGGGTAAAGAGAACCTTGAGGAAGTCAGATACTTTGTACAACCAGTTTGGAGCACAGTTTGACTGAGTTTTTCAATTAATGCGAGTATTCTTTCAATCAGCTTTTACACTTCCAGGACTGTAACAAATATTACTTTCACATTTGCTGTAACAGAGATAGTGACCTTAAGTTTCCTTGTTTGACAGCTCTAAATATGGAACTTATTTGTCACTGACAAAAATAATTTGCTAAGGAGAAGACATGTTTACATCATTTATTTCTCATTCCTTGACTCTGTAGAATTCTGCAATCTGCTGGAAGCTTTGTTTAGACAACTGTAATATATCCTGTATCCTCAGAGGTTAGAATCACAATTAATCAAAATGACATTTCTCATGACATCTGAATTATTAAGGATGATAGGTGTTTTGCTTCATCTATAAAGAAATATGGAAAATGAATTTCTAAAAATTCTAAAACATATGATATATGGTAAAGGGAGAATACAAACTTAATTGTGTAGGACAGTCATTTATATACTAGAATGAATATATATAAACACGCACACACACATACTAGGTTAAAGACATTTATTCCAGCATGTTTATAATAATGTAAGGATAGAGATGTCCCCAAAGACCATTAATATGGCACTGGTGAAAAAATCAGGATTCATTCAAACAGTGGAAATTATACCACTGTAAACAAAAATGAAGTGTTATTCGTGCTGATGTGAAACAATCTCCAAGATACATTGGCAAGTAAAAAGCAATTTGTAGGACAGTATATATGGTCTGATCCAATTTGGGCTTAAAATGTGGTAAGTACACAGGTATACGTATGAAAATGTAAATGTGCATGCAAATGCATAGAGTATGTCCAAAAAATACACAAAACACATAATAATGTTTGCCTCTGGGAGAAAAGGGTGTGCCTTGCTCTTTATTTTTGTGCCCCTTTTTGTACTATGTGTGTCTTTAATTTAGAAGAATTAAAAAATTCTACAGTTTCACCTCAGTTAAGGATTGCCAGAGAGGATAAAGGCCAGAATCATTCCATATGAACCTCAACATGTGGGAATACAGGTTTGGAAAAATTCATACAAAAGATGGGCATGATTCTGTGACGTGAAACTCTTCAAAGAAAACATAATTTAAGCAGAACAGAATTCTCTATGCAGTGTCATTCTGACATTGTAATCAGAAATGATCCAGTTAAAAAACAGGGAAAAGAAGAAGATGTCATTTGTAGAGAGCTCTTTGTTAAACTCAAATTTTAAAAGCATGTGAGTAAAAGATGAAAATAAGGACAGAGGCCAGGAAAACTTTACAGAGTAGCCCAGAACAGCATAAATGGTGCCAGGAAGAGTCATACCCCACTATGGCCAAGTGTAAGGACGATAAACAGCTACCATAGATTGAGTACATAGACCAAACTTTGCATGGATCATCTCGTTGGATTTTTAGGGCAACCCTATGAATTATTCTCACAATCAGAATTCAACATTCAGTTGGGAATATTATCACAATTATTGTCTTATTTTTCTGAGAAGAAAGTCAAGTACAGAGAGTCTAAGTAACTTGTATAAGATAATGCAACAGAAGAAGAAGACTGGCCATGCTTTTAATTATTACACTATTCTTTCTCCATTGGCCAAGAATATGCCAAGAGATAGGAGGGATGGGCTTTTTATCCAACATCTTAGCAAGCCCGCAGTGGTTGCAGCTGCTCTCCAAACTTCACCATGCTGCCCAAGGATGATGAGAAGAAGAAAGATGCCTGAAAGTCGGCCAAGAAAAACAAAGATCCAGTGAACAAATCTGGGGGCAAGCTAAAAAGAAGAAGTGGTCCAAGGACAGAGTTCAGGACAAGCTCAATACCCTAGTCTTGTTTGGTAGAGACATATGACAAGCTCTGTAAGGCAGTTCCCAGCCACAAGCTCGCAGCCTAACTGTCATCTCTGAGAGACTGAAGAAACATTGTTCTCTGACTAGAGCAGCCCTTCAGGAGTTCCTTAGTAAAGGGCTTATTAAGCTGGTTTCTAAGCACAGAGCTCAAGTATCCTGCACCAGAAACACCAAGGGTGGAGATGTCCAGCTGCTTGTGAAGATGCATGAATAGGTCCCTCTAGCTGTACATTTTTTGAAAAATAGAACTTTATAAAAAAGAAGTGATGACTCTATTCTAGCAAAGAAAATTTTAGCAAAGTTAAAGTTCCACATTAGGAGTTCCCGTCATGGGTCAGTGGTTAACGAATCCGACTAGGAACCATGAGGTCGCGGGTTCGATCCCTGGCCTTGCTCAGTGGGTTAAGGATCCGGCGTTGCCGTGAGCTGTGGTGTAGGTTGCAGACGCGGCTCGGATCCCGCGTGGCTGTGGCTGTGGCGAAGGCCGGCGGCTACAGCTCCTGTTAGACCCCTAGCCTGGGAACCTCCATATGCCGCGGATGGGGCCCTAGATAGGGCAAAAAGACAAAAAAAAAAGTTCCACATTAAAGTGTTTTTGATTACAAAATGTAAGATAAGGTAATTTTGTTGCGGTCATTAAGTTCAGTGAGAGTAGCATGAAATGGCTCTTGTGGTCTTGGGCTGTGTTGATTGTAACAGAGTATAAAGTATGAAGAAAATGCCAGACATACTGAATTCAACAACCACACTTGGAGCCCTCTTTAAAAACACCAAACTTAAAAAAAAAAAGATGATCCATTGATGGTATTAAAGAAAACATTTGAAAAAAAAATGCCAGAAATTTTTCCACCGCAATTACTGATTTTAAATGTTTTCATGTTTTTTTCCAAGTATCATTTCATAAGCAGATAGGTTTTAATGCAGTCGTGTGTATAAAGTATTTTGCATTTTCTTTTCCCACATACCACACATAATCATTTTAATTGTCATTTTGGGGCTGAATAATTTTCTGTCATGTTGATGTACCATAATTTACTAAACCAAATTTTGGGTACTTAGCCTGTTTGCATTTTCTTTTCATTATAGGGAAATGTCATTTTGATCAGCTGGGATTCCATCTCTTCTGTGTAGGATGTATTATAGTTGTCTAAAATAGCTCCTGGCTGGTTATAGAATTTTTCAGAGCCAATTGAATAAAAAAGGAATGATAAAACATTTCTGTTTCTTCTTCATTAGCCAACTATTTTTCTGTCAGTGACCTAAGCCATGCCCAAGCAAAGGAACCTGAGGTCAATGACAACTATCCCAAAGCTTGTCTTATTATGTGAAAGCCAAACTCCAGTGTAGTGTCTCTGGGGGAAGAGATTAAATACAAGTTTCTTTAGGTTCGAGTAACTGCAGTAGTAATGAAGGAAATGAGAGATCAGTGATGAACTACTGGGATATGTTGGCTTGGTCTGTAGAAAAACAGTAAGAAAAGCTGAAAATCATTTCATTTCTTGAGCAAATTCAGCTTGACCGTGGTATTTCCCAATACCCTCTCTTGTCCACCTAATGAACTTTAATTTCTTTCTTAAGAGTCAGCTCAGCTGTCACCATCTTTGGGAGGCTTTCCTTCTCCTTTCCAGCACAGAACTCTGTTCTATACCCCTCTTATTGCCTTCATCCTAGTATTCACAACTTTGTTTTTCAGAATAAACTAATGGGTTCCTTGGGGATGGGACTTTGTCTTGCGCATCATTCTAGCTCCACCGTCTATCATAGTATGTGGCATGTAGTCATGTTTTAAAAAGAGTTTAATGCATGCTTGTTGAGTGCATTAGAGTGAACAGTAAGAATCTAGTTCTTCTGTTGTACTTTGTACAACAACTTCAATACCAAGGAACGTCCCAGTTTTTAGTTTATAGTGGGTGCGTGCACACCCACCCACGGCTCCCACCCCACACCCCCCCCCACCATACGCTTGCTGCAAGGGAGAGTTAGAAAGAGGGTCTCTGACTTATATATCCTCTGCTACAGGAGAGGTTGTCCAGGAGTAGGGCAAGCTGGAAATGGGTGAAAGCCAGCCATTCTGTGGTAGCTGATCAGCACCTAAGATGTATCCGGGGTGTTCCCATTGTGGCTTGGTGGTAACGAATCTGACTGATATCCATGAAGACACAGGTTCAATCCCTGGCCTCACTCAGTGGGTGAAGGATCCAGCGTTGCCATGAGCTGCGGTGTATGTCACAGACGCGGCTTGGATCCCATCCTGGCTGTGGTGTAGGCCAACAGCTGCAGCTCTGACTCGACCCTTAGCCTGGGAGCTTCTGTAAGCCATTGGGTGTGGCCCTAAAAAGACAAAATAAATAAATAAATAAATAAATGAACAAACAAATGAAAAAAAGAATAAAAAAATAAAGTATATTCCATCATTGTAGGTTTGCAGAGCACCCCTTTTAGAGCATGTTTTTTATACACATGGGAAGATCTTCAATTTTTTAAAGTAGTGGTTCACTTCCCACAGTCTCTATACCTTTGTTAAAGCTGAAAAGTTTGTTTATTCATCTTGCTACTCACAGAGCCAAATTGTTTGAAATAGTTTATCTTCAGAAAGTAATGAGATGTAAGGGAAAGGATCACCAGGGACTGTGTATTGACAGGAAGGAAGTTCCAGACATGCAGGGACATTCCTAGCCTTAATGCCAGGCTTTTTTTTTTTTTTTAATGCTTTATTCACTTTTCGTTTGAATGTCTAAATCTGTCAGCATGTCCAGACATCATGTCCAGACACTTGCCCCAGTTCTGCCTTTCCAGCTTTATTTCAGAGTCAAATTCCTTTTTCTTAGGTCATCGTGTAGTCAGCACCCCTTCTTTCTCAAACGCACATTTGGATGTGTACCCTACTACTCTACTAACAAAGTCTCAGTCCTTGTCATTTTAGCTTTTCACTTCTCTGTTCTTAAAAATTACTGATGGATCATATGATTTTCTTAAAACTTTGCAAGACTAAGCTACTAGCAGGCAGCTAGCCTTCGACACTGGAGCTGTCAGAACCTTTAATTAGAGAGTTCATGTTAGATCTTTCCCAGTGACATTTATTTTTAGGATACTGCTTTATCCGTATAGAAGCAAACTTTGAGATTCTTAGAGGTAGCCAATAAGTTAGAGGTTCACACTACATATCTGTATGCACTAATATTATACAGTACACAGGGAAATACCAGGTTATCAGAGAAAGTCCAGTACTACCCTGATTCAGGCACAATTCTCTCCCAAACATGGTTGGATTAATGAGCATTCCTGGTTTCAGGAAGCAATGAACACCTTTCTAAGAGGTACCTACAGTTAGCTTAAAGTCAATTCCTGTCAATAGTGTAGAATGAAGAGTTGAAAGGATGGATTTTTTGAGCATATGGGGAAGATACGTGATTCTAAGAACATGTGATATCAGATGAATCTGATATATTGACAGGATTGCGAAACCAGCAGTTAAGAGGAGTAGCATTTATACATACAACATGTGGATTTTATCAAGATGTTTAACTGTATCCTGTGATATTCTTTGAAATAAAATGGAGAGAAACAGGCTAGGTAAGAGTAAGTTTAATGACTTAAAATGATTGAACAACTTTATCCCAAAATGCTTATTAAAGTGGGTCAATTTGAGTTTGGGGGACTACTTTAATGCCAGGTTACGGGATTAAATAAATACTTGGCTGTAGGAGTTCCCTTCGTGGCTCAGTAGTTAACGAATCCGACTAAGAACCATGAGGTTGCAGGTTCGATCCCTGGCCCTGCTCAGTGGGTTAAGGATCTGGCGTTGCCGTGAGCTGTGGTGTAGGTTGTAGATGCAGCTCGGATCCTGCGTTGCCATGAGCTGTGGTGTAGGTTGTAGATGCAGCTTGGATCCTGCGTTGCTGTGGCTGTGGTGTAGGCTGGCAGCTACAGCTCCTGTTAGACCCCTAGCCTGGGAACCTCCATATGCCGCGAGTGTGGCTCTACATAAAAGGCAAAAAGATTAAAAAAAAATACTTGGCTGTAGTAAACGTTTTTCTAAAATGTAATCCAGATATTGACTGCCCCATCACTCTTCTGTTACGTCATGCTTGCCTGCTGATGACGAGGAATCCACTCACATCAGAAAGTAAGAATGTAGATTTTACTGAAGATTCGTAAGTCAGAGGAGAGGTTTTATATTGTATACTCCAAAGTTAATAATTTATTCCTTCCATCAGACTTTTCTGAGTTTTGTTGTCTCTTTGCTGCTGTGTTGCCACTGAGAGTTCTTCCTCTGCATTTTTTTTGATACTTTGCCCTGCATTTCTAGCTCTTGTTTTTCCTCTCCTCAATTTTCCCCAAGTGTTTTGAATTCCTTTCTGAAGCAGAGCCTTTTTCCCACTTTTTAAAGGTTTATTGAAGTATAGTTGATTTACAATGTTGTTATCATTTTTGCTGCACAACAAAGTTGATTTACAATGTTGTTATCATTTTGCTGATTCAGTTGTACATGCGTACACATCCATTCCTTTTTCAGACTCTTTTCCCATATAGATTATCACAGAATGTTGGGTAGAGTTCCCTGTGCTGTACAGCAGGTCCCCTTTGGATACCACAGTGTGCATATGTCAATTCCAAACGCCTAATCTGTCCCTCCCTCCTACCTGTCCCCTTTGGTAACCATAAGTTTGTTTTCAAAGTCTGTGAGTCTGTTTCAAAGCAGAGCCTTTCAGCTTGAGATTCCGTTCTACTTTTCATTTCTGCCTCCAAGTTTATATATCCAAATCCATCATGGCATTTGACAAAACAAGGAACCCTTAGGGTAACAGGATACTCTTTTTTTTTTTTCTTTGGAAAGCAGGCAGGAGTACAAAGAAAAAGAAAAAGATTTCCATAGCAACATTGACTTAGATGAAAAAAAAATTAGAACGTGTACAGAACAGAGTGAAGAGAATGATGAAGGGACTCAAAACCGTGTTGTCTGGTTACCTATGACCGTGTAAGGAATATAGTAAAGTGTGGGAGCTTAAAACAACAATTTAATATCTTCCCCATGGTTCTGAGAGTTGACTGTGCTCAGCCAGGTGGTTGTTTCTTGGAGATTTCTCATGCAGTTATAGTCAGATAGTGGCTGGGACTGGAGTCTCCTACAGGCTTGACAGGACTAGTCCCTTGTCTGATAACTCACTTGTCTGATAACTCCAGTGCTCCTCTATACACCTCTTTTTCAGAAGAGCAGCCTGGATTTCTGACAAGTCCACAGGGTGACTCAGAACTCCAAGAGACATGAACAGAGAGCACATGTTCTAAGGCAGAAGCTGAGGTTTTTTTTTTTTGTTTGTTTGTTTGTTTTCCCCACACACCTGTGGCATGTGTGTTTCTGAGCCAGGGATGGATCCCTCGAACACTTGCTATAGCAGTGACCCAAACTGCTGCAGTGACAATGCCAGGTCCTTTACCTGCAACTCCACAAGGGAACTCCAAAGCTGAGGCTTTTTACCACCTATCCATGATGTCCTAGAACTTCATTTTCACTGATTTCTATTGGTCAATGCAAGTCATTAAAGCTAGACCAGATTCAAAGGGAGGGGAATTAGACTCCACCTTTTGAGTTGAGTGTGTAGAAAAAGAATTGGTGGTGCCACCTTTGACTTTCTTCCGTTGTTTGCCTTCTTGCTGCAATTCACATTCCTTCTACATGCAAAACTACATTCATTTTCTCTCAGGATCCCCAAAGCTTCCTTTTATTTTAGCATGGGGTCAAAGTCCAGGATCTGGTCATCATACAATTCTTTGGGTACCATACCTTGAGTATGGTTTCTGTTAATGTGAAGGCTTGAGCTAAAGAGACAAGTGTATCTGCCCTCTGCCCACCATGATACTATGGTGATACAGGATAGGGTAACCATACCATAAATTAACACTCCTGGCAAAAGGACATCGTAGTCACTGGTCTAATTCTGAAATCCAGCTGAAGCACATGTCACCTGTTCCTTTAAACGGGTGCATCTTGCTCCCTGGGAATGATTCTCCATGGTTCTTGGCTCTAAACTCTCAGTCATCCTTCCTTTTCTGTAAGAAATGGTTCATGTTTGCAATGATTTCAAATGAGTAGATTTCTCACCCTATACTCTCATAGAAATTTGGGAGTCCAAAGATAATCTAAAGGTTTAAGGTTAGATTTCACTCTGATTTTAATTTTCATTTCTCTGATTATCATAAATGTTAATGAGTTTGAGTATCTGTTTATGTTTCTGGGTAATTCTTTTTCCTTATTCTATGAAATGCCTATTTATGTCTTTTGTTTACTGTCCTTAATTGGATTCATTCCAGTGAATTTGTAGATGTTCTTTATATATTCTAGATTATAATACTTTTTAGGTAATATGTGTTGAAAATACCTTTTCTGGTTTATGGCTTATCTTTTCACTTTCATTATTGTTTGAGCAGAAGTTATTAATTTTAAGGTACTCAAATTTATCAGTTCTTTCTCTTGTGGTTGTGCTTTTTTGTTTCTTTTAAAAGAAATTCTTCTTCTTTACCCTGAGGCCATAAATATGTTCTTTATTTTCTTTGAAAATTTTTATAGTTTTGATGTTTATATTGAAGTCATTAATCCCTAAGCATGGTGTGAGTTAAGGATCAATTTTCATTTATGTGATATGGATAACCTACTCTACCAGCCTCATTCAACACTATGCACAATGTCAGTTCTGCCTTAAATCAGGTTTCCATATATTCATGAGGTCTCTATCTTGTTAGCTGTGACCAATACTACATTGGCCTCTGTGATCAGAACCATAATGCTTTAGTTGTACATCTTTAAAATAAATCCTAATATCTTCTGTAGCAAGCCCCCTCTGGTTTTTAGGACTGCCCCAGATCTCCTTGACCCTTTGTGCTTTCATACAAATTTCAGAAGCAGCCTGTCAGGTTCCATAAAAATGAAAGAAAGCAAACAACTCCTTATTCATGTTTTCATTGCAATTACAGACTTTGCTACATTTTCGCTGTCACTCACTCTCATGTCCTCATTTCCTTCCTCACCCAACTTGGATTTCATGTTTAAGCACTCCCTTGCAAATGTCCTTAACTCCGCTGTCCTTCTCTCCCTTCTTTATAGTTCTACCACATAATTGCTTTCTCTATGGCTGTACTCAATGAGCTATAATTGCTGGAAAAAAAATAACTATACTGAGTAGTTCCATTTAAAATTCATGACCACAAATTTCAAGTAAGCCTTCAATACTGTATAACAGTCCACTACACTTAATCATTCTCCAAAATTACCTCCGTCAAACCTCTCCCTCTCTTCTCAAACCTCCTACTTCTTTCTGTTCCTTTCTTACCTTTTTTCACTCTCAGGTGATAGTCTTGCCTCACTTCATTGAGAAGTCACAGCAATAAGCAGAAACTCTCTTATTATCCTATCTACAAATCCACCCACCACATCATTCCCAGTTTCTGCTCCCCCTGCCCACCCCCATCCCCCCAGTTCCCTCAGCCTTGTTGTTACTTGGTACGAAACCCACTGTTCCTATAAAGGCCAACTCCTTCCTTGTGTTCTGGATCTCACCCGCTCTCATCTTTTCAAGATGTCTCCTTTTGCATGCTCTCTCGTCTACATCATCAGTTTTTCACTTTCCACTGACTGATTTCCATCAGCATAAAAACAGGCTCTATTATCAAACTAACAAGTAAACAAGAGTTCTTAGGATCTCTCCTTTAAGCTAATATCCCGGTAGAGGCAATATGATGTAGTGGTTAGGAATAGAAAGTCTGATGCCAGACTCCTTGGGTTCAGTTTCATCTCTGCCATTGACTAGTATTGTGACCCTAAGCAAGCAGCCTTGTCCAGTTCAGTAGACACCAGCCACATGTGGCCACTTACATTTAAGTATATTAAATAAAATTCGTTATAATAAAAAACTTAGTTCTTCAGAGGGATTAGCATATTTCAAGTGTGGCTGATGGCTACTATATTGGATGGTAGAACTGTTTCATCCTTGCAGAAAGTTCTGTTGCATATCACTGGCCTCAAACAGCCAGCCTTATTTTTCTTTTTCATTAAAAAAAAAGGAATATAGTTGATTTATAATGTTTTAGGTGTACAGCAAAGTGATTCAGATAGGGATATATATTCTTTTCCAGATTCTTTTCCATTTTAGGTTATTACAAGATATCAAATATAGTTTCCAGTGCTGTAGAGTAGGTCACTGTTGTTTATCTATTTTATATAAGTAGTGTGTATATGTTAATCCCAAATCCGTAATTAATCCTCCACCCTCGTCCCCCTTTGGTAACTATCTTCTTGTTTTCTGTGTCTACGAGTCTACTTCTGTTTTGTAAATAAGTTCTTTGTATATTTTTAAAGGATTTCACATATAAGTGATATCATAAGATATTTGTCTTTCTCTGTCTGACTTCACTTAGTATGATAAACTCTAGGTGCATCCATGTGGCTGCAAATGGCAATATTTCATTCTTTTTTATGGCTGAGTAATATTCACATGTATATATGTATGTACCACATATTCTTTATCCATGTCTTGGCTACTGTAAATAGTGCTGCTATGAACAGTGGGGTGCATGTACCTTTTCAAATTAGAGTTTTTGTCTTTAGGTTGCTTCCATGTCTTGGCTACTGTAAATAGTGCTGCTATGAACATTAGGGTGCATGTACCTTTTCAAATTAGAGTTTTCGTCTTCTCTGGATATCTGCCCATGAGTAGGACTGCTGGATCATATGATAACTGAATTTTTAATTTCTGAAGGAACCTCCATACTGTTTTCCATAGTGGCTGTACCAATCTACATTCCCACCCGCAGTGAAGGAGGTTTGTTCTTCTACACACTCTCTCCAGCATTATTATTTGTAGACTTTTTGTTGATGGCCATTCTGATCTGTGTGAAGTGGTACCTCATTATGGTTTTGATTTGCATTTTTCCAGTAATTAGTGATGTTGAGCATCTTTTCATGTGCCTGTTAGTCATCTGTATTGGAACAAACAGTCTTTTAAAAACTTTTACAATTTATTTTTACAAATTAAGAAAATTGTTTTTCTAGTTCTATTGAGATATAATTGACATATAATGTCGTATGTACCTAAGGTTAAGGTATGTAATGTGTTGATTCAATACACTTATGTGTTGAAAAATGATTACCTCTCTAGCACTGGCTAATTCTAATCACATATAAGCTCTAATAAACTCTAATCTTATCACATCACATAATTATCCTTTGTTTTTTGTGGTGAGATCCCTTTTTAAATTATATTCTATCATACCGCAATTTAAATTTTTATCATAGCACTTGTGCCTGTCTGATATAACTTATGTTCACTTACTTATTTAATTATTGCCTGTCTTTTCCTGTCAGAGCTCAGTGGGATCAGATCTTGCTTCACCATTTAATTCTCAGTGCCTAGAATAGTGCCTGACACTACTAAGTTGAATAAATGTGTATTCAGGAGTTCCCATTGTAGCTCAGCAGTTGTGAACCTGACTGGTATCCATGAGGATGCAGGTTTGATCCCTCGGCTGCTCAATGGGTTAAGGATCCATTGTTGCCATGAGCTGTGGTGTAGGTCACAGACACAGCTGGGATCCAGCCTTGCTGTAGCTGTGGTGCAGGCCTGCATCTGTAGCTCCGATTCCACCCCTAGCTTGGGAACTTCTATATGTTGTGGGTGCAGCCCTAAGAAAATACGTGTGTGTGTGTGTGTATGGATTCCATGATGCCTGCTCAGATATAAAAAGCTTTGGGTTGGAAAGAGAAATATTTATTGAGACATGGTATACTCATTTTTACATTATTGGTGGATATTAGCTCTAGTGTGCTGATAAAGAGGGATATATTACTAATATTTAAACATCAAGAAAAAGGAATAAGCAGCTATACTGAGACTGGAAGACTGGGTCCTGGTCTTCGTGCTTTGTCAGCCATAAATATCATGAACCAGGCCAAGGAGCTGATTAGCATATATGAAAGTTTAAAAATTAGAGAACACAGGACTTCCCGTTGTAGCACAGCGGAAATGAATCCGACTAGGAACCACGAGGTTGCGGGTTCGATCCGTGGCCTCGCTTAGTGGGTTAAGGCTCCGACGTTGCCGTGAGCTGTGGTGTAGGTTGCAGCCGTGGCTCGCATTTGGTGTTGCTGTGGCTGTGGCGTAGGCCAGCAGCTACAGCTCTGATTAGACCCCTAGCCTGGGAAACCTCATATGCCGTGAGTGCGGCCCCAAAAAGACAGAGAGACAAAAAAAAAAAAAAAAATTAGAGAACACATGTGAACCATTGTTGAAGAGTTACAGACTCTGTGTGGGTTTGGTTGCTTTGGAAGAAGCCTGCCTCAGATTCTCAAGAATGTTCACTGCAGTGTTGCCTCTGAGAGCAAAAAATTGGAAACAACTTAATTGTTCATCTTTATGGGAATAAACACTTAATGGTAAAATCATATGATGGAGCATCCTGGAGCAGTAAAATGACTAAACTAGACCTCAATTTATCAGTGGTTGCCAGATCTCAAAATCCAATAATGAGCTTAAAAGAACAAGTTGTAGATGGATAAATATGGTATGAATGTTTATACAAATTAAAAAAACGTAAAAAGTGGCATCTAAGACCAGAGATATGAAAAGTCAAACTATTAAAACATTAATGGCAAAGACATGTCTAAATAAATACCTTTAGGGAAAGAAGATGAAACTGGGATCAGGAAGAGGTACAAAAGACTGCAGCAGCCTCTGCAAAGTATTCTTTCCTTGAACTTTGGGAAGCAAACATGACAACTTAAAAACCAATGTGTTTATTGTTATTCTCTAGAGTTTGTTATATATTTGGAACCTTTTGTAACTAAAACAAAAAAGCTGTATGTACAACATGAGCTGTATCTATATCAAGTGATGACATAGCACATTAATTCAGTGGTGTTTCTTGAGAATTGACTGTGTGTGTGTGTCATTGTGCTGGCTATTGAGGATTATAGAGAAATCATGTAAGACAAGTCTTTCTCCTCAGAAGTCTGCTTTCTTAGAAATGAAGGGTTTATTTTATTTTATTTTTTGCAGAGAAAATTGCATACATAGCATGAAAGGTATTCTGAAATACTTTCATGCCGGGTCTAAGAATTTAAACTTGATCCGATACGTTAAGTGGGGAACCGTTCACAGCTCTTAGGTGACATAGTAGTACATCCTTCTATAGAGCACGTAAGCCCTGCAGAGTGTCAACATGAGGGACAGAAGCCTAGAAATCAGAATCTCAGGAGCAGCTAGAGAAGACTTATTGGAAAAGCGGTGACTTGAAGAGTGACTCTGGGGTAAGTACCTTCCAGCCAGAGGGAGCTAGATTTGAAGGGGACTGGTAAAAACCATGCAGAAATGAAGGGTTTATTTTATTTTATTTTTTGCAGAGAAAATTGCATACATAGCAATTGCATACTTTCATGCTGGGTTTAGGAACTTAAACTTGATCCGATACGTTAAGTGGGGAACCGTTCACAGCTCTGAGGAATTGGAATGACATGTTAATTTGATTTCTGTGACTATTAATCAGATGGCATGCAGGGCAGAGGAGAATAAGGGAAGACTAGGGAATTCAGCTAGTCTACCAGTTAGAAGGTGAGAGCCTCAGGTGAGTTGGTAATTGGGTTGGAAAAAGAAGGAACTGGTATTTTCCAGCAGGGTAGGTATTACCGGTTATAATTTACAAAGGCACAGAGCAGGTACATGTTTTAGTCTGCTTGGGCAACTGTAACAAAATACCATAGACGGGATAGCTTGAACAATAGAAAATTACTTCTCATGGTTCTGGAGGCTGGGAAATCCCTGATCGAGGTGCTGGCAAGGTATGTTTTCTTCTGAGCCCTCTGCTCTTGGCTTATAGGTAGCCAGCATCTCACTGTGGGCTCACTGGAAGAGAGAAAGCAAGTGAGCTCGCTGTTGTCTCTTCCTTTAAGGGCACTAATCCTACCGTGAGGTCTCCACTGTCGTGAACTTATCTAACCTTAAGTACCTCCCAGGGCCCCTTTATCCAGCTACCATCACATTAGGCATTAGAGCTTCCACGTATGAATGGGGGTGTGTGTGTGTGTGGAATGACACAAACATTCAGTCCAAAACAGTAAGTAATTTATCTAAAGTTCTCATAGCTATTAAGTGCCAGAGCCTGCAATCAAATCTAGGTCTATGTACTCCAAAGTCTGTGTTGAAATTTTGAAAAATGGACTTGAGGAGTGATTGGATTTTAGAAGATGAACAAGAAGGAGGGAATAAAATAGCAATAGGGTTTTAGTTGTGAGTAAATTGCTTGATGAAAACTGGGAATTTGTGAGGTTAGGCTAGTGTGGTGGAGAACAAAGTGAGTTCATTGTGGGAGATGGAAAGTTGGAGTTGTTGGTGGGCCATTCCAGTGCGTGTGACCTGTAGACTCTTGGGACGCTGGTGGTTTAAGCTTTCAGATCTAAACTGTTGAAAGTTATCGGCATGGAGGTGATGAGGAAAGCCTGAAGACAGCACTTCCCAGAAGGAATAAGTAGAAATAAAAAGAAGAGCAGACATTGTGCTTTTTTTTTTTTTTTTGT
Organism: Catagonus wagneri; assembly: GCA_004024745.2. Lineage (NCBI taxonomy): Eukaryota > Metazoa > Chordata > Mammalia > Artiodactyla > Tayassuidae > Catagonus > Catagonus wagneri. The sequence continues at coordinate 8,598,563 of PVHT021183629.1, read as the reverse complement.
CTTTTTGCCTTTTATCTAGAGCC
>PVHT021183629.1:8512521-8597540 GCA_004024745.2 Catagonus wagneri | reverse complement strand
CAGTGAAAAACAAAAACAAACCATAGGATTAACAAGAGATCTTCTAGAAAGTGTGGCTCCTAGACTTTTAGATTTCACAGACCAATAATATTTCTTGTTCTTTTTTTGCTCATTGTTCTTTTTTTTCATTTTTTAAAGTTTTATTGAAGTATAGTTGATTTATAATGTTCTTATCATTTCTGCTGTACAACAAAGTGATTCAGTTATACATATACACACATTCTTTTTCAGATTCTTTTTCCCATATAGATTATTGCAGAATATTGGGCAGAGTTCCCTGTACTATACAGCAGGTCCCTTTGGCTAACTATTCCATATCCCACAGTATGCATATGCCAATCCCAAACCCCTAATCCAACACTTCCCTAAACCTTTTCCCTTTGGTAACCACAAGTTTGTTTTCAAAGCCTTCGAATCTGTTTCTGTTCTGCAAGTAAGTTCATTTGTGTCTCTTTTTAATATTTCACATGTAAATGATATCATGTGATGTTTGTCTTTTTCTGTCTGACTTCATTTACTATGATAGTCTCTAGGTCCACCCATGTTGCTGCAAATGGCATTATTTCTTTCTTCTCTATGGTTGAGTAATATTCCATTGTGTATATGTACTATATCTTCTTTAGCCATTCCTCTGTTAGTGGACATTTAGCTTGCTTGCATGTCTTGGTTATTGTAAATAGTGCTACAGTGAACGCTGGGGTGCGTGTATCTTTTCAGATTATGATTTTCTCCAAATATATGCCCAGGTGTGGGATTCCTGGATCATATGGTAGCTCTCTGTTTTCGAGGAATCTCCATACTGTTTTTCATTGTGGTTTTACCAATTTACCTTCCCACCAACCGTGCAAGAGGTTTCCCTTTTCTCCATGTCCTCTCCAGTATTTATTGTTTGTAAAGTTTTCGATGATGATGACCATTCTGATTTCTGTAAGGTGGTACCTTATTGTAGTTTTGATTTGCATTTCTCTAAGGATTAGTGATGGTGAGCATCTTTTCATGTGTTTTTTTAGACCAATAATACTTAAAAATATTTAAAAAGAACCAAACAACAATATTAGAAACATCACAATCTCTTATTAACCTGATTTTCCTGAAAGAAAAAAAAAACCTTTAACATACATTTAGAAGGTCATAATCACAGAATAAGGGATGGTTTTGATGTGGACTGGCTCAAAGTCAGTCTCAGACTCGGTTGAGATCTGAAAACTTGATTTGAAAACTCCTGGAACATTTGTGGTGTCTCCTCTAATTCACATTCCCAGTAAGTCTGGTGTGTTACTGTTTTTAAGACCAATTTTTTTAATAGAACATCTTTCCTTAGAGCACCAAAGAGGACATTTCAGGAAGTTTAATAGATCCTCATACACATCATGGAGACAGATTAAAATTAACCAAGTGGTGGAGATGCTTGGGGATTAGTCATCCTAATGAAAGCAACTCTTCTTGTGGAAAAGAGAGTGATATTGTAGAAGTAATAATAGTTTTCTCCAGTAGTTGTAGTTAAATTTTCACACAAGTCTGGGAGAAAAGCCATGGATTCTTTATTTTTTGACATTTCAAGTATGTTCAGCTCCCAAAAGGAATCTTAGAGTCTGATAATTCTCCAGGCCCAGTCACCCTTGTTTTGATGTAAAGATAACCCTAACTAATAATTCGGTGAAGTAGTTCCTGAAGTGGTATCATTTTCTAACTTCCATTTACCTCCCCCAGCCAACACTGAGTATAGGGGAAACTTGACTTCATCACCAAAGCCATAGGAAGTGGACAAACTCAGAAGTGGGCCTGCATCAAGGACTGGGGCTAGTTTGCAGCTAGATCAGATTCAGAAATAAAGTAAAAAGGCACTGGTTGTGCTATGATCCACTGCAACATAGGCGCAAATGGATTGTTTACATGTGAAACCTGAAGGTTTATTATACAAAACCAGTTTTCTGCTGGTTTAAGAAAGAAAAAAATAAGAGACTAATTATGCAGGCTCAGATAACAACAAAAATGCATTATGCATTGAAATCTGTTTTGATTTAAAAAAATAAACAGCTTTTAGGCAGACACTGAAATTAACAGATTTCAGTGCCAAAAAAGATTTTAAAAAATTGCCCACCCACCTACCGCAAAATAATATCCTTTAACTGTAGTATATGTTTCTATTGGTTCTACAGTTACCTTTTCCAAGTCATTTCTTTCACCAACTGTTCTCTTAATTTTGAAAATCCTGTCTCTGGTCATATTTCTTCACTGGCATGATCTACGAAAAGCGGACATTTCTAAGTTCTGGGGAGAAGCTTGTACAAGTCAAAATAATACTGTGATGATGCTAATAAAGCCAACAACATGAAAAACATTTTCCCAGATAGTGCTCTTTTGTCATCAGTCTCTAAGGAAAATCACCAACTCTTATAAATAAAACATATTTACAAAGGCATTATTTTTTCCTTTTATTGTGCAATATAAATATATACAGAAAATTATACAATGTGCATGTACAGCTTAATGAGTAATTATAAGGCAAGGACTCAGGTAACTGCCATTCAGATAAAAAAACTGAACACTGCCGATGCAAAGAAGTTCCTGTGTCTCCTTTCTCTATCACCTCCCCTTATCATCCTCTCTAGAGATGGAAGATATTTAAATTTTTAATAATGATTCCTTGCTTTTAAAAAAACTGCACTCCCTAGGTAACTTGAAAAGCATAGTTTAGTTTTGCTTCTATTTGAATTATATCTGTGGCTGCTTTTAAGAGGGTTTTCTTTGGTTCTCAGAAGTTTTGCTAAGATGTATTTTGGGGTTGGGTACAGGTCCTTATTGGTTTTGGAAAACTCTCAGCCATTATCTCATCAAATATTGCTTCTACTCCATTCTTTCTTTCCTCTCATTTTGAATTATGGTTATATTTTCTGTAGGGCTAATTCTTTGCTGCCTCTTGGATGAAATCACAGGTAGTTCTTTGTCTTTTCTAGTTGTTTTCAGGTAATGGAGTCTTCAGGTCACTTTAGTCCTTAAAATAGTTCTGTGATTATTATGTTCATATAGTAGTAAAAAATTCTAACTTTTAAAAATTATTTAAAAGCTCCATTGGAGCTTTTAAATGGATATATAATAATCCATTTATTATATACCATAAACTCATCCACTGTAAATTTAAACTTGTTGGTATTTAGTAAATGTGTTCAGTTGTGAAACCATCAACATATGCCAAGTTCAGGACATGTTCATCATCTCAAGAACGGCCCTCACGCTCATCCCCACTCCTGCCTCTAGCTGCCCGTAACCATTCATCTGCTTTCTGTTTCTGTTTCAGCCTTTCCTAGACATTTCATGTTCATGGAATCATGTAAATGAAATACTTGGTCTTTTGTATCTAGCTTGTTTTTCTCAGCATATTTCTGAGGCTCATTCATGTTGCATATATCCCTGTCTGTCTGTCTATCTAATATGCTTATATGTAATTTGCTCTTTTGTACTGCTGAATAGCTTTCTGTTGTATAGCACATTGTGCTCATCCAGTCATCAGTGATGGAAATTGGGATTATTTCCAGTTTGGGGCTATTCTGAATAAGCTGCTATGATCATTTATGTAAAAGTCTCTTTGTAGACATATGATTTCGTTTCTCTAGAGTAGATATGTAGGAGTGGAATTGCTGAGTGATATGGTAAGTTTATGCTTAACTTTATGAGATTGTCAAACTGTTTTCCAAAGCTGCTGTAACATTTACATTCCTACTAGCAGTGTAGAAACAGTCTCCACATCCTTGCCAACAATTGTTACTGTCTTTTTTACTGGCCATTCTAACTAGTGAGTAAGGGTATTTTTCTGTGGGTTTTCTTTTCTTTTTGGACCCACAGCATGCAGAAGTTCTGGGGCCAGGGATTGAACCTCCACCACAGCAATGACAACTGGAGGATCCCTAACCTGCTGAACCACCAAGGAACTCCCTATTTTACTGTGTATTTAATTTGCATTTTCATAATGTCAAATAATGTTAAGAATCTTATTAGCTATCCATATGTCCTCTCTGGTGAAGTGTCATTTCAAATCACTTGCCCATTTGTTACTGGGATGTTTGCCTTCTCATTGAATTATAAACACACACACACACACACACACACACAAACACACACACACACACATATCTAAGCACACAGATGCTTGTTATACATCCTTTATGAGATGTAGGATTTACCAACATTTGTCTCAACCTTTTCATTTTCTCAATGGTATCTTTTGGAAAACAAATATTTCTAATTTTGATAAAGTCCAACTTATTATTTTTCATGCTTTTGGTGCCATATTTTTAAAATGATTTTCATTTTTTCCATTGTAGTTGGTTTGCAGTGTACTGTCAATTTTCTACTAGTATAGCAAGGTGACCCAGTCACACATACATATATACATTCTTTTTCTCACATTGTCATGCTCCATCATGAGTGACTACATATAGTTCCCAGTGCTATACATTGCTTATCCATTCCAAAGGCAATAGTTTGCATCTATTAACCCCCAATTCCCAGTCCATCCCACTCTCTCCCCCTCCCTCTTGGCAACCACAAGTCTGTTCTCCAAGTGCATGATTTTCTTTTCTGTGGAAAGGTTCATTTGTGCCTTATGTTAGATTCCAGATATAATGGTGTCATATTTAAGAAACTGAGGAACTGTTCGAGGGGTGAAAAAATAGGAAATCATAGTGTCGTGAAACCCCAAGGAAGATAATGTTTTAGGAAGAAGGAGAATAATCATTAGTACCAAAACCTGCAAAAGGTTCAGAGAGGATGAATGAGGCAAAATGGTCACTAAATTTGGAGGATATTATAATAATACTGGTGGCTAATATTTATTGAATGCTTATTTTTTTGCCAGCCCCTGTAATAAGTATGATCTAATTTCTAGTTTCAGTAAATAGATTAGATTAGATACTTTTCTTGAATTCTGGTATTAACACATTTTCTTCCCTTCTATCTCTAAAAATATTGGTTCAGAGAGTATGGCATAGAATTTAGAGATGGGAAATTGTGTTAAGCTTGAGTTCTACAACTTATTAATTATGGGCAAGCCACTTACCTTTTTTCACTTGTTACCTGGCTTGTAAAGTATGAATAATCATTGCCAATTTGGGGAGTAGGACTGCCATAAAAGATAATGTAGCAAAGTACCCAGCCTGTTGCCTGGTCCACAGTACATGCTCTAAAACGGAAGTTGTAATTACCAGTTGTCATAATCAGATAACATCTGAAAATTTTGTGAACTGTTACACTCTGTAGAATATATTACTCTTATTACATAGTATTTTTTGAACCATAATGTGCATGTAATATATTGTCATCCTATTTTAAATTTTAGAGAAAAAGAATGTGTGTGTGTCTGTGTGACTGGGTCACTATGTTGTACAGCAGAAATAGACACACACAGTAAATCAACTATAGTTTAATAAAAATAACTAATCTTGCTCATAAAGGACTTGAATTTCCCTCATTTTTCATAATTCAAAGAATCTAATTAATGCTTTTTAAAACAGCTTTTAAAAGATATGATTCACATACCATAAATTCATCTATTTTAAAATGTGTGGTTCAATGGTTTTTAATATATTTTCAGAGTTGAGCAACTATCACCAAAGTCAATTTTAGAACATTTTCATCACCCCAAAAAGAAACTCTGTACACGTTAGCAGACTCTCCATTATCCCCAAAAGCCTAGACAATAACTAATCAACTTTATGTCTCTATAGATTCTCCTATTTTGTATATTTCATGTAGGTGGAATCATATAATATGTAATTTTTTGTGACTGACTTCTCTTAAAGAAAACCAGAGACAGTAGTTAAAGTAGTAAAAATAGCTTTTATTCAAGAACTATTGCAATAGGGGAAAAGAAGCCTCAGTACAGAACTGGGCTGAATTCTGAATATAGCATGGACAGTGGGGATTTCTAGATAAGGAGAAGGTTGTGATGATGGGGAGAATGGGTAGATGGGAAATTACAAAGAACAGTCATCAAGGGTAGGGAAATGTCTTATTGACTTGAACTAACAAATTGCCTGAAGGCAGGCCAAGGTGACCAAATATCACATAACGGACCTGGGGAATGAGGAATCTGATCAGATATTGAGGGTGGAAATTCTTGCTAAAATGACTTAGCAGGATTCTGTTTTAAAAAGGGGTTGTGCAGGCCAAAGACAAAGTCTAAGATGAGGGCTGGTTGAGAAAAGGCTTAGAAGGAGCCTCACTAAAGTTTGGTCAAGGAGAGAGTCTTTGTCATTTCTTTTGCTCAGCGTGATGTTTCACATTTCCATGGTGTAGCATGTATCACTGCTTCTTTCTTGTTGAGTAAATACCCCATTGCATAGATAAAACAGATTTTATTTTCCCAGTTAGTGGGCATTTAGATTTTTTTCATTTTTAATGTTTATGAATGATGCCACTATTAACATTCATATATAGGTTTTCATGTGGACATATGGTTTCACTTCTCTTGGGTATACATCTGAGAGTGAAATTGCTGGGTTATGCAGTAACTAACCTTTTGAAAAACCGCCAAAGTGTTTTCCGAAGTAGCTACACCATCTTACAGTTCCACCAACAGCATATGAGGGTTCCAGTTTCTTCATAACATACCTGACATTTGTTGTAACATTTGTTACTACTTTTTCTTTTTTTTTAAACAGCCAGGCTTGTGGGTGTGAAGTGGTATGTCACTGCGGTTTTGATTTGCATCTCTTGATGGCTGATGATGCTGAGCATTAACCAATACTTCCTTAATTTCAATGAAGTACAGACAGGATCTGGGACAGAGAATCTGAAAATGGCCTTTTAGCATGTTGGTGTTGGAGTGCATTTTCCTGAAACTTCATGGTCTCCCTGAAATGGACATAAACAGTGAAGACAAGTAGCTTTACTCGTTTTCTTCAGGCCCTGTAATCTCATCAATGTGTGTTTTAGGTCATCGTTTCTGACCTAATACACATATCGATCACATGTCACTACAAATTATGTCACTTAGACACTGCCCAAAATTACAAAAATTAAAAGGACACGGGAGTTCCCGTCATGGCTCAGTGGTTGGCAAATCCGACTAGGAACCATGAGGTTGTGGGTTCGATCCCAGGCCTTGCTCAGTGGGTTAAGGATCTGGCGTTGCTGTGAGCTGTGGTGTAGGTTGCAGGCGCGGCTCGGATCCCGCGTTGCTGTGGCTGTGGCGAGGGCTGGCGGCTACAGCTCCTGTTGGACCCCTAGCCTGGGAACCTCCATATGCCACGGGAGCGGCCCTAGATAAGGCAAAAAGACAAAAATAAAGACAAAGAGAGGGATTGGTGTTTCAGTACCAATGCTATAGAAATTCATGATTTGATTTGATAAAATAAGGGCAATTATGTATTATTGTAGAAATCTTGAATCATAGATCCCAAACCTCTCTTCATGGTCACTGGTAAATAAAGAAATTTCTTTTTCTATTTGTGTAAAAACCTGGATAGTAAATATAGCTTTTTGAGTCATAGTTTCTGTTTTAGTTACTGAGCCCTGCAGTTGTAAAGCAAAAACAGCCATAGACAATAATAAACAAATGGATGTGGCTACATTCTAATAAAACTTTATTTACAAAAGCAGGCACTGGGCTGAATTTGGACCATAGGCTCTAGTTTGCAGTTCTCTGATGTAAAAGAAAGGGGGGGAGGTTCTTGTAAAGATCTGTTTCTGTGGTAACTTTGAAACTGGACAAGAGAGGGTGCTTTTGATTTATCCTACACAGATGTTTTACAACTGGACTTGGCTTTTTACTAACCTGTGAAGGTCAAGTGATTGATTTTATAGGTTGTCTGTCTCTCTCTCTCACTCTCTCTCTCTCTTCCTGGTTTGTTTGTTTGTTTGTTTGTTTTGTTTTTAGGGCCACACCTGCAGCATTTGGAAGTTCCCAGGCTAGAGGTCAAATCAGACCAGCTTATGCCACAGCCACAGCCACAGCAATGCTGGATCCAAACTGCATCTGTGACCTACGCCACAGCTCGTGGATCCTTAACCCACTGAGCGAGGCTAGGAATTGAACCTACATCCTCAAGAACACTATGTCGGGTTCTTAACCCACTGAGCCACAGTGGGAACTCCCTGACTCTTTCCTTTCTAAAATTTTTTTTTGTTATTGCTAGGATGGCATCTTTGAGGTGTTTAAAACTAGATGAGAGAGAATTTCAGTCATCTTTAGGAACAATTATTTTCATTATTGACTATTACTGTGGTTTTTTTTTTAAGTCAGATATTGCAAAAATTCTTATTTACTTATTCCATTAATTTCATCAGTTATTTTTGACCAGCTTTCACGTGCTTCTCTTATTTCTTTTACAGAGAAAGAGCCTATAAATTGATAGACATAGTAGGACAGCAAATTGGGGAAATTCTTTTATACCTTATTACATGTCTAGATTACTACAACTGTTATCTTTAAAAATACTCTTTAGGTGTTTCTGTGGTGGGTCCCGATTAGTATCCATGAGCATGCAGGTTTGATCCCTGGCCTCACTCAGTGGGTTAAGGATCTGGCATTGCTGTGAGCTGGGGTGTAGACTGCAGACCCGGTTCGGATCCCATGTTGCCACAGCTGTGGCATAGGCTGGCGGCTGTAGCTCTGATTTGACCCTAACCCTAAACAGACCCCACTCCCCACAAAATCTTTAAGCCGATTAACTAAGTCAAAATTTAGAGTAAAGCAGAACATGAAGTTAATAACCTTTGAGGTTGAGAGGCTAGGCTTGGTTTTGAGGATTTGCTGAACCACATCTTTGGTCTTCCCTAGTGTACGTTTTAGCTACATAAGCCAGTAAATTCCCCTTGGGCTTAAGCTGGTCAAGATGCACTTTTTTCAGTTTAAGGAGTCCTAGCTAATTCAGAGGATTTCATATTGACACTGAGGTTCAAAGGATAATAGGTGGACAAGGGAGGGACCAGGGTCCAGGCAGAGAAAAGAGCAGGTGCAAGGTATGGAATGTGGAAATAAATGAGAAAATTGTGTGTTACGGGAATACAAGGACTTTCTTAATGCTGGAGATTAAAGTAGGAAGAGATGGAGGTTGGAGAAGAGGCTGCAGACCAAATCATGAAGGACCTTACATACCCTTCGAAGGTGTTTAGATTATATACTGTAGGCAATGAGGAGCTATTAAAGAATTCTGAGCAAGGGAGCAACATGAATGGATTCGAAGGCTAGAATGTCTGTTCTAATGGTGGCATGACGGAACAAAAAAGGAAGAAAGAACACCAGTTATAGGTTAGTTGCTGTTGTCCAGGTGAGAGATCATGAAAGCCTGAGCTAGGACCTTGACTGAGAACAGAAAATGTGTATATGAAAAACATCAAGCAGGGTAACTAAATGGGAGAATAAGAGAATAGAGAGGAGTCTAGATGACTCTTAGTTTTCTGGCTTGGACAGCTGTATAGATGAAGGTGCTAATCACCAAGATAGGAAATAAAGTGTGTGTGTGTGTGGAGGGAGAGATGTGAGGAGGGAGAACGGTGTGAAGAAAGGCAGTTTAATTTTGGATATGCTGAAATAGAGGTGCATAAAGGTTATTCAGTTGGATTATGTGGGAAGCAGTTGGATGATGAGAGGTAAATAATGCGCGTTAAAGAGAGTGCTCAAAAACAGTTTGACAGGTACTGACCCAGGAGACATGGCCATTTAAAACTGTGATCAGAAGGAGCAGTCAGAGAGGGAAGAGAAATAACCAGGGGGACATAATAAAACAAAAGACAAAATTGTTCTAAGCAAGATGGAGAGATTAAGGGTGTCTGGTATTCCAAAGAGGGCAAACTTTATGAGAGCTGAAAAGAATGCATTGAATCTGGACACCAATAGATAACTGGTGATCAGTGCGAAAAAATTGTTTCAGGATGCTACCTTAAGGAAAGGTTCAGACTGTAGGGCTCTGAAGAGGTGGCTGTTTTTGACCACTTTTCTCTGTTTCACTGTGAAGACAGGCAAAAAGTAGCTTGGAAATCGGGAATAGACAGGTTTGGGAAAGGTGGTTGTTTTTCACTTATGGAAGAGATGAAGCATGTTCATGTGCTATGAAGAATCAGTAAAGAATGAAGATGAAGAAAAGAGAAGGAATATTAATGGAGCAAGGACCACGAGGATGGAAATCCAGAGAATAGGTAAATGAGTGAGTAATGGACAAGGTAGTTGCCCTGATAGCTGTTTCTTTCTTCTTCAGGTTTTAAAACAATGTGGTAAAGTACACATAAAATGTACCATCATAACCATTTTTAAGAGTATAGTTCAGTGGTATTAAATATACTCATCATGTTGTAGAATATAACCACCATCCATCTCCATAATTCTTCTCATCTTGTAAAACAGAAACTCTAAAACCATTAAACTATGACTGTCTATTCCCCACTCCTTCCAGCCCTTGGCAACCATTCTACGTTCTGTCTCTATGACTTTGACCACTCTAAGAATCTCATATAAATGGAATCATTACAGTATTTGTCTTTTGGTGATTGGCATATTTCACTTAGCATGATGTCCTCAATGTTCATCCATGTTGTAGCATGTCAGAATCTCCTTCCTTTTAAAGTTTAAATCATGTTTATTAGATTTTGCTTTATGGACACGAGTTGCTTTCACATTTTAGCTACTATCAACAATGCTGCTATGGATGTGAGTGTACAAATATCTCTTGAGACCTTGACTTCAGCTCCTTTGGGTATATATCCAGAAGTGGAATTGCTGGGTCATGTGGTAATTCTATTAATATTTTGAGGAACTGCCCTACTGTTTTTCACAATAGTTGTACTATGTTACATTCTTATCACAAGGGTTCCTATTTCCTTGCCAGTACTTGTAATTTTCTGCTGTTCTGATAGTAGCTATCCTAATGGGTATGATGTGTTACCTCCTTTTAGTTCGATTTACGTTTCACTAATGATTAGCAAAATTAAGTGTATTTTTCTTTTTGATTGGTCATTTGTATATATTCTTTGGAGTAATGTCTGTTCAAATCTTTTTCCCATTTATTTTTTATTTTTTTAATTAAAAGAATTTTTTTGTCTTTTTTAGGGCCACACCCACAGCATATGGAGTTCCCAGGATAGGGGTCTAATCAGAGCTCCAGCTGCAAGCCTACATCACAGCCACAGAAATGCCAGATCAGAGCTTCTTCTGCGACCTACACCTACACAGCAATCCCAGATCCGAGCTGCTTCTGCGACCTCACAGCAGCACCAGATCTTTAACCCAGTGAGCAAGGCCAGGGATAGAACCCGCAAACTTCATGGTTCCTAGTCAGATTCGTTTCCACTGTGCCACGATGGGAACTCCCCTTTTTCCCATTTTTGAATTGGGTTTTGTTATTGTTGGGTTTTAGGAGTTCACCCTATATTCAGAATATTAAGCCCTAATGAAATGTTTGCTAGTATCTTCTCCCATTCTGTGGGTTGCCTTTTTATTATTTTGATAATATCTTTTGATGCATTACACTGAAAAATTTTCAAGTCCAATCTGTCTATTTTTTGTTGTCGTTGCCTGTGACTTCGGTGTTAAATCCAAGAAATCATTGCCAAATCCAGTGTCATGAAGTTTTTCCCTATATTTTCTTCTAAGAGTCCTAGTTTAACCCATTTTAAGTTAATTTTATATGGTGTTAGCTTAGGGGTCCACCTTCATTCTCTTGCATGTGGATACCCAGTTTTCCCAGCACTGCTTATTGAAAGAATGTATTTTCCACTTTGAATGGCCCTGGCACCCTTGTCAAAAATCGTTTGACCATATACGTGATGTTTTATTTCTGGGTTCTGTATTCCAGTCCACTGGGATCTATATGTTTGTCGTTATGCCACTACCACACTGTTTTGCTTAGTATGGCTCTGTAGCAAGTTTTGAAATCAGAAGGTATGACTCCTCCAACTATGTTTTTCTTAAAGTTCCATATGAATTTTAGGATGGATTTATCTATTTCTGAAAAAACTTCATGGGATTTTGACAGAGATTGTTTTGAATCTGTAGATTGCATTGGGTAGTATTAGCAACTTAACAAGATCAAGTCTTTCAGTCTGTGAATATGGAATGTGTTTCCATCTATTTATGTCATCTCTAATTTCTTTCAGCCCTGTTTTGTGGTTTTTTGTTATATAAGTACGTCTTTGGTCCTTTTAAGTAATTCTTTTTGATGTTGTTATAACTGGAATTGTTTTTGTTTTTGTTCAGATCGTTCGTTGTTAGTATATAGAAATGCAACTGACTTTTGTGTGTTGACCTTGTATCCTGCTACTTTGCTGAATTTATTTATTGGCTCTAACAATTGCGTTTGTGTGTGTGTGATCTTCAGAGTTTTCTGGATATAAGGTTATATCATCTGTGAACAGAGATCATTTTACTTCTTTCTTTCCAGTTTTGATCCCTTCCATTCATATTTTTTGCCTAGTTGCCCTGGCTAGAACTTATGGTATCATGGTGAATAGAAGTGGTAAAAGTGGGCATCCTTGTCTTGTTCCCAATCCTTGAGGAAAAGCTTTCAGTCTTTTACCATTATAATGTTTGTTATGCATTTTTCATATACGGCTTTTATTATGTTGTAATTCCTTTCTGTTCCTAGTCTGTTCAGTGTTTTCATCATGAAAAAATGTTGAATTTTCTCAAAAGTTTTTTTTTTTGCAGCAGTGGAGATGATCATATGGTTAATGTGGTGTATTACATTGTTTAAATTTCAGATATCTAAACCATCCTTACATTCCTGGAATAAATGCCATTTAGTTTGTCATTAGATGCATAAGTATATGTAATTGTTTTATCTTCTTGATGTATTAAACCTTTTATTTATATATAATGTCCTTCTTTGTCTCTTTGTGTAATATCTTCTTTGTCTCACAGTTTTCTTTGGAAACTTTTTATATTAAATCTATTTTGTCTGGAGTTCCCATTGTGGCTCATTGGGTTAAGAACCTACCATAGTGTCTGTGAGAATGCAGGTTCAATCTCTGGCCTTGCTCAGGGGGTTAAGCAAGTTTCATGTAGTTTACAGATGTAGTTTGGATTCATCGTTGCTGTGACTGTGGTGTAGGTCAGCAGCTACAGGTCCAATTTGACCCCTAGCCTGGGAATTTCTATATCCCACAGATGTGGTGATAAAAATAAAAAGGAAAGGAGTTCCTGCTATAGCACAAGAGGATCAGCAGCATCTTGGGAGCGCTGAGTTGTAAGTTCAATCCCTGGCCTGGCACAGTGGATTAAGGATGCAGGGTGGCTGCAGCTGCGGCTTAGGTTGTGACTGTGCCTGGATCTGATCCCTGGCCTGAGAACTCCATATGCCACAGGGCAGCCAAAAGAGAAAAAGAAAAAAAAGAGATAAAGTCTGTTTTGCCTGATATTAGTACAGCCACCCCGTTCTCTTTTGATTACTATATACATGAAATATATTTTTCCATTCTTTTGTTTTCAGTATATTTGAGTCTTTGGATCTCAAGTGAATCTCTTATAGACAGCATATGGTTGGATCGTGTATTTTTATATATTCCATCAGTCTCTGTCTTTTCATTGAAGAGTTTAACCCACTTACATTCAAAGTAATTCTTGTTAAGAAGGGACTTATTTTTGTCATTTTATTGTGTATATGCCTATAGCTTTTTTTGTTCCTCATTTCCTGCATTACTGCTTCCTTTTGTATTTAGCTGATTTTTTTTGATAATGATATGTTTAAATTCCTTTATCATTTACTTTTATGTGTATTCAGTCACTTTTTCGTGGTTACCATGAGGGTTACATTTAACATCCTAAAGTTAAACACTCTAATTTGAATTTATACCAGCTTCATTCAGTAACACAAAAACTGATTTCTTATAGCTCCATCCCCACACCTTTCAGTTGCTGAGGTCACAAATTTACATCTTTATATTATTGTGTATTCCAAGAATAGTATGTTCCCTTTCTTTAGTACCTTCTACATCATTACAAACAGGGGTTCAATGAGGACTTGTTGAACTGACTTAACAATTTTAAGAGATCGTATAATAAATAAGTCAACTTAGAATATGTTAACACATTGTTTGTATCACTTCTGTAAGTGCTAAAGAAGAAAAGGCATAGTCTTTTCTTTAAATGAGTTTGTATTCCAGCATCTGCCAGCTTTTTCTATCCTTGCCATTTAAACTCATTTTCTCTTGTTTTCTTTGTGCTTATGGAAGATGGGAAACATCTGGTTAACATCCTCAGCTAATGCTTGTTAGATGTCGCCTTAAAAATAATCCTTTAGTTTGAGGACATTATGCTAAGTGAAATAGGCCAGTCACAATGGACAAATACTGTATGATTCCACTTCATTGAGGTGCCTAGTGTTGTCAAATTCATAGGACAGAAAGCAGAATGGTGGTTGCTAGGGCCTGGGAGGCCGGAGGAAGCAATGGGGAGTCAGTATTTAATGGATAGAGAGTTTCAGTTTTGCAAGATGAATGAGTTCTGTGGATGAATGGTAGTGAACAACAATGTAAATGTATTTAATGCTACTGAAGTATACATTTAAAAGTAGTTTCAGATGCTTAAAACTTGCTTACATGAATAGAGAAGCATATCTTTACTCCATGGGGACAGCAGAGAAACTATTACCAGACAGTCTCATCTTCTACAGCCTTCTTTGCTCTGCTTCCATTTGTTTCTCATCCTTTGTTGTGGCCCTCCTCTTAACATTCTTCCAGGAACTTTTGTTCTTTTCTCTGGGCCATCTTCAAGTCTTCCACAAACCAGATGTAGCTTTGGAAAGACGGCAGAGCCAGTGTAGTGTGGAGGCTGTCTCAGAGGTCCTCGGGTTTTGTGTAGGGTTAATGCTGTGTCTGCTTGACAGCAGCTTGCACTGCCTGTCGTTTGTACTGATCCATAGATATGACTTCTGTTCTTTTCATCTATATGGTTGCGGTAGGTGAACTAGATGATCTCTAATGGAATTTATAGCTCACCCTTTCCTTGGGACTTTTTCATTTTAAACTTATGTCTTAAAATTGTTAACATTTTTGGATTTACGTAATGAAACATTATGTATTGGTTTTTCAAATTTATGAATTCAGTACAAGCTAAAACTTGAACTCGTTTTTTCATTTTCCTCATCTCTTTTGTGTACTGAACTTCACTCTGTTGGAATAACTTTTTAAAAAGACCCCCTCACTTTTTTTCCTTTTATTTCTAAGAAGAAATAATAAGCAAAGAAAATAGTAAACATGTTGTTGGTTTGAAATAATAATGTCTAATATAAAGGAAAAGACAAACTAAAATACTGGATAGGGTGTTCCCATCGTGGCTCAGCGATAATGAACCCTACTCGTATACGTGACAATGTGGGTTCCATCCCTGGCCTTGCCCAGTGGGTCAAGGATCTGGCATTGCCTTGAGCTGTGGTGTAGGTCGCAGACACGGCTTGGATCCTGTGTTCCTGTGGCTGTGGCATAGGCCCGTGGTTACAGTTCTTATTGGATCCCTAGGCTGGGAACCTCCATATGCTGCAGGTGTGACCCTAAAAAGACAATAAATAATAAGTAGATAAATAGATAAATAAATAAATAAATAAATAAATAAATAAATAAAATACTGGGTAAAACTTTACATATATAAGAAGGAGATATCAGAGTTAGCACTTTAAGGTCCTTTTTTTGTTGAAGGAGATTATGATATTAATTTTAGATTTCAAAGTTAACTGTTAAAAGCCTAGAAATGGTGGAGTTCCCTGGTGGCTCATCAGGTCAAGGATCTGGTGTCGTTACTGCTGTAGCTCGGGTCACTACAGTGGCCCTAGCCTGGGAATTTCTGTATACCACAGGAGCAGCCCCCAAAAAATGAAAATGAAAAAAGGAATAGACTGGATCGGATTAAGATGGCGGAGTAGAAGGACTGGAGCTCAACTTCTCTCCCAAAAAACAGCAAAACAACAACCAAATGCCGAGCAGCTTTCAACCAAATGGACTGTAAACTTTCAAAAAAGATATTCTACTCCAGAAGACAAAAAGGAGACCACATCAAGAGGTAGGAGGGGCGATTACACGATAGAAGCAACCCCATAGCTCCTGGGTGGGAAGCCCCACAGACTGGAAAGTAACTGCATCACAGAGACTCAGCTACAGGACTGAGACTTCTGAGCCCCATGTCAAAACCCCACACCTGGGGATCTGGAACAGGGAGAAAGAGCCCCCAGAGCATCTGGCACTGAAGGCCAACGGGGCTTGTGTGCAGGAGCTCCACAGGACTAGGGGAAACAGAGACCCCATTCTTGAGAGGCACACACAGACTTTAACGTGCACTGGGTCCCAGGGCAAAGCAATCTCCATAGGAATCCAGGTGGAACCTGACTGCAATTCTTGGAGGATCTCCTGGGAAAACAGGGGTGACTGTGGCTTGTTGTGGGGGAAGGGCATTGGAGGTAAAGCTCTTGGGAACATTCATCAGCCTGCATTTCTCTGGAGGTGGCCATTTCTGGGAAAATCTGGTCCCTCCCATCAGCGCTGAGAAGCCCCAGGCCAAACAATAATCCAGGTGGGATCACAGCCCCACCCATCAGTAAACAGGCTGCCTAAAGACCCCTCAGGCACACAGCCAGTCTCTAATCTCATCCAGAGACAAAGCCCCACCCACCAGAGGGATAAGAACCAACATCACCTACCAGTGGGCAGGCATCAGTACCTCCAATCGGGAAGCCTACAGCAAGCCCCCTCCATACCAACTTTAGCCACAGGGGAGGCAAACACCAGAACTAGGAGAGGCTACAACTCTATTGTCGGCAAAAAGGTCACCACACCAAAAACCTATAAAAATGAAAAGACAGAAAACTATAACTCAGATAAGGGAGAAAGAGAAAAGCCCAGAAACATAGCTCAGTTATGAGGAGATTATCAGCCTCCCAGAAAGAGACTTTCGATTTTTGATGCTGAAGATGATGCAAGGCATTGGAAATAAACTGAGGCAAAGATTGATAATTTACAGGAAACACTGAGCAAAGTAATACAAGCTGTAAAAATTAAACAAGAAGAGATGCAAAATACAATAACTGAAATAAAAAATTCATTACAAGCAGCCAACAGTAGAATACAGGAGGCAGAAGAACGAATCAGTGAGGTGGAGGACAGATTAGTGGAAATCACTAATGCAGAACAGAAAAGAGATAAAAGATTGAAAGGAAATGAGCTGAGTCTCAGAGAACTCTGGGATAATGTTAAACACACCAACATCCGTATTATAGGGGTGCCAGAGGGAGAAGAGAGAGAGAGGGGGACAGAAAAAATATTCAAAGAGATAATAACAAAAAACTTGCCTAATATGGGAAAGGAACCACTCAGTCAAATTCAGGAAGCACAACGAGTACCATATAAAATAAACCTAAGGAGGAAACACCCCAAGACACATATTACTCAAAATGACCAAAATTAAAGACAAAGAGAAAATTTTGAAAGCAGCTAGGGAAAAGAAACAAATGACATACAAGGGAACCCCAATAAGGTTATCAGCAGATTTTTTATCTGAAACTCTGCAGGCCAGAAGGGAGTGGCATGATATACTTAATGTGATGAAACGGAAAAACTTCCAACCGAACTTGCTTTATCCTGCAAGGCTCTCATTCAGATTTGAAGGAGAGCTCAAAACCTTTACAGATAAGCAAAAGCTAAGAGATTTCTGCAACACTAAACCAGCTTTACAGCAAATCTTAAAGGAACTTCTCTAGTCAGAAAAGCAAAGGCCACAACTAGAAACAAAAACACCACAAATGACAAGGCTCACCAGGAAAGGCATATACTTAATAGATATTTATAGGACGTTCCATCCAAAAGCAAC
Organism: Catagonus wagneri; assembly: GCA_004024745.2. NCBI lineage: Eukaryota > Metazoa > Chordata > Mammalia > Artiodactyla > Tayassuidae > Catagonus > Catagonus wagneri. The sequence continues at coordinate 8,579,755 of PVHT021183629.1, read as the reverse complement.
AGAATACACATTCTTCTCAAGTGTGCACGGAACATTCTCTAAGACTGATCACATCCTGGGCTACAAATCAAGCCTCAGTAACTTTAAGAAAATTGAAATCATTTCAAGCATATTCTCTGACTACCATGGTATGCGACTGGAAATCAACAGGAAAAAATGGCCAAAAATACGAACACGTGGAGACTAAACAACACGCTACTAAACAACCAATGGATCACTGAAGAAATCAAAGAGGAAATTAAAAAATACCTAGAAGCAAATGACAACAAAGATACGACACTCCAAAACCTCTGGGATGCAGCAAAAGCAGTTCTAAGAGGAAAGTATATAGCAATACAAGCCTACCTCAGGAAACAAGAAGAAGCTCACATAAACACCCAAACTTTACATTTAAAGCAGCTAGAGAGGGAAGAAGCCAGGTCATGGAAACAACCTAAATGCCCATCAACAGAGGAGTGGATAGGGAAGATATGGTACATACACACAATGGAGTATTACTCAGCCATTAAAAGGAATGAAATAACGGCATTTGCAGCAACATGGATGGACCTAGAAATTATCATGTGAAGTGAAACCAGTCAGACAATTAGACAGCAACACCCAATGCTACCACTTACATGTGGAAGCTAAAGAGACACAATGAACTTCTTTGAAGAACAGTTAATGACTCACAGATTTTGGAAAACCTTGGTTTTTCAAGTGGGAAAATCTGGGGGGTGGGGGGATGCACTGTGGGTTTGGGACACAAAATCTATCACATTGACTTGTGATGATCTTTGTACACCTATGATTGAAATAAAATTCATTGCTATTAAAAAAAAACTAAAAAAGGAATAGAAATGGTATATAATTTCCAAGGCAGTTTTTTTTTTAAGTCAAACAAGCATAAAAACAAAAATGAAGCGTAAAAAAAGTAGGACAAATAGAAAGCAAAAGCAAGATTATAGAAACAAATAGAAGTATATCAGCAATCACAATATGTGTAAACTTTATGGCTAAAAGGCAGATAACAGTAAAAGTAAGATTTTTTTAAGTGAAAATAATTCAGCTCTACAGTGTTAGAAAAGACACCCCTGACATGCAAGGACAAAATAAAGGAATGGAAAAATATATTCCAGCGAATACTACTGAGAAGGAAGCTAGGATAGCTTTATTGAGAACAGTTAAAATAGACTTTAAGACAACATTATTTGCATAGGGAACTATATTCATTATCTTGTAATACCGTAAAATTGAAAAGAATATTAAAAAAATATATGTATAACTGAATCACTTTGCTATACGCCAGAAGCTAACACAACATTGTAAATCAACTATACTTCAATTTAAAAATGAAAGAAAAAAAGATAACATCATTAAGGATAGAAAGAGCACTACATATTGATAAAAGTTTTAATTCATTGGAAAATGTATAACATATCTAAAATAGCCTCAAAATATAAAAACCAAAAATTGATAAAACTGTAGAGAATTTTCCCATGTTTCTCAAAGTCATTGCCCAGTGAAGCAGACAACAAATAATGAGTAAAGATATAAAATTTAGGCAGCACAATTAAATATTTTGATTCATGCACTTAAGGAGTTTGCACCAATTAGAATACATGTAATCTTCATTAGGAAGAATTATAAAAATTGACCTTACACTAAGCTGCAAAACAAGTCTCACCAGATTTCCAAGAATCGCTATAATAATGACCATATTCTCTGATAATAATACAATTAAATAGAAGTCAATAACTAGGAGTTCTCATCGTGGCTCAGTGGTTAACGAATCTGACTAGGAACCATGAGGTTGCAGGATCGATCCCTGGCCTTACTCAGTGGGTTAAGGATCCGGCGTTGCTGTGAGCTGTGGTGTAGGTCGCAGACAAGGCTCGGATCCCACGTTGCTGTGGCTCTGGTGTAGGCCAGGGGCTCACCAGATTAGACCCCTAGCCTGGGAACCTCCATATGCCGCGAGTGTGGTCCTAGGAAAAGGCAAAAAGACCAAAAAAAAAAGTCAACTAAAAGATAACCCCCCACAAAATTCCCCTTATATTTGGAAATTTTAAAACATTTCTAAATAACTCATTGCTCAAAGATATAATGGAAATTTTTAAATACTTAGATTTGAATAATGAAAATGTTACATATCAAAACTTGTGTTGGGGTTCCCGTTGTGGTTCAGCAGTAATTACATTGCTGGGGCTGTAGTTGTGGTCGACAGATGCAGCTCTGATTCAGTCCCTAGCCTAGAAACTTCCATATGCCATGGGTGCAGCTCAAAAAAGACCAAAAAAAAAAAAAAAAATTGAACCCCCCTTTTCGATTAAGGACTGATTCCTAAATAAAGCACCTGAAATCAACTAGGCATTATGTCTAATTAGTGTGCTTTCTCCTACCCCTGGATACACTGAGCCGAGAGTCCTTAATTTCCTAGTTTGTAGCCTACAATTAAATCTTATAGGTTGCAGGCCCTACTGGGAATGCATCATCAGTAAAGTAGTTCAGCTGGCTTAGTTTTAAAATCTCTTTCCTTTGCCGTCATCTAGCAGAAGGGCCTTTGGGTGAAGACGTGGAAACTTGGAAAGGAGTTCTTGCTCTGTTACAGTAAGTGCTTGACTGACTATATTACAGCTTCTTCAAGGGGGGAAAAAAAAAAAAACATGCAGGAGAGGTATGCTCTTGCACTCTTACCCGCATCTTCTGACAATACTTTTGTTGGTTTGACGTGGTATTTGCTTTCACTCATTAGCTGTTTCGGTGAGGAGTGGAAGAGAGGGACGGGGAGGTGTTTAGTAGCCTAATGATATTTAGTAAAGAGATTAAGATTCGTCTACCCCTCTCCCTTGGTAAATTTACCTAGAAACCCAACCCGAACTTTCTAGTTCTCTTTCTAAGACGCAATTACAGTGGAATTGATGTTGTGCTAGTTAGAAATTGCAAGTATGTGTGTGTATATATGTATGTTTCACCTCTGTAACTATCATCCAGAAGGTTTCTCCATGCTCTCTCCCAGCCAGAACCCCCCAAAGATTATGCTGGAATGATTTGGTGTTGTGACTGTCCAATCTGTGGGCGTACACTATAATAAACGTGGCTTTAATTTCGGTAGACCAGTCGTATCCCAGGACTTACGTGGCTTTGGATCTGTCTTGGTATTTAATATTCAGGGTGCTGAAAGGTGACACTAGCGGAACTAGTGTCAGATGTGGCGTCTGTGGCAGGTCCAAGTTTTGTCCTGTACCAGAAGAGGTTAGATGCTACTATTGATTTTATGCAAGTTGATGTTGGTCTGGAACTTGATGCCATGCTGGCGCCATGCTGTCTGCTGCCCTTTCAAAGGGAATACTGGCCTTCCTAATTTGGCTTCATACTTTTTGGTTGACCCATGTATTTTGGACAGTATACTGCCTGTGTGGCAGAGTTTAGTGGCGCCGTTGAGCTCTGTGTTACCAGGAAGCATTGCTGTTTGGTTCCTTACGTGAAATGGTTGCTGTGTGACCATAGTTGGTCTAGACGTCAGTCCTTATTACTGACCTGGTGTTTCAAATGGGCCTGAGTCAGTTGTTTGTGTTTTAGTCAGTATACAGTGAACAAAATGGGTGGCAGTTTCAGAGTGTCTCAACAATCTTCCTAGGTTAAGGAGAAAGCTGTTTCCCCAGTGTCTGTGTATGTGCAAACTTGCACTCCCAAGGAAAATGGCATAGCCTTTATTAAATAAAACCTAGTACACCACAGTATTGTTGTATTGGTGAAGTTAGAGCATGCTGAATTACACATGTGCAAGCAGACAATGCCGAGGAAGATTTTTATACTGGCAAATAAATCACAGAAGTTGTTCCCCAGACCTTAGCACAATGTATGACAATAAAAAAGCACTCAAAATATGTGTGAATAGATGTGTGAATAAATGAACCAGTTTAATTAGTAGCTCTCAAAGTCTCCTTCTGCAAATTGTTTTAAAAATCTCCAGGGAGTTCCCATTGAGGCTCAGCCGGTTAAGGACCCAACACTGTCTCTGTGAGGATGTGGGTTCGATCCCTGGCTTCACTCAGTAGGTTAATAAGGGGATCTGGTGTTGCCATGGCTGTAGAATAGGCTGCAGCTATAGCTCTGATTTGACCCCTACCCTGGGGTAACTTCCATATGCTTCAGGTGCAGCCATAAAAAAAAAGAAAAAAAATCTCCAGAATGCCTTGATAATGTTCCTTGCCATTTTCTTCTGCCTGTTATGTAGCAAATATCACTGCCTAACTGTTTTGTAGTCTGACGCTACAGAGTGTTTTTCAACCACTGATGTTGAGAAAATAATACAGGAGACTCTTTCCTGGGATTTTAGAGAGAAAAGGAGCATGACTTCCAGTGCCTTCTGAGAATTTAACTGAGACTGGCTACTCATCTCAGCACTGCAGAAAATAGCAAAATAACTGAGTAAAATTCAGCAGTAACTCACACGTGGGAATAATTGGCTCAAAATTCACTACCCTGTGTTTGTTACTTTAGACTTGATTGACATATCAAGGAAAATGTTGTTTTCCGAAGGTTGCTATAGATTTTGAAAGCCTGCAGGAGCAGTTTGCTCTCAGTGCCACTTAAAAAGTGTCAGAAAAATAATACTTTCAGAAGAGGAGTCCCTAGGGAAAAGCCATCAGCAGCAATGAAGATAGAAATAAGAGACCAAAACAAAGAAGAGACCAAAACAAAGAAGAGAGGGAAGAGTCAGAAACATGCCATTCTTCCCCAGCAAATTTACTGCATGTGAAAGGGACACAGGAAGAAGTGTTAATCGTCAACACTGGGCAAGAAAGGAAGAGGTGGATGATTTCAGATCAGTGTAAAACAGACCTTTTTTTTTTTTTTTTTTTGGCCACACCCATGGCATGTGGAAGTTCCTGGGCCAGGGACTGAACCCGTGCCACAGCAGCGACCCAAGCTGCTGCAGTGACAACCTCAGGTCCTTAACCCACTGTGCCCCACGGCAACTCCAAAACAGACTTCCAAACGCCATGAAAGGATTAAATTTTCATAGAGGGCACATCTGCTTTAGACTGGAGGACGATTTTCTTTCTGTTTCAGTCAATGTGATCACAAGGGTTAACACGGGTTTGAAAGAGTGAGAAGTAGTGCAGCCTGTTTGTTTGTTTTGAGTCATTTCCTCCATAAAGGTAAACAAAACCTTTCCCTACCTGTTACTTAGGATCTTTTAAAAATCAAAGGAAACAGTTGGAAGTCCAGGTGACATGAAAATAATTGAGGATTGTATCTGAAATGCTCTTGCCCCAGCAGGCATATCCTGGGTTCCATTAGTGGCTGTCCCTCTTGGTCCCTCCCTCTCCGTTTGAAGTGGCTGGGCGGACTGCCTACACCTGGAAGCCGATAAGACACGCTTACTGCACCCTCTCATAGTTTTCCAAGACAAATAGCAAAGAATGCACTTGTGTTGAGGTACAGGAGTTGCTGACTGGCAGGGTCTCCTAAGAGTCAACATGCCCACATTTCTGCATCCTCTCATGTTCCCAAGTTGATTCTCAGCTCAAAATGAATAAAAGTGATGTGTTTTTGTAAATCAACAAGTACGGACCCTCCACTCCTTCTTTAAATGTTTATGTATCAATTTAAAAACATTGCCCTCTGCTCAGAAAATTGCTGTCCTGACCATGTTTGCAGGAAGGGCATTATCCAGAAAGTGGAAGTAGGCAGATAGAACTTTGTGTACATTTGTTCATATTAATGATATTTCAGCTAATATTTCTTGAGCCAGGCTCTGTGGCTGGTACTGGGATCGGAGCAGTGCAAGAGTCTCTACCCTAAGAAGCTTCAATATTTAAGAAAAGAACTTGATTATTTTTGAGGTGGTGTTGCATAGAAACACAGAACTTTGACAGTGTTTAAGAATGTCATGTGTATAACTTCAGTGTTTAAGAATGCTGTGTATAACTTCTCAAAGACTTGCTCTTCATTGTTGAGGAGGAACATTTAATATCAAACTTATTATTTTGAGTGGCATAATTAAAGAGGAGAAAACTCAAAACCGCAGAGGCTTGTGATTGCAGCAGCAGTTTTTTCAGATTTTTCAGTTTTTTCTGCCTCACAAAGCACATCTGCAGGCTGCATTCTTACTCTGAAAAAGTTTACTTTTGGTCCTCTCTCTCAGAGTTTCTTCTGTGTTTTGGGACTGAGGAGTAGCCATGTGTAGGGGAAATTTCTCTACTTATCTTTCAAGCAGATTTAGTTTACACAAAGCATAAACTTTATGCACTGTTGACGTTTCCTTCCCACTGGGTTGTATCCTATTATTTTGCAAAATAACAACCATACTCCAGAGCAGCGTGGCCTCTGCAACCATTCATCTGAAACATCTCATTTGAGATTGAGTAGGGATAGAACCAGATTTCTGAGATTTCTGCAGAGTATGTTTGTTTAGAAACCACTGGTCCTTTGGATCTTTCTTCATTCCTTTTTTTTTTTTTTTGGTATGTCCTTTTACCGGAAATACCAGCCTCAAGAGAATTAGCTCTATTTTGATGTGTTTTACCTGACAGTTGACACTTTCTCTCATCTTTACTTGCCCTTTGCCTGCTGGCTTCTGGACGCCGTCAGGTTGTATGTTCCTTTTTTTTTTTTGTCTTTTTGCCTTTTTCTAGGACCGCACTCGCGACATATGGATGTTCCCAGGCTAGGGGGTCTAATCAGACCTGTAGCTGCCGGCCTACACCACAACCACAGCAACGCGGGATCCGAGCCGTGTCTGCAACCTACATCACAGCTCATGGCAACGCCGGATCCTTAACCCACTGAGCAAGACCAGGGATCGAACCTGCAACCTCATGGTTCCTTGTCAGATTTGTTAACCACTGAGCCATGACCGGAACTCCATATGTTCCTTTTCTGAGTAGCATTTATTTGGTCAGCTTGCCTATAAAGATACTCTCAACTGACACCCTCATCCGCCTTTGCATCCTCAATAAGAAAGCTTTGACTAGAAGAAATCGTAAGTGAGTTAGAGTGAGCTGGTGATCCTTGAGATCTGGGGCTAAAACGCACTAAGCTCCTACAGGTACAGCTCTGTCCAGAGTGCCTGGGCGAGCTCGTTTTTATGTCCCCAGCAAGCGCATAATCATAGGCAAACAAACAGTCCTGCCAGAGGGGCATCCAACAGCTCCTCAAGACAGAACAACAATTCTTGGCTCCTGGATCAGTAAAATTATCTATTTTCAAAACAATCCTTTTTTTAAAAAAAGAAACCAACAAAGGGGATAGTGTTGTTTATGTAACTTTTTTGTAAGGTTATAAAACGTTTCTCTTTCTGGGTACAAAATGGGTATGGTACATGTTCCCAAGCCTAGAGAGTTTGTTTGGGAAGGAAAACTCTCTTGGGATTTTCCTTTGCTAATGAGTTCAGACTCTCTCCCTTGTGGAAGAAAAAAATTTTTTTAATTTAAACGTTCTGCTCTGAAAGTTCTTTGGAATGGCTGGAAGCTGGGTATGCTGGATCCCCCATCTTGCCTGGCGAGCCGGACAAAGGCAGGCCAGGGTGTGGCAGAGTGCTTGCAGCAACTCCTGGCCTCTCTGGATGCCCACCATGATTCATTTAACCTGGGCGGAACATGCTTTCTTTCAGATTTCCTTTTTCTTATACTCCTTGGCCATCAGCTTTCACTAGTAGCGCAGCGGAAGCTCACCTGGAAAGGGGGCAGCACTCAATATATGCTGGGGGAGGGAGGGACTTCATAATCGCCTTCAGGAAGCCTTAAAAATGGAAAAATGTACAAATAAGAGATTCAAAAACCTTATGCACTCAGAAGGCTACTGCAGAGGGAAAAGCAAAGATGAAAGAGAGCAAAGGGCACGCTGCCATCTTAAATAAGGAAGGCAGAATAAATTGCTGTGAAGGGCTCTTTGTAGAGGGAAGAATGTTCAAAAAGGGAGGCTGTTCCAATGAGGTGCAGGTGAAATGGAGTTGATCAGTCAGTGGCTTCTCACCTAGCACAAGGACCAGTGACACACCCTGGGAACTTGCAGTGCGGGAGGCTATGGGATGCAGCCTCCACACCAGGCATTCATGGGCGTCCAGTGGGTGCCGTCCCCACATGCTGTGCCCTGGGACTTCCCCCCATTTCATGCTAGTTGCCTGGGTCAGTCAGTGGGGACAGAAATGATGAAGGCAGTTATTTCCATTTCAGGCCAGTGGTATCCATTAGTTATATTCCATTTGTCTGTTTGTTTTGCAGGGAGTAGTTGTTGAGTTCATTAGTTATCAGTGAGAAGCATTTCATAACAAATGTCAGCTAAATACCATGTTGTCATCTTGGTTTCGGGCTGGGACTGGACCTGGTTTGAGGCCCCTTTGGGATCTGAGGATGTTGCGTTTTTTCTGTGTTTCTTGGCTTGGTAAGAGTTTTCAGATAGGTCTTAACTTTACTCATTTGTTCAGGGAGAGTCTTCAGGGCACAGTGAAGGATGAGGATATTGGGCCAAAGGTCATCTGTTGGTTCAGAATTTCCAGAAAACAAAACAAAAAATGTTTGAGTGGAATTTTAAATGTTTTTTTTAAAATAGTATTTTAAAAGTTTGTCCTCCTCTTTGATTTTGGAGGATAGTTCTTATCTACCAATCATTTGTTAATTTCATACCTACTAAGTGCTGTTGTGGAGCCGAGTATAGATAGGGCCTAGATTGAGTTGCCCACAGATTTGGGTAAGGCTTCCATGAAGTAGGCTTTGATAAATGAATAGGAGCTCCTCAGACGGAGATGGGGGAGGAGGGCAGTTCAAGCATAGGACAGTGCATGAAGTTGAACAACCTGCAACTTCTTTTTTTCATATTATCCTCCAATTGTTCCATCACAAGTGATTGGGTATAGTTCCCTGTGCTTTACAGAAAGACCTCATTGCTTATCCACTCCAAATGCAATAGTTTGCATCTACTAACCCCAAACTCCCAGTCCATCCCTCCCACTCCACCTCCTCCTTGGCAACCACACTTCTGTTCTCCAAGTCCATGAGTTTGTTTCTTTTCTATAGATAGGTTCATTTGTGCCATATATTAGATTCCAAATATAAGTGATATCATATGGTATTTGTCTTCCTCTTTCTGACTTACTTCACTTAGTATGAGACTCTCTAGTTCCAACCATATTGCTGCAAAGAACGTTATTTTGTTCTTTTTTATTGCTAAGTAGTATTCCATTGTGTATGTGTACCACATCTTATTAATTCATTCACCTGTTGATGGACATTTAGGTTGTTTCCATGTCTTGGCTATTGTGAATAGTGCTGCAATGAACATAGGGGTGCACTTATCTTTTTGAATGAAAGTTTTATCTGGATAGATGTCCAGGAGTGGGATTGCTGGATCACATAATAGCTCTATATTTTGTTTTCTGAGGTACCTCCATACTGTTTTCTGTAGTGGTTTTACCAATTTACATTCCCATCAACAGTGAAGGCGGATTCCCTTTTCTCAACATTCTCTCTGGCATTTGCTATTTGCAGACTTATTAATGATGATCATTCTGACTGGTGTAAGGTGGTACCTCTTTGTAGTTTTGATTTACATTTGTCTAATAACCAGTGATGCTGAGCGTTTTTTCATGTGTCTGTTGGTCATCTGTATGTCTTCTTTGTAGAAATGTCTACTCCTTTTGCCCATTTTTCAATTGGATTGTTGGGTTTTTTGCTATTCAGTTATATGAATTGTTTATATATTTTGGAGATTAAGCCCTTATCAGTTTCATTGTTTGAAACTATTTTCTCTCATTCCATAGGCTATCTTCTTCTTTTTTTTTTAATGGTTTCATTTGCTGTGCAAAAGCTTGTCAGTTTGATTAGGTCCCATTGGTTTATTTTTGTTTGTATTTCTATTGCCTTGGGAAACTGACCTAAGAAAATACTTGTACAGTTGATGTCTGCCTATGTTTTCTTCTAGGAGTTTTATGGTGTTTTGTCTTATATTGAAGTCTTTAAGCCATTTTTAGTTTATTTTTGTGCATGGTGTAGGGGTGTGTTCCAGTTTCATTGGTTTACATGCAGCTGTCCAGTTTTACCAGCACCACTTGCTGAAGAGACTGTCTTTTTCCCATTTTTTTGTTCTTGGCTCCTTTGTTGAACATTAATTGATGACAGGTATCTGGATTTATTTCTGGGTTCTCTGTTCTGTTCCATTGTTCTATTTTGGTATCAGTACCACACTGTCTTGATTATGGTGGCTTTGTAATATTGCCTGAGGTCTGGGAGAGTTATGCCTCCTGCTTGGTTTTCCTCAGGATTGCTTTTGCAGTTCTGGTCTTTTATGGTTCCATACACATTTTTTGATTGTTTGTTCTAGTTCTGTGAAAAATGTCATAGGTAATTAGATAGGGGATACATTGAATCTGTAGATTGCTTTGGGTAGTATGGCCATTTTTATGACATTAATTCCTCTAATCCAGGAGCATGAAATATCTTTCTATTTCTTTGAATCCTCTTTAATTTCCTTGATTAAATTTAATTTCCTATTTAGTTCTCAGCACATAAGTCTTTCACCTTCTTGGCCAGGTTTATTTATAGGTATTTAATTATTGGGGGTGTGTGCTAAACTTTAAAAGACACTGCCTAGTTGATTTCCATAGTGGTTCTATCATTTTGCATTCTCATCAGCAAAGGATGAGAGGTCAGTTTGCTCTGTATCTTCCACAGCACTTGATATTGTCAATTATATTAATTTTAATCGTTTTGTAGGTATGTAGTGGTATCTGATGATAGTTTTCATTGTTTATGTTTTATAACATACTTGTGAAAGATACAGTTATTAAATTTTGAGTGTTCAATGGTTCATGGCTAGAATATACAACTGATTTTTGTATATTGACTTTGTATCTTGCAACCTTGCTACACTCGCCTATCAATTCTTATATCACTTTTTAATAAGTTCTTTAAGATTATGCAGATAGTCTTGTCAACTGTGAATAAAGATAGTTATGTGTGTTCCTTTCTCATCTTCTGGTTTGAATTTCCTCACCTTATGGTTGCGGCTGAGACCTCTTCTTGAAGTTTGTTGAATGGTATCAGTAAGAGCAGACTTGATTTTTATTATTCTTATTTAATGCTTAATTTATCAATATCTAGCTAATAAAATTTAAAATTAATCTTTTGAGCACTTAAACATTATTTACGAACTTAATAAATAGCCTTACCTTTTTTTTTTGTTTTGTCTTTTGTTGTTTTAGGGCCACACCTGCGGCATGTGGAGGTTCCCAGGCTAGGGGTCTAATTGGAGCTGTAGCCGCTGGCCTACACCACAGCCACAGCAAGGCAGGATCCAAGCCATGTCTGCAGTCTACACCACAGCTCATGGCAATGCCAGATCCTTAACCCACTGAGCGTGGCCAGGGATTGAACCCACAACCTCATGGTTCCTAGTTGGATTCGTTTCCGCTGCGCCATGACAGGAACTCCCTATCCTTACATTTTTAAACTTCAGTTAAAATTTTAGTATGGCTGATTCTTAGGAGTACTTCAGATACCTTAAGGATCAGACAAAACATACAAATGATGGTTTACATATGATGGCACTTATATATGGAATCTAAAATATGGCACAGATGAAGCTCTCTACAGAACAGAAATAGACTGACAGACAAGGACAGCAGACTTGTGGTTGCCAAGGGGGAGGGGGAGGAGGTGGGAGAGACTGGGAATTTGGGGTTAATAGAGAAAACTATTACATTTAGAAAGGATAAGCAATTAGGTCCTGCTATATAGCACAGGAAACTATATAGAATCACTTGTGATAGAACATGATGAAAGATGATATGATAAAAAGAGAATATATATATATATATATATATATGACTGGGTCACTTTGCTGTACAGTAGAAACTGACAGAACAAAGTAAATCAACTGTAATAAAAATTGATGATTTATTGTGAAGCTATTGAAGTTTTAAGTTTCAGGGCTCATCACTTGCACAGCTTCTTATAAGGCCCCTTGCTTTGTCTAGATACATACTTTTATACTTTACTCTGTGTATCCTATTTAAGGAAAAGAAGGAAAATTATAAAAGCCTCAGGCCCCACTAAAATCTGGAGATTCCTGCCCTCTGCTTCCTTGAATCATTGCTTTATTTATTTAGTTATTTTCCTAGGCCTTCTGTAATATTATTTTTATTCTTTTCTGGGCTCTCAAAAATCTAATCAGACTAAATAAAAATGTCACCTTAGTCCAGTTAGGGTTATTGCATCTGGGTGTTCAATCAATTGATTCTTGAGCGTTCCCTGGTGGCTCAGTAGTTTAAGGATCTAGTGTTGTCACTGCTCTGGTACAGGTTCAGTCCTGGGCCTAGGAACTTCCATATGCCACAGGTGTAACCAAAAAAAAAAAAAAAAAAGGGAATAATTGATTCTTGGTGAGGACTCAAAACTGGTGGGGTCCAAGGGGATTGTCACCAGGCCACTGATCATCAGCTAAGCTTCCTTTTTATTATTTCTGTAAGATTTTTTTAAGTCATACGTTTCTCACAGGTCTTAATATTTTTGCAACCCGATGTCTTTCTTCAAAACCATGGGTTTTCAGTCTCACTTGGGCAGCATTATGTAACCTGTGGTCCTGTTTGATACATTGATGGAGACTTGCAATTTTGAAAATTCATGTATTGCTATTGATAAATTATTCTGTTACACTTATTGGGCCACCTGAAGGCTTCACTTTCCAAAAGAGGAGGAATTAAGTGTGTGGAGTTAGCAGGACTCTGGGAGAGTTGGCTAATTTGTTCTTGGAAGGCTCTGTAACTTCTGCTTGGTTATCGTACGTGAGCAGCACTGTCCTTGTTCTGCCCCACAGTTCCTGCTGTCTGGCACTGTTTGACTTCTCACAGGGCTACGAGTTGCTTTCCTTACCCAGGCGGGAACATATACTTCATAAATAGATGTCTGCTTAATAAAAGAAGCAAAGTATCCATGTATGTTAACATTATTTATCAAAATTAAGAAGTTTAACATATCCTATCATAGTCATCGTGTGTGTATGTGTGTGTTTCAGCTACGTTTTTGCACTCTTTTTCTATTTAGAACTTTTCGGATTGTCATCATGAACTCATGGTCTTTCACAGATTCCATTTGTCCAGTAACAATGATAATAGCAATCATAAAGTAATTGTCATGTTATTATTGATGCTGCAGGGAGAGGTTAGTTGGTTTGTTCTATTAACACAGCTGATGTTCTTTAAAGCCTTGTGGCTTTCTGACAACAGGATCATGTTCCAATGCCATCTAGCTTGATTTTTCCCCCCAAGAGGTGGCCTTAGTACCTTTTGTTTGAGTAGAGAATGGAACACATAAGTTGCTTATGGGACAGCAGATTTTCATATATATATATATATATATATATATATATATATATATACACACATATATATATATACATATATATACACACACACATGTATTTATTTATTGAAGAATAGGTGATTTACAACATGTCAGTTTCAGGCATAGAGAAGAGTGATTCGGTTGTACCTATATATGTATACAGTTATACATAAATGTATATGTATATATTCCTTTTCAGATTCTTTTACATTATAGGTTATTGCCAGATATTGAATATAGTTCCCTGTGCTATACAGTGGGTCCTTGCTGTCTATGTATGGAGCAGACTTTATTGTAAAGGGAAAGCACTTGGTTTTTCACCATTAAGTGTAATGTTAACTATAGGTTTTCTTACATATACTTTACCAGGTTCAGACACTTCAGTTGTACTAGCTTGCTGATAGCTTTTATCATGAATGGTTGTTGGATGTTGTCAGATGTTATTTCTGCATTTATTAAGATGATCATGGGATTTTTCTCTGTTAATATGGTGAATTAAAATGATTGATTTTTCAAATGTCAAACCAAATTTTACATTGTCCCTACTTAGTCCTGGTGTATTATCCTTTCTTTTTGTACTGGATTCAATTTGCTCATATTTTGTGAGGATTTTTTCATATTTAGTTTTCTTATAATGTCTTTGTTTTTGGTGTCAAGGCAATGCCGGCCTCATAGAATGAATTAGGAAGAGACTGTATCATTGATATTATTTCTTCCTTAAGTGTTTGGTAAAATTCATCAAAGAACTCATCTGGGCATGAAGTTTTCTTTGTGGAAAGTTTTAAAGCTAGGGCAACAAATCTCTTTAATAAGTAGAGAGTTATTCATGTTATCTTTTTACTTGAAGTGATCTTTCAAATAAATTATATAAATCATCCATTTTATCTGTTATCAAATTTATTTGCCTTGTCTTTCCTAGTTTTTCCTTATTATCCTTTCTATATCTCTAAGAGCGATAGCGATATTTCTTTCATTCTGATTTGCCTAATACTGATAATTTGTACCTTCCTTCTGTTTAAGAAATTTTTATTATAACTGATTTACAGTGTTGTGCCAGTTTTGGCTATACAGCTAAGTGACCCAGTTAAGCATATGTATATATATTATTTTTCTCATATTATCTTTCATCATGTTCTATCCTAAGGGACTGGATATAGTTCCTTGTGCCATACAGTAGGATCTCACTACTTCTTCCTTTTTTTTTCTCGATTAGTCTGGCTAAAGGTTTACACATTTTATTGAACTTTAAAAACAAATAGCTTTTAGTTTTACAAATTTTCTGTATTAATTTTCCTTTTTATTTCTTTTCTCCCATCTCATTTTGATATAAACTACTCTTGTGGAGTTCCCATTGTGGCTCAATGGAGTTAAGGACCCGACATTTATGTGAGGATGTAGGTTCGATCCCTGGTCTCGCTCAGTGGGTTAAAGATCCAGGGTTGCTGTAAGCTGCATCACAGGTCACAGATGTGCCTCAGATCTGGTGTTGCTGTGCCTGTGATGTAGGCCTCAGCTGCAGCTCCTATATGACCCCTAGCCTGGGAACTTCCATAGGCTGTGGGTGCAAAAACATTTAGGATTGTTATACCTTCTTGATTATATATATAGGTAATGCTTCTTTTTACATCTAGAAATAGCATTTTTGTTAGAGTCTACTTTTTTCCTTTTCTTTTTTTGGCTATTCCCATGCACACAGAAATTCCTGGGCCAGGGATCAAACCTACACCACAGCGGCAACCCAAGCCACTGTTGTGACAATGCTGGACCCTCAAACCGCTGCACCACAAGAGAACTCCTGTAAAGTCTATTTTGTTGGACAATAACATAGTCTATCTCCCTTTTGAGTAGTGTCCACATATTATATATCTTTTCCCATTCTTTTACTTCTGATATATCTGTGTCTTTTATTTAAAGTGGCATTCTTTTTTGAAGGCTTTTTCTTTCAATCTAACAACCTCTACCATTTAATCATATTAGACCATGTACCTTTTATGTAATCGTTATGTGTCTGTATTTACCATCTTGCTATTTTCCACTTGTCCCATCTATTCATTTTTATTTTATTTTCCTGTATTCTTTTACATTTATTTAAATTTACGGTACTTGTAATAACTCCATTTGTTTCTATTATTTGCTTATTAGCTACCTGTAATTTTTAAAACATTTGCTTTTGGGATCACAATATACATTTTTTTTGTGTGTGTGTGCTTTTGAGGGCCACACCCACAGATAAGGAGGTTCCCAGGCTAGGAGTCAAATTGGAGCTGTAGCTTCTGGCCTACACCACAGCCACAGCAACGTGGGAACTGAGCCAAGTCTGTGACCTACACCACAGTTCATGGCAGTGCCGGATCCCCCACCATCTGAGTGAGGCCAGGGATTGATCCCACGTCCTTGCAGATTCTAGCCAGATTCGTGTCCACTATGCCACGAAGGGAACTCCACAATATACATCTTTAAGTTTTCACATTTAACCTTCAAGTAATATTTTATAACAGTATACTTTCATTTCTTCTCTTCCATCGTTTGTGCTGGTCTTCTACTTTTTTGTTTCTACATATGTTATTTCCCCCCATCCCTGGAAGCCATCTAGTTTTATTTATTTATTTTTAATTTTTATTTTTTTATTGCAGTATAGTTGATTTATGATGTTGTATTAGATTCAGGTGTATAGCACAGTGATTCAGTTACAAATATACATATATCCATTCTTGTTCAGATTCTTTTCCCATATAGGTTATTACAGAATATTGAGTAGAGTTCCCTGGGCTATACAGTAGGTCCTTTTTGATTATCTATTTTATGTATAGTAGTGTGTATATGTTAATCCTAAATTCATAATTTATGCGTTGCCCCCACATTTCCTGTTTGGCAACCATAAATTTGTTTTTGAGGTCTATGAGTCTGTTTCTATTTAGTAAATTAGTTCATTTGTGTAATTTTCTTAGATTCCACATATAAGTGATATCATATGATATTTGTCTTTCTCTGTCTGACTCACTTCACTTGGTGTGATAATCTCTAGGTCCATCCATGTTGCTGCAAGTGGCATGATTTCATTCTTTTTTATGGCTGAGTGATATTCCTGTGTGTGTATGTGTGTGTGTGTGTGTGTATCCTTTTCTTTATTCATTCATCTGAGAATGGACATTTAGATTGCTTCCATATCTTGGCTGTTATAAATAGTGCTGCAGTGACTAAGGGTGCATGTATCTTTTTGAATTATGGTTTTTCCAGATATATGCCCAGGAGTGTGGTTGCTGGATCATATGGTAGTTCCCTTTTTAGTTTTCTAAGGAATCTCCATACCCTCCTCCATAGTGGTTTTACCAGCTACCTTCACACCAACAGTGTAGGAGGCTTCCCTTTTTTCCATATCCTCTCTGGCATTTATTGTTTGTCGATTTTTTTTTTTTTTGGATGATTGCCATTCTGACCAGTGTTAACTGGCATCTCATTGTAGTTTTGATTTGAAGTTCTCTAGTATTTACTGACGCTGAGCATCCTTTGATGTACCTGTTGGCCATCTGTCTGTCTTCTTTGGAGAAATATCTTCTGCCCATATTTTGATTTTTTTTTTATACTGAGCTGCATGAGATGGTTGTATGTTTTGGAGATGAATATCTTGTTAGTTGCATCACTTGCAAAGATTTTCTCCCATTCTGTAGGTTGTCTTTTCATTTGGTTTGTGGTTTCCTTTGCTATGCAATACCTTTTAAGTTTAATTAGGTCCCACTGATTTATTTTTGTCTATATTTTCACTACTCTAGGAGATGGATCTGCAAGATATTGCTGCAATTTATGTCGAAGAGTGTTCTGCCTGTGTTGTTTTCCAAGAGTTTTATAGTATCTAGTCTTACATTTAGATCTTTTAATACATTTTTAGTTTATTTTTGTGCATGGTGTTAGAGAATGTTGTAGTTTCATTCTTTTTCCCCAGCACTATTTATTGAAGAAGAACAGACAAAACCTAAAGTCAGCAGAAGGAAGGAAATCATAAAGGTCAGAGAGGAAATCAATAAAATAGAGACTCAAACATCAATAGAAAAAAAAATCAGTAAAACCAAGAGCTGGTTCTTTGACAAGGTAAACAAAATTGACAGACCTCTGGCCAGACTCACCAAAAAGAGGAGAGAAAAAACCAAATAAACAAAATAAGAATTGAAAAAGGAGAAATCACAACAGATACTGCAGAAATACAAAAATAAGAGAACACCATGAAAAATTATATGCCAACATATTTGACAACCTAGAAGAAATGAACAATTTTCTAGAGACAGCCTGCCAATACTGAATTAAGAAGGAATAGATAAACTGAACAGACCAATCACTAGAAATGAAATTGAATATGTAGTAAAAATATTCCCTTCAAACAAAAGTCTTAGGACCAGATGACTTCACAGGCAAATTCTACCAAACATACAAAGAGAAACTTATACCCTTCTTTCTTAAACTTTTCCAAAAGGTTGAAGAGGAAGGAACACTCCCAAAGTCATTCCATGAAGCCACCATCACCCTAACACCAAAACCAGACAAAAACACTACCAAAAAAGACAATTATAGGCCAATATATTTGATGAATATAGACACACAATTTCTCAACAAAATTTTAGCAAACTGAATCCAACAACATATAAAAAAGATATACCACAATCAAATAGGATTCATCCCAGGTTCACAAGAATAGTTCAACATGCGCGAATCAATCAATGTCATATACCACATTAACAAAAGAAAAGTCAAAAACCACATGATCATCTCAATAGATGCAGAGAAAGCATTCAACAAAGTCCAATATCTGCTCATGATAAAACCTTCTACCAAAGTGGGTATAGAGGGAACATTCCTTAACATAATAAAAACCATTTATGACAAACCCATAGCAAATATAATACTCAATGGAGAAAAGCTGAAAGCCGTCCCACTAAAATCTGGAACAAGACAAGGATGCCCACCCTCACCACTTTTATTCAATGTAGTCTTAGAAGTCCAATCACAGCAGTCAGACAAACAAAAGAAATAAAAGGTATCCAAATTGGAAGAGAAGAGGTAAAATTCTCACTGTATGTAGATGACATGATACTATATATAGAAAACCCTAAGGACTCGACACAAATACCACTCAAACTGATCAACAAATTCAGCAGAGTAGCAGGATACAAGAGACAAGTCTTTTCTCCATGTGTATTCTTGCCTTCTTTGCCATAGATTAATTGACCATATGTGTATGGGTTTATTTCTAGGCTCTCTATCTTTTCCCATTGATCTGCAAGTCTGTCTTTGTGCCAGTGCCAAAGCTACAGATGACTGTAGCTTTGTAGTGTAGTCTGAAGTCGGGAAGCCTGACTCCTCCAGCTCCATTTTCCTTTCTCAGGATTGCTTTGGGTATTTGGGGTCTTTTTTGTTTTCATACAAATTTAAAGATACTTTGTTCTAGACTTGCAAAAAACAAATGCCATTGGTAATTTGATTGCATTGAATCTGTAGATTGCCTTGGGTAGCATAGTTATTTTGACAATATTGATTCTTCCAATCAAAGCACATGGTGTGTCTTTCCATATGTTTGTGTTATCTTTGACTTCTTTCATCAGCATCTTATGTTTTTAGGAACCTAGATCTTCTGCTCCCTTAAGTATGTTTATTCCTAGGTATTTTATTCTTTTCGATGCACTGGTAAATGAGATAGTTTTCTTAATTTCTCTTTCTGATCTTTTTTTTTCTTTAAAAACTTTTTTACATTATACCCAGCTATACAGCGTGGTGACACGGTTACACATCTCAAGTGGTTAGACATAGTTCCCAGTGCTATACAGCAGGATCTCCTTGCTTTTCCAGCCCAGAAGCAACAATCTACAGCTACTAACCCCAGAACCCCTACCATCCCATTCCCTCCCCCACCCTTTTGGCAACCACAAGTCTGTTCTCCAAGTCCTTTTCTCCATGTGTATTCTTGCCTTCTTTGCCATAGATTAATTGGCCATATGTGCATGGGTTTATTTCTAGGCTCTCTATCTTTTCCCATTGATCTGCTCAGGGTTTATCAATTTTGTTTCTTTTCAAAGAACCTCCTTTTAATTTTATTGATATTTTTATTGTTTTTCTTCATTTCTATTTATTTTATTTCTGCTCTAATCTTTATTATTTCTTTCCTTCTAATAACTTGGCCTTTCTGTGGCATATGGAGTTCCAAGGCCAGGGATAAGATCCTAGCCACAGTTTTGACCTATGCTTCAGCTGTAGCAATGCTGGATCCTTTAACCCACTGTGCTGGATCAAACATGTATCCTGGCACTGCAGAGATACTGCTGGCCTCATTGCACCACAGCGTGAACTCCTAACTTTGGTTTTTGTTTGTTCTTCTTTCTCTAGTTGTTTAGATGTAAAGTTAAATTGTGTATTTGAGTTTTCTTCTTGTTTCTTAAGGTCAGATTGTATTGCAATAAAACTTTCCTTTTTAGAACCACTTTTGCTGTATCCAGTGTATTTTTGGGTTGCCATGTTTTTGTTTTCATTTGAATCTAGGTATTTTTTATTTCCTCTTTTATTTCTTCATTGATCCATTGGTTGTTTAGTAGCATATTGTTTAGCCTCCCTGTGTTTGTTTTTTTATTTTTTCTTTGAGTTGATTTCTAATCCTTAGCCTTGTTGGAAATATGCTTGATATGATTTCAGTTTTCTTAAATATACCAAGGCTTGCTGTGTTGCCCAACATGTGATCTATCCTGGGGAATGTTCTGGTGTACTTGAGAATAACATATTTTCTGTTGTTTAAAGATGGAAAGTTCTATAGATATAAATTAGGTCCATCTGGTCTATTGTGTCATTTAAGGCATTAGTTTCCTTATTGATTTTCTGTCTGAATGATCTGTCCATTGCTGTAAATGAGGTGTTAATGTCCCCAACTATTTTCTCTTTGTCCTTAATTTCTGTCACTTTGATAAATTTGAATATCTTTGTGTTCCTCCTTGGGTTATCCTGTATGGGACTCTCTCTGCTTCCTGGAGTTGGATGATGAGTGTTTTCTTTCCCATTTTAAGGAAGTTTTTGGTTATAATCTCTTCAAATATTTTCTCAGGTCCTCTCTCTCTCTCTTCTCCTTCTGGGACCCCTATAATGTGAATGTTTGTTTGTGTGTTTATTGTTGTTCCAGAAGTCTCTTAATCTGTTCTCATTTATTTTCATTCTTTTTTCTTTATTCTGTTCTGTAGAAGTGATTTCCACCACTCAGTCCTCTAGCTCACTTATCCATTCTTCTGCCTCATTTATTCTGCTATTGATTCCTCCTAGTGTATTTTTCATTTCAGTTACTGTGTTCTTCAACTCTTGTTTGTTCATTAAATCTTCTAGCTTTTTGTTAAACATTTCTTACATTGTCTCAGTCTGTGCCTCCTTTCTTTTTCTGAGATCTTGGATCATCTTTATTATCATTAATCTGAGTACTTGTGGGGGTAGATTGCCTATCTCCACTTCACTTTGTTTTTCTTCTGGGGCTTTATCTTGTTCCTTTGTCTGGAACATACTTCTTTGCTGTTTATCTGTTTGCAGTTTCTGTTCTGTAGACTGCAGAACTGTAGTTACCCTTGATTCTAGTATCTTCCCCATGGTGCATGAGGCTAGTCTAGAAGCTTGTGCAAGTGACCTAGTGGGAAGGACTAGTACCTGGCCACTGGTGGGTGGAGCTGGCTCTTATCCCTCTGATAGATAGGGTCACATCAAAGTTGAGTTTAGAGGCATTTGTAGGCTCAGGACAACTTTAGGCAACCTGTCTGCTGATGGGTGGGGCTGTTTTCCCACCCTGTTTTTTGTTTGGCCTGAGACATCCCAGCACTGGAGCCTATAAGCTGTTATGTGGGGCCAGATCTTGGTGTTAAAATAGCAACCTCTAGAAGAGCTCATGCCAAGATCTTTTCCCCTTATTATGTAATGTTATTATTTCTCTGGCTGCTAACTAGCTTTTCTATTTAACATTTATTTCCAGCAGCTTGACTTTGATATGTCTAGGTATGTGTGTGTGCTTGCATGTGTGTTTTAAATTTATTCTGTTTGGAGTTCTCTGAGCTCCTTGGTTCTGTGGCTCATTAATTTTAGAAAATATATGGCCATAATTTTTCCATCCCATTCTTTATGTCTTCTCTTCTTGGATATTTGATTACTCTCATTTGATATTATTCCAAAATACCTTGGATGCTTTACTTCCCTTCACAGTTTTTTCCTCCTTGAGCTTTAGTTTCTACAATTCCTATTTACATATTTTCAAATTCACAAATTCTTTTATTTGTTGTGTTTAGTCTGCTGATAAACCTGTTATAGTAATATTTCATCTCTGATATCATGTTTTTTTTTTCCAGAATTTCCATTTGTCTTTTAAAAATTGATTTCTTTTGGCTGAAATTCTATGTCTGTTTATGCATGTTGTTCACCTTTTCCACTAGATCTTTTAACAAGTTAATTGTAGCTATTTTAAAATTCCTTTCCTGTAGTTTCAATATCTGGTGTACTGGATCTAGCTTATGGGTCGGTCTAGTTCTGTTTATTGCTTTATACCTTGAAATGGGTCACGTTTTATTGCTTTTGTAATCTTGTAATTTTCACTGGGTGCTAGACACTGATTTTTGAAAAGTAGAGAGTGTGGTAAATCAGAAAATGAGGTGTAATTTTTATTCTGTTAGGCCATTTATTCTGTTAGGCCATTAGGAGGGTTGAGTCAGTCTAGTCAGTAGTTTAGATGGGCTTGAGTTTTGTTGATTCTATGGTTACATCTAGTGCTCAGCAAACTTCGAGTTCCTGGTGGTGGGCTGCTCTTACCTTATGCTTTGTAAGTGGTCCAGGATGCTGGAAGGCTTTTCTCATTGTGTATCCTCTACTTTCAGCTTTTAGTGGGTCCCTTTGATCAGAAGGCTCACCAAAGTTAAAATTTTATATACTATATTCAGTTCTTTATAGTGTTATGGTATCTTATGATTTTCTGCATCCTAAGTGGAAGCGGAACTACACTTAATATTCTTTTAATAAGCCACTTTTATTTTTAAACCTTTTCTATACAACAAAGAATTTTGGCTGATAGCAGAGGCAAAGTATAGTAGTTAAAGTCAAACAAAACAGGATTCAGATACAACTGGTTTTGAAACCCATCTCTGCCTCTTACCTTATCACTAACTTTACTTGCTAGGTGGTCTTAAGCAAATTATTTGACTCTGTCAATGTTTCCTCACTTATAAGGTAAGAATGGAATAGAATAATTTATGTAAAATGCTTAACACAACTCCTGACACCCAAGAAGTGCTAAGTGAGTGGTCATTATTGTCAGATTGAATTTTGTATGAGTAAGCCTGGTGACAGAGTGGAGATGAGCTTACAGGGAGGAGATCTTAAGAAGCTGGAAGGCCAGTTAGCAAATAAATTCAAAAGATCAGAGACTCATGAGGGGTTGAAACAGGGCTCCAACAAAGGAAATGGAAGAGAGAGGCTCAGTAATCAACAGTCTTATCGTATGGTGTCATGTACTTGTTGTTCTTCCGTCTTCCTTCTGCTTCTCTACCTTCTCCATTAACTTCTGCTCAGGCTAGTATCACATAACATTATAATTTTTCTTGGATGTTTTTCTTTGTGTACTAAGTGGGAATCCTTTGAAGAATGGGCCAATTCTGGTTCGTTAGTGTATTCCTAGTGCTACACACAGTGTCTGACATATAATAGCATCAATAATTTTGTATATTAAAGTCAATAAAAAGTTCTTCTGTTCGCTTTCTTGCTGCTAGAGCCACTGTTCAAATTGTTCGTAGTTTAATGTACAATTGTTGGAACATTTCTGTCCCAGTAGCCTTGTCAAAAGCTGAAAAACTCTTCCATTTTAATTCTAGCTAGTTCCTAGATTTTCTGGTGATCTTGTCCTATCGCTTGATGTTCTGTAGAGAAAGACAAGGAGAGGACAGAGGCTAACTGTGAAAAGTGTTGGGGACCTAGTCCCAAATTAAACAGCTTGAGTATCCCATTGCTTTATTTGGGAGCGTTATACTCAGGTACGTCAGATTCCCCAGAGATACTCTTCTTGATATAAGTCCCAGTTCTAATAGTACGCAATTAACCAGTTAGTTGCTTGAGGGGCTGAAATTGGTGCTGCCAGTGAGTGTCCTTTCTTTTATCATAGGAAATCCATGTGTGATTTCTGACTTCTTGGGTTTATCAATTTATTGCCCTATGCCAGTTCTACAAAGGTCTTTATGTAACGAGGTGAAGAAATTATATTCAGCAGAATTCCTTTCAGCAAGAGGAATGTTTTGTTTAAACCAATTTCCTTGACAAAGTTTCTTGGGGTAAAAAGAAATGAGATCTCAAGGAACCTCACTGAGAGAACAAATCTGAGTGAAAAGATGGGAGATTTGTCTGTGGTCTCTGCAGGAGACCAAGGATCTGTAGCCAGAGGGATGGCGGGAAGAAGCTTGTTTGTAACGTGACACCTCATGATCTCCCACGTCATCAGCAATTTCATGTCATCTTTGGAATGAGAGGCTTAAAAAAAGAAAAAAAATAATGTAGGAAAGAATTGAAAACAAATGTTCAAACAAAAAGCTTGTACATGAATATTAGAAGTAATCCAAATGTCCATCAGTGTAGGAACGGACAAATAAAATGTGGTATGCCTCTATACAGTGGAACTTTATTTTGCCATTGAAAGGAATGAAGTACTGTTACATGTTACAATATGGATGAACCATGAAAACACTCTGAAGTGAAAGAAGCCAGACACAAAAGGCCAAATGTATCATTGTATTATCCTATTTATATGCAATAACTGGAAAAGGCAAATTCATAGAGGTAGAAAGCAGATCACTACTGGTTGCTAGTGTTTACTGCGGATCGACTACCTAATGGTTATGGGGTTTCTGATTGGGGTGATTAAAAAAAAAATTCTGGAACTAGATAGTGGTGCAAGTTGTATAACATTGAGAATGTACTTAATTGAACACTTTAAAATGGGGAATTTTGTTTTGTATTTTAACATACATACAGATGATAAAGGGGCTAGGCTCCGAACACACTTGGGCTGGAGAGGGCAGCCAGAGCAGACAAGGGAATGTGGAATCAGTGAGAAGAAGTAAACTGCAAAAACACCTAGAAAGAAGTAGAGGGCTCTTAACTATTTTAGCCTGACACTGGGATTTTGGCCAAAGTTAACCAGATCTCTGGTAGCCCTGATGGAGACTCACAGAGAAAGGAGACATTATAGGTTTTTTTTTTTTTTTTTTTAATCTTTTCAGGGCCACACCTGCGGCATATGGAGGTTCCCAGGCTAGGGGTCAAATTGGAGCTGTAGCTGCTGGCCTAGGCCACAGCCACAACGACACCATATACGAGCTGCATCTGCAGCCTACACCACAGCTCATGGCAATGCTGCATCCTTAACCCACTGAGCAAGGCCAGGGATAGAATCTGCTTCCTCATGGATGCTAGTCAGATTTGCTTTCACTGAGCTGTGACAAGAACTCTGATGGTTTTTTAAATTTGAAAGTGCAAACAGCATCTGAATGATGAATAGTATAATGAAATCATGGTGTACAGGCATATATAGATTTACTGTTAAGTTTATAATATTTTTTTTCTTAATTTTATTTCAATTATAGGTGTACAAAAATCATCACAACTCAATTTGATAGCATTTGCGTCCCAAACCCTCAGTGCATCCCCCCACCCCCCGGATTGTCTTATTTCAAAAACCAAAAGTTTTCCAAAGTCTGTGAGTCATTGTATGTTCTACAAAGAAGTTCATTGTGTCTTTTCAGTTTCTACATGAAAGCGGTAGCATTGGATGTTGCTGTCTAATTGTCTGACTTTGCATGATAATTTCTAGGTCCATCCATGTTGCTATAAATGTTATTTCGTTCCTTTTAATGGCTGAATAATATTCCATTGTGTGTATGTACCATATCTTCCCTATCCACTCCTCTGTCGATGGGCATTTAGGTTGATTCCATGACCTGACTATTGCATAGAGTGCTGCAATGAACACTGGAGAACATGTGTCTTTTAGAGTCATGGTTTCCTCTGGATAGATGCCCAGGAGTGGGATTGCTGGATCAAAATGGTAATTCTATTTTGAGTTTTCTGAGGAATCTCCATACTGTTTTCCACAGTGGTTGCACCAATTTGCATTCCCACCAACAGTGTAATAGGGTTCCTTTTTCTCCACACCCTCTCCAGCACTTTTTGTTTGTAGACTTTTTGATGATGGCCCTTCTGGCTGGTGTAAGGTGGTACCTCATAGTGGTTTTGATTTGCATTTCTCTAATGAGGAGCAATGTTGAACATCTTTTCATGTGTTTATTTGCCATTTGCATGTCTCTTTGGAGAATTGTCTGCCTAGATCCTCTGCCCATTTTTTGATGGGGTTGTTTGTTTCTTTGGTATTGAGCTGTAGAAGGTGTTTGTAAATTTTGGAGATTAATCCCTTGTCAGTTGATTCATTAGCAAATATTTTCTCCCATTCTGTGGGTTGTCTTTTCGTTTGGGAAGTACCCTTTTAAGAAGGGTCTTGAGAGAGCTTTTTTCCTCTCTCTGCTTCTTGCTGTGTGAAGGCACAAGGAGAAGGCCATCTGCAATTTAGGAAGCGGATCCTTGTCAGGCACTGGTCAGGTGGAACTTTGATGTTGAGTTTGCCAGCCTCCAGAACTGTGAGAAAAAAGTGTTGGTTCCAACGAAGTCTGTGGTAGTTTGTTATAACAGCTCAACTGACAAGACATAGAGTTGGGTAATCACACCACCTACTGAGCTTTATCACTGGTGGGTATGGTTTAAGTCTGCCCAGTGGTAACATTCTCAGATCAAAGTTCAGTTTTGTGAATACGTAAATAAGTTCAGTTTTGTGAATACGTAAATAAGACGTAAATAAGACCTGATCACCATGGCTGTATCTCAAGTATGGTTATACATATTTATTTAATAAGAATGGATCTGTATAAATCTTCTTTTATAATTATCCATAGAGGGTGATGCCAGGGACCCCAAGTTACTACAGAGGCAGCTGGGAGCAGTGGAAAGAGAAGGGACTTTGTCATAAGAACACTTGCTTGTCCCAGCTTATGAGCAACTCTGACATGCATGATTGGGAACCAAGGCCAGCTTCTTACTCTAATGAAGAACAATGAATGAATGAATGGATGAATGAATGAACATTAAGCCCATACATCAAAACTGTAAATTTCATACTATAAAATCTGAACACATATGAGTTCCCTGGTGGCTCAACAGGTTAATTAAGGATCTAGTATTGTCACTGCTGTGGCTCTAGTTGCTGCTGTGGCAAGGATTCGATTCCTGGACTGGGAACTTCCACACACCACTCGGCCAGGAAAAAAAAAAAGCAAAAATAGAAACAAAATACTGAACACATCCATCATCAGGTAATAAGATGATGAAGCACTAACTGCCTATCTTAGTCCTGACTTTTCCTGATATCCACAAAAAGTCTTCTTCTTTCAGGTCTAGTTGATCGCCTGTCTGCTTGTCATCCCCCCAGTCTCTCTGTTGGAATCCTGGGAGCCAGTTTATCTTATATGTATGTCACGGGGCAAGACTCCTTTAATGAAGAAATCACACAGCACTTCTTTAATGCTTCACCTCCTTCAGGTCTTTACTCAACTCTGACCTTTTTAACAAAGCCAGTCCTGGACTACTTAATACTGATTTCTCCAACACTTTTCCCAGCCCCAACTTTGTAGCACGTTGTGTTCTTCCTAGAATCTATAACCTTTTAACCCAGTAGGTAATTTATCCAATTTGCTGTTTATTTTCTATGTCCTCTGCCTAGAAAACAACTCCATGAAAGTGACCCTTCACTTGTGAGGAACTGGTATCCTTCTTGGTATAAATGGTATTGGTCTTCTGCCATGTTAGAGCTGACTTTACCTACATAATATCAGCTTGCTGTATATGAGCTGCTGGGGATAGCGTTCTCATTGTTGATGTCTGCAAGGTCAGTCCTGCTGGAAACCCAGTTCAGAGACATCTGACTTCTGTGGAAATCTCCTCAATAAAAATTAGCTTTTATTTTACATGTTAATCATGTTTATTTTGAACTTCAGTGAAATACTGGAAAGTGCAGTATGTACAAATTTTCAGCCACATTGGAAAAGCTAGATAAAGATGTTGCCAATTCTTAAAATAGAGCTTGTTTGGCTAGTAGGAGTCACTCTTTTTTTTGAAGCTTCAGCTACATAATTTAACATTTAAATTTTAGCTTAAAAGTAATCCATGTGCTTATTATAGCTAGTGTAGCTCTGTTCTAGCATGACTCTTAGCGGGGGGCATTTAAGGGGACACCCAGTAAAACCACACAGCTGAATGACATCTCCAAACATTTCCTGAAAAATATGAAGAGAATAGCCTTATTGTTATAGACACAAGCAGGTCAGTTCTGATCCTACTTAGAGGCCGAGAACTTTGGTGATTTAGTGTATTTTTTCACATTGCAAAATTTACATATTTCAAAGGATAATTAGACTGAAAAAGAAGGATTTTCCTGGGGGTCAGGAAAAGTCAGGACTAAGATTGTGCATCATCAAATTTTTTACCTGGTAATGGATGTGTTCTTTTTTTTTTTTTTTGCCTTGTGGTATATGGAATTTCCCAGGCCAGGAATCGAATCCATGAAACAGCAGCAATCTGAGCCACAGCAGTGACAATACTGGATTCATTTCCACCCCCTCCCCGGCAGGACTGCATTTATTTAAAATTTTTTAAAATTATGGTAGATTTACAGTGTTCTGACAATTTCCACTGTACAGCAAAGTGACCCAGTCATATATATATACATATACATACATCCACACACACACACATATATATGTGCTTTTTCTCACATTATCCTCCACTGTGTTCCATCACAAGTGATTAGATATCGTTCCCTATGCTATACAGCAGGATCTCATTGCTTATCACTCCAAATGAAATAATCTGCATCTACTAAACCCAAACTCCCAGTCCATCCCAGCCCTTCCCCCTCCCCCCGACCCCGGCACCCACACATCTGTTCTTCATGTCTATGAGTTTGTTTCTTTTCTGTAGATAGGTTCATATGTACCGTATAATTAGATTCCAGATAGAAGTGATATCATATGGTATTTGTCTTCCTTTTTATGACACTTAGTATAAGTCTCTAGTTCCACCCATGTTGCTGCAAATGGCATTATTTTGTTCTTTTTTATGGCTGAGTAGTATTCCATGGTGTATATATACCACATATTAATCCATTCATCTGTAGATGAACATTTAGTTTGTTTCCATGCCGTGGCTATTGTGAATAGTGCTGCAATGAACATATAGGTGCATGTATCTTTTTGAATGAAGGTTTTATCTGGATAGATGCCCAGGAGTGGGATTGCTGGGTCATATCGTAGTTCTACATTTAGTTTTCTGAGGTATTTCCATGCTGTTGTACACAGTGGTTGTACTAATATACATTCCCACCAACAGTGCAGGAGGGTTCCCTTTTCTCCACACCCTCTCCAGCATTTGCTGTTTGTAGACTTATTAATGACTGGTGTGAGGTGGTACCTCATAGTAATTTTGATTTTCATTTCTCTAATCATTTAGTGACATTGAGCATTTTTTCATGTGCTTGTGGGCCATCTGCATATCTTTGGAGAAATGTCTGTTCAGGTGTTCTGCCCATTTTTCAACTGAATTTTTTTTTTTCTTTGCTGTGGGATTTTATAATTTGTTTGTATATTCTGGAGGTTAAACCCTCATCATTTGGATTGTTTGATACTGTTTTCTCCCATTCCGTAGGTTGTCATTTTGTTGTGTGTGTTTTTTTTTTTTTTTTTTTTTTTTTTTTTTTTTTTTTTTTTTTTTTTTATGTTGTATTTTTTTTTTTTATGGTTTCCTTTGCTGTGTAAAAGCTTGCAAGTTTGATTGTGTCCCATTGGTTTATTTATTTATTTTTTATTTCTATTGCCTTGGGAGGCTGACCTAAGAAAACATTTGCATAGTTGATGTCAGAGAATATTTTGCCTATGTTCTCTTCTAGGAGTTTTACGGTGTTTTGTCTTATGTTGACGTCTTTAAGCCATTTTGAGTTTATTTTTGTGCATGGTGTGAGGATGTGTTCCAGCTTCATTGATTTACATGCAGCTGTCCAGTTTTCCCAGCACCACTTCCTGAAAAGACTGTCTTTTTCCTATTTTTTTGTTCTTGGCACCTTTATTGAAGATTAAGTGACCATAGCTGTCTGGGTTTATCTAGGTTCTCTATTCTGTTCCACTGGTCTGTATGTCTGTTTTGGTACCAGTACCACACTGTCTTGATCACTGTAGCTTTGTAATATTGTCTGAAGTCTGGGAGAGTTATGCCTCCTGCTTAGTTTTTGTTCCTCAGGGTTGCTTTGGTAATTCTATTTTTTTCTAATAGCTATATAAAAAAATCTTTTTTTAATAGCTAAATATACATATATATAGTATATACATATACTATATATATAGTATATACTAATATATATACTACTAATATATATATATATATATATATATATATATATATATATAGTATATACATATATAGTCTTTTTGTCTTTTTAGGGCCATACCCACGGCATATGGAGTTTCCCAGGCTAGAGGTCAAATTGGAACTGTAGCCACTGGCCTACACCACAGCCACAGCAATGAGGGATCGCAGCCACATCTGCAACCTACACCACAGCTTACAGCAATGCCAGATCCTTAAGCCTCTGAGCAAGGCCAGGGATCGAACCCACATCCTCATGGATACTAGTTGGGTTCACTAACTGCTGAGCCACGATGGGAATGCCCTGGTTCCATACATATTTTTCGAATGTTCTAATTCTATGAAAAACGTCATGGGTAATTTGATAGGGATTGCATTTTATCTGTAGATTGCTTTGTGTATTGTGGCCATTTTAATGATATTAATTCTTCTAATCTGGGAGCATGGAATATCTTCCCATTTCTTTGAATTGTCTTTAATTTCCTTGATTAATGTTTCATAGTTTTCAGCCTATAAATCTTTCACCTCCTTGGTCAGATTTATTCCTAGGTATTTAATTTTTTGGGATGTGATTTTAAAAGGTATTGGATTTTTATATTCCTTTTCTAATATTGCATTCTTACTATACAGAAATGCAACCAATTTCTGAATGTTAATTTTGTATCCTTCTTTTTGCTGAATTCATTGATCAGTTCAAATAGTTGTTGTGTGGAGTCCTTAGAGGTTTCTGTATATAGTATCATGTCATCATCTGCATTGAGTGACAATTTTTCCTCTTCTCTTCCAGTTTGGATACCTCTTATTCCTTCTGTTTGTCTGACTATTGTGGCTATGACTTCCAATACTGTGTTGAATAAAAGTAGTGAGAGTGGACATTATTGTCTTGTTCCAGATTTTAGTGGGAAGACTTTCTGCTTTTCTCCATTGAGTGTTTTATTGGTTATGATTTTTTTTTTTTTTTTTTTTGCTTTATAGGGCCACACCCATGGCATATGGAAGGTCCCAAGCCAGGGGTTGAATCAGAGTTGCAGTTGCTATCCTATACCACAGCAACACCAGATCCGAGCCTTGTCTGCAACCCACACCACAGCTCATAGCAATGCTGATCCTTAACCCACTGAGTAAGGCCAGGGATTGAACCCATGTCCTCATGGATACTAATTAGGTTCATTATCGCTCAGGCATGATGGGAACTCCTGGGCTGTGGTTTGTCATAAATGGCTTTTATTATGTTAGGGTATGTTCCTCTATATCTACTTTGGTAAAGAGTTTTTATCATTAATGGATGTTGGAGTTTGTCAAATGTTTTTTTATGCATCTATTGAGATGATCATGTGGTTTTTGACTTTTCTTTGTTAACGTGGCTTATGATGTTTGATTTGTGTATGTATGTTGAAACATCGTTGCGAAGTTGGGATGAATTCCACTTGGTCATGGTGTATGATCTTTTTTTTCATATGTTGTTGGATTCGGTTTGCTAAAATTTTGTTGGGAATTTTTACATCTATATCCATCAAAAATATTAGCCTATAATTTTCTTTTTCGGTAATATCTTTGTCTGGTTTGGTATTAAGCTTACAGTGGCTTCATGGAATGTCTTTGGGAGTGTTCCTTCTTCAGTCTTTTGGAAAAGTTTAAGAAGGATGGGTATAAGTTCTTCTTTGAATGTCTGGTAAAATTTGCCTGTGAAGCCATCTGGTCTGGACTTTTGTTTGTAGGGAGTGTCTTTATTACATATTCAATTTCATTTCTAGTGATTAGTCTGTTCAATTGATCTATTTCTTCTTGATTCAGTTTTCCCAGAATCACTGTCTCTAGAATGTTGTTCATTTCTTCTAGGTTGTCAAATCTGTTGGCATATAATTGTTCATAGTATCCCCCCCGTTTTTTTGGATTTCTGTATTATCTGTTGAGATCTCCTTTTTCATTTTCTATTTTGTTTATTTGAGTTCTTTCCCTCCTCTTCTTGGTGAGCCTGGTCAGAGGTTTTTCAATTTTATTTACCCTTTCAAAGAACTGGCTTTTTGTTTTATTGATTTTTTTTTTCCTATTGTTTTTTGAATCTCTATTTTATCGATTTTCTCTCTGATCTTTATGATTTCCTTCCTTCTGCTGATTTCAGGTTTTGTTCTTTTTCTAATTGTTTTAGATGGTAGGTTAAGTTGTTGATTTGAGATTTTCCTTCTTTCTGAAGAAGGTCTGTTACAGCTGTGAGTTTCCGTCTAAGAACCGCTTTTGCGGCATCCCATAGATTTTGAATGGTTGTATTTTCATTATCATTTGTATCGAGGTTTTTTGTTTTTTTTTGTCTTTTTGCCTTTATGTAGAGCCGCACCCGTGGCATATGGAGGTTCCCAGGCTAGGGGTCTAACAGGAGCTGTAGCCGCCGGCCTTCGCCACAGTCACAGCAACGTGGGATCTGAGCTGCGTCTGCAACCTACACCACAGCTCACGGCAACGCCGGATCCTTAACCCACTGAGCAAGGCCAGGGATCGAACCCGCAACCTCATGGTTCTTAGTTGGATTTGTTAACTACTGAGCCACGAAGGGAACTCCTGTCTCGAGGTATTTTTAAATTTCCCTTTTGGTTTCCTCATTGACCCACTGGTTTTTTAGTAGCATGTTGTTTAGTCTTCATGTAATCAGTTTTTTCTCACTTCTTTTCCTGTGATTGATTTCTAGTTTCATGCCATTGTGGTCAGAGAAGATACTTGATGTAATTTCTATACTCTTAAATTTGTTGATGTTATTTTTGTGCCCCAGTATGTGGTCAGTCCTTGAGAATGTTCCATGTGCACTTGAGAAGAATGTATATTCTAATTTTTTTGGATGTAATGTCCTGGAAATGTCAATTAAGTCTAACTTTTCTATTGTGTCATTTAGGATCTGTTGCCTTATTGATTTTATGTCTAGAGGATTTATCCATTGATGTGAGGGGGGTGTTAAAGTTTCTCACTATAATTGTATTCCCGTCCATTTCTCCTTTTATGTCAGTTTTTACTGTAAATACTTGATTCTTAACCTGCTGAGCCACCAGGGAACTTGGATGTGTTCAGATTTTATAGTACGAAATTTACAGTTTTGATATGTGGTCCTAATGTTTATTCAGTCCTCTGTCTTCCTCCTTTTCTCTCTCCCTCTGTCATTCTGTTATTTCTGTCATTCCGTTATTTCTGTCATTCCGTTATTTCTGTCATTCCGTTATCTCTGTCATTCCATTATTTCTTTTTCATGTATGAGGCATTGAGCTGGGGGTAGAATGGTGGTGGGGGACTGAGAGGAATTCAGCTTTGTACTGAGGGGCCCACAGGGTAGTAACAGCTTATGGTTTAATGAATAGTTAGGTTAGTATAGGTAGGTTAGTATATTGCAAACTTTCATCACTTAGATTCTGTAACAGGGTTTGTCAAGATCTGGTGTGGTGGAAAGAGACTTAGGACTAGTACATTAACAGTTTCACATCTGAAGAAACATTACTTTCTTCAAAATAACGTTTTAAGTATTTTTAGACCTTCCTAATAATGGCAAAAAAAAAATCAAGGGTCCTGGCAGAGGGGTAACTGTGATTTTCCTAGCCATCCAAAGCCCCAGGCATGAGAAAAGCACAACGTGATTCTTGGTTGAGGCCAGCAGTGTGCCTTGGAGATGGGACAGCAGTCATTTTAGTTAAATTTCACAAGATATTAAACACTTTAGTGGCAAACCTTGACTAGTATGGCATGTTCTGCAGGGCCTGGAAAGGAGGCCAGACCGCTGTTTGGTTGTTTGGTTGTTTGGTTGTCAGTTGGCCCAGGGAAGTAGACAAAAGCCAACAAAGACAGGGCAGACTTCTTAGTAAGGAGATGGTGGTAAAAGACTGCAGCTAATGTAATAGCTTTATTTTCCAGTGTTTTGCTAAAAAATAGTAATAATAAAAAAAATACGCTTACAAAAAAAATCCCAAGAGTGTCAGAATCTCATTGTCAGGTAGAAAACAAGGTCATGAATGGGGACAAGTTGATGGAGGTATGGGGTCAAAAGAGAAGTGCGCGTGAGATTCGGGGTAAGGACCAGGGATATTAACAAGGCAGCATCCGCATGGAAAGCCAAGCCAGATGCACTGCCATAAATCATGCCATCTGCAGCTATTGTCTGCTTTTAAGCTTCGCCACTGCTGGGTCTTGAAGTTATATCGGAATAAGTGACTGTTCTCAAAATATTTGTGTTGAAATATAAAATGATGCTTGTTGATTGTTGGTTGAACAGTGTAATTCTTTCGATAGTTGCTACTGCGTGACTGGAGGCTCAATCAGACCAAGTCAAAGAGTGGACGGATTAAAACCCCAGGTTGTAATCACAGTGCCAGGCCCATGGCGATCCAGGGACTGTCCTGTAGCCAGGCCTGCTGAGTTTGGAAAATAGGTCAGTCCTCAAAAGGTGACTCAGGATGCCTCATGATCCTGGTGGCAGAGACTTTTATTCTCCCAGTATGAAGACTCAAACCAATCAGCTCCAGCTGTCTGCCATCGCCCACGCTCAGCCACTCTAGCGCTCTTTGTTCTGACTACCTCTGAATGCATTTCTGCTTTTGCACCTGCTACCAGCTGCTCCTTCTTTCTGCAAACCTCTTAAGAGAGAGGGTCATTTGATTCGGCCACCATCCAGTACAGGTTCCCTTCTTGAGCTGAGACGGCCCCCCAGCAGATTATAGGCCGAGGCCACTCCAGTCTAATCACTGATGCAGGGTGGTAGGTCGTGTGCTGTAGAATGTGTACAGGCCAGCAGGGCCTGTAAATTAACGGCAGTATCCCTCAGAAAGAGCCAAACAAGAGCTGGGTGCTCGAGGTTCTTGCTGGAGCCATTTCACTGTGACTGGAAGGCAATTGGCCATTGTCTCATGCCCAGGGTGGGGAGAAGCAGATCACATGCAAAGGATCAGGGATGGCGAGGATGCCAGACTCTGCTATTTACAAATAAGCTGGATAGCCCAGAATGCACACCAACACATCGCTTGTCTCCCTACACGTCAGGACCTTCATCCGGGTAATGCGAATGCTGCTAAGAGAATGGGCAGCAAAGTGAGGTGAGGGTCAGAGTCTTAGGAGTCATAGCCTTGGCTTTCAGCATTGTGACTTGCCTTTCTATACCTGTCATGTTAGAAAAGCTCTGTGTGCCTCAGTTTTTCTCACTTGTGAAGTGGATACATAAGTACTTGTCTTACGGAGCTGCGGTGAGGCTAGAGGAGAGATGGTACATGTTTTTGAATGTTCTGGGCTCACCAGCAGAGCGTAAAACACACAGTCTGCCTAACACCACCTGGACAGACCCTTGCCTGTCTGTTCTTGTGCTGTTTTGGAGTGTCCGCCCCCCTCCACGTACCCGTGGGGCCTGAGGCTGTCATCTACCCTGTCTGGGTTACTTTCTGTCCATCTGTAGTTCTTCTGACATGATAGTTATTTCAGTGTCTTTCTTCCAGCCACCTGGCCGTCTTGCCACTGATGTCTTTCTCTCTAACCAGAAGGAAAATTCCTTTCCCCTCTTTGTCCATTTCTAGTTGGGAGATGGCCGTACTCATAGTGGTAACAGCTTATATCTCCCAACTCACCCCCCTGGAATGGGACACTTCCATCAGCATGGGTTGGGCTTGAGTGGCATCATTTATTTTTACCTCAGGATCCTTCCTTTCCAGGATCCCCGGATAGTCCCCAGAGGGCTGGTTTTCCTATATTCTTTTTCCTCATTTAATGGTGATTTCCTTCTTAAGTAACTTCTCTTGGATCTCCTCCTTGTTCCTTATCTGTATCAGAATCCAAGTAATGACAGGGATTCATTTCTCTCTCATGTGGCTCAGAGAAAACCACCGAGGTGCTCTATACAGCCGAGGGGTCCTTGCTGTGTCGTGCACCCAGGAGAACTCTCCACCAGTGATGCTTCAACGTCACAACCTCCTCTTCTGCCTGACTGCAATCCCAGGGCATGTGTGTGAAAGGCTTGGCTAGTTCCCAGCTCATGGGAGATGCTTGATCAGTGGTTGTTACAGTCGTTATTTTTACTGATGCCCCAGGCCTGCTGTGAAATTACTGTTCTCTGGTTTTATCTTTCTTTTTTATTTGTGTTTCTATCTATCCATCCATCCAACCATCTATCATGTGTCTGTACTAGGGTTCTTCAGAGAAATAGGAAATAGAATCAACAGTGTATATATATATATACACATCCAGACATACCCTGTTTTATTGCACCTTTTTATTGTGCTTCACAGATACTGCTCTTTTAAAAAAAAATGAAGGCTGTGGCAGACCTATGTCAAGCAAGTCTCTTGGTACCATTTTTCTTTTCTTTCCTTTTTTTTTTTTTTTTTAGGGCTGCACCTGCAGTATATGGAAGTTTCCAGGCCAGGGGTTGAATTGAAGCTGCAGCTGCAGGCCTATACCACAGCCATAGCCACACAGGATCCAAGCCATGTCTGTGAACTACACCATAGTTCACAGCAATGCCATATCCGAAACCCACTGAGCGAGGCTGGGGATTGAATCTGCATCCTCGCAGACAATAGTTGGGTTCGTGACCTGCTGAGCCACAAGGGGAACTCCCTCTTGGTGGCATTTTCCCAACAGTACTTGGCTTACTTTGTGTCTCTGGGTCCCATTTTGGTAATTCTTGCAATATTTCTAATTTTTCATCATTATTATATCGCTGCAATGATCTGTGATTTAGTGATCTTTGTTACTATTTTAAATTTTTGTTTTTGTATTTTTAAATTAAGATATGTACTTTTTTTTTTTTTTAGGCATAATGCTATGACACACCTAGTAGATCACAATATAGTATGAACATAATTTTTATTATACATAGTGGGAAACCAAAAGATTCATGTGATTTACTTTATTGCAGTATTTGCTTTGTTGTGGTCTGGATCAGCAATATTTCCAAGGTCTGCCTGTATTTATATTTGTATGTGATACGGTCTTACATATATATATAGTATGTATTTTATGTATGTGTGTGTATATTATTATTATGAAGAGTAGGACCACATGACTATGGGGGTTGAGAGGCTGCAAACTGGAAATCCTGGAGAGCTGGTGGTGTAACTGCAGTGTGAGTCTGAAGGCCTGAGAACCAGGGTAGTTGATGGTGTAAGTTTCAGTCCAAGGGCAGAAGACCGATGTCCCAGCTAAAGTGGGGGGGGGGCAAAGGGGGCAAATTCCTTTTTCCTCTGCCTTTTGTTCTACTCATACCCTCAAGGGATTAGCCGATGCCCATGCACACTGGGGAGGGCAGTCTACTTGACTGAACCCACAGATTCAAATGCCAATCTTATCAGGAAACACTCTGAGAGACACACCCAGAAATAATGTTTAACCTGGCCACTCCATGGCAGCATCAGGCTGGACAGAATTACTCATCATGCTGTTTGTATGTGTGTATATATTTATATATCCAGAATAGACACACACATATTACACACACACTACACACACACACACACACACACACACACACACACACACACACACATGTAATTAGGTCTTTGAAGTAATTGCCACTCCTGCTGGTTCTTCATCATGCTTGACATGTTCCCGGCTTTCCGTATGGTCCATATTAAGCTTTTATAACTTTAGCAACTCTTATATGAGGCAGAAATTTCTTAAGGAAGGATTAGGTGAAAGATCTTCGTTGTCGATTCCGTGTGTGTATGTGTACGTAACTACTGTTTCTTCTGACGGAAGCGCATGCCTTGGAGGTGAAACAGGCAGCACTATGCCAGGGCACTCAGATGTTCTCCTCTCTCGTCTCCTTTATACGTAAGTGAACACCACTGAAAGTTAAAGTGCATGAAATGCTGAGCCCGCTGTAGTTTTTGCCTGCTGATGACCACAAGGCCTATTTCTTTAGGTACAGAGGGCACCAGAGAAAGCGTAAGACAGGCAAAAGGCAGGTTGGCCGGCTACAGTCTGGCACCTAAGTTTTCCCATGCTGACACAACATTCCTGGTATTTGCCTCCTTGTGCCAAGTGCTTTCACGGGGGAGGAGGCCAGCAGATCTTTTTATTACCGGAATATGTCTGCGGATGCCCTTCTTCATGTATACCTAGACTCTTCTGCAGAGGAGACGCTTTCAGTAAGTGGGACTCACAAACACTGGATCAGGATCCAGTGTGGCTTTGAAAATGGAAACTTGGAGAATTAGTGAGGCTTCTCTCTTCAAGATGGCTTGTGCTTATCTGTATTCCAGCAGTTCTTGAAATACCAGCTCTCTGATGGCCGATGGATAAGCATTTCCTTCAAGTCATGTTGGTACTTTTAGAGTCAGGTGATGAAAGGGAGCATGGTGCCGGGAGTTTGACCTGCTCATGCATATGTGAAAGTGGAGTTTCCTGAGCTTTCTTATGGTCTGGCTCACTGTCCGGATGGCTCTGGTATCTCAGGAAGAAGGTACAGCGCTGACCCTGAAGGACTGCTGGCCGGGGTCGGGGTGGGGTTGGTGCTGGTATCACAGGGGAACCGAGCAGTTAGACTGGGCCACTTGGGGGCCCCTTCAGTCCTGAGCTTCTTCAGTGTTACAGTTCTAGAAGTTTTTATTTGAGAGAATTAATAAGGCAATTATCCTGATGCTCTCTATTCATTTATTACCACCCTCTCTTTTTCTTCCTGTTAAAAGGAAGTACTTTTATTGAAGTTATTGAAAACAAGGACAGAGCCTGAGGTCAGATGATCCAATGCTCCAAGTCCTTAGTGAGCAGGCACAGGGGCATGGGGGTTAGAAGGTAAATTAAGTTGGAATATTTAGAAGCAAGTGGAAAAGCTCCTTTAATTTTACTTATCCGTGGACATCTATTTTCCGGATATATTTGGGGTCAGTCTATCCACTGTGGAGTTCCCTGTTAATATGAAAGGCGGGTTTGTGAGGAGGTGGAGGACAGAAAGAAAACATAGCTGAGAAGGGCATTTGCCTCCTTGATGTGGGAACTTATTTCTACATCTTATAAACTATTATCCCGATTTTTACCCACTTCAAATTAAAAGTGGCCTCTTTTTCACTCTTACCTTTGGACGACTTTCCTCCTAAACACAAGCAGTTTATTAGAAATGTGAGCACCAAGTACTCTGGGGCCAAAGGATTGTTTCCGGGGCTGGATCTTGATGTCAGCATCGGGGTCTTGGGCCATCAAACATTTCTCTGAATTCAAGGCGCCTGAAAGCTGGGGCTCATAAGGCTGAATCCTTGAGATTCGGGAGCTGCCTCTAGATGTCATGTTAGGATTCAGAGTCCACGCTGAGGCAGATCATGGGGTGTAGACACTGACAGCTTAGCCACAGGGGCAGCCAGGAGAGAGGTGACAGCTGGCATGCAATACCCCCATGCAGCCACACGGAGGATCACGTCAGATAGGGCCAGGAGGGGGGCAGAGCAAATCACAGGTGACATTTGGAAACGAGAAAATTGTTTGACTTCCTTCCCTTCCTGTTACTACAGCGTGGGGCAACTTGGGACATTTTGTGGTTCTCCCGGAGGAGATATTTGAATTGCTGCCTTCAGAGAGGCTGGTGAGGGTCTTGCCTTCCTGATGGGAGGAGTAGGATTGTGTACACGGAGGAGGGCTGCGCCCTTGACACAACATTTAGCAGCTGGCAGAGGTGCAGAACGGGCCAGAGAACTTTGCTGTCTACAGAATCTTGCTCCTATTCCTGAGAGTCCGTGGCCCCAGCAGGCGAATGACAGCAAAGTCTTTAGGAAGGTCTTAGGCACATCCCTGAAGTGGCCTTGTGGAGCTCAAACGTTGCCGTGCTGAGAGCCTGGCTACTGGGTTCCTGTCTGTGAGAACCGCTCCTGAGGTGCTCATAGCGCCTGGTGGCAGGAGAGGTCTCCACGGGACCAACCAGCAGCCCCCGAATGGACAGCAGAGCCCTGCCCTCCAGAAACTTACAAAGCAGCATGTGGTTGTAGCTGATGTGCACTGAACTTTGGACCTTGTAACTACCACTTTCCTGGATTTTATGCCATTTAATTTGCACAACAATCGTATGAGGTTATAAAATTCTTTTCCGTTTGTAGAGGTGAGGAGTTGAAGCTTAGAGAAATTATTACCTGGGATCACATAGTCAGTAAGAGATGAGGCTGGGATTGAGTTCAGGCAGTCTGGCTCCAATGCTCAGTTGTAGATTAATATTTTTAAATAGAGACATTAGCATCAACCTGTGTAGTGCTGAGTAGCTGTTCTTAATTTTTCACTAATGGTAAGATAGGGTAAAACCAGCTGTTCCTACACAAAGTATTCTGTGACAAATCCAATGACACTTTCTCCCCTTGATTCTTATCTAGGATGTCTGAATCTCAGGAGTGATAGGAACAGACTGCAAAATCAAAAGGTCCTTTATGTCAGGGGGACTAAAGAAGGGATTTTTCAAGCAGGGAGTAGACAGCAATGTTAAATGCTACAGAGAGAGGAAATAAAATGGGATTTTAAAAGATCCCGTCAGATTTGCAATTAGATTTTGTGAGCTGAAACAATCCATTATCTCCTGGTATACCACAAGAGGTCTTTTTTCCCCCCTCTCTCAATTTTAGTGAAATAAATAACACAATATGGCAGTGAACTCAAAATATATAAAAGGTAGACAATGAAAAGTCTCTAGGTCTCCCTCCCGTCCTTATACCCCAGGCACCCAGTTTCCTTTCCAGGAAGCATACACTATTACGAATTGATGCGTGTCTTCCTGAGCTATTCCATGTACATGTAATAAATAAGTATATTCTTTTTTTCTTTTTTACAGAGTATTACAGTATATGCAATACTTTGTACTTTTTTTTTTTTTAACTTAACTGTAGTCTTGTAGACTGTCTTGTAATAGTACCGCAAGCATTTATTAGTTTTTGCAGCTGGACAGGGTTCCAAGGTATGGATGTGTTCTAATTATTTAATGAAGATATGTTTTGAGCTGGCCCTAAGAAAGCACCAACATCTAGGAAAGATACTGGAAAGGTTTTCCCCCTACCAGGATGGAGAGGCAGCTCTCTGAAGGAAGTACATGGAGCTGAGGACCATTTATGTGCTAAGGGATGCTTATCCCAAGTCGAATTGAATCCAGCAACAGCTAGCTCACTTCTGAGGGCTGTTCTTACTACGGACCACCCTGCACTATGATTAAGAAACTTTCTTTCTGAAAATGGTGTAACTTCTTGTACATTGGCCAGAAGAAGATAAGACATTGTCTCCAATCTTTTGGGAAATGAGGGAAGTTATAATTGTGTCTTTTTGACTTTGTAACTCTAGCATCCCCAGAGTATCTTGCACATAAGAGGCTTTTAATAAATGTTTGTTTACTTGAATGAATGAAGGAGGGCACATGGCCACACTGGATGAGTCAGTGAATGAGGGTTGTGGCTAGAATCTTCATTCGTGTAACATAACATCTGTCCTCTGTCAAACCTTTACTTTAAGGACCAGCTTCTGCTAATCAGTCCTGGTTACTGAGCAAACTTACACAGTCGCTCCTCCAGCTCCTGAGATTCCACATCTGTGAACTGAACCAACTGTGGATCAAAAAAAATTTTTTTTTTAAATTACGGAAAGTTCCAAAAAACAAAACTTGAATTTGCTGCATGCACACTGTCAACTATTTACATGACACTTACATTGTATAAGATATTATAAGTAATCTAGAGATGATTTGAAGTATAGAGGAGGATAGGTGTGTAGGTTACATGCAAATACTATACAGTTTTACACAAAGGACATTAGCATCTGCTGATTTTCGTGTCTGTGGCGCTCTTGGAAACAATCCCCACCTCTGGCCCAGAAACCAAGAGATAGCTATACCTAGAGAAGTCATTGGGCTGAAATAACTTGGTCAAAGTATCTCTAACCTCTATGTCCTCTAATTTCAAATATCCTCGAATTCCTCATTTCAAATGGAAAAGATCTAGACTCAGATCTAGATCTGAGTACAAATTCTGCCACTAACTGAATGACCTTTAATAGTGGCTGAACTCTGAATTTATATTTTGTCATATGCAAAGAAGGAATAGTATTACCTGTTTTCTTAGGGGTTTTATTAGGATTAAATGAGCTAATATTTAAAGCACCTAACAAAGTCCTTGTCTGATAACAGAAGTTTAAAGCTGTTAATTTCCTCTTCTTTGCTCTTCTGCCTCTCATGAAGTATGACCCATGCAACTGACCATTGCTGACTTTTGGTATATATTAATTGATAAATAAATTGGAGTATAGGTTTATAAATCTGTTTTCTGTGTATTTGGCAGTAATCCTAGGATTTTAATGATGGTAAGGCACTTGAAGATTGTCTAATTCAATCTTCTTATTTTTGTTTTGTTTTTTCCTTTTTAGGGCTGCACGTGCGGCATATGGAAGTTCCCAGGCGAGGGGGCTAACTGGAGCTGCAGCTGCTGGTCTACACCACAGCCATGCCTGATCCAAGCCATGTCTGTGACTTACACCACAGCTCATGGCAACGCTGGATCCTTAATCCACTGAATGAGGCCAGGGATTGAACCCACATCCTCATAGTTACTAGTCAGGTTGGTTACCACTGAGCCACAATAGGAACTCCAGGTTTTTTTTTTTTTTTGAGTAGAGGATACATTATCAGAAATTTGTGTGTAAACTGCCTGATGTTAAGAATTACTCACAGAATTAACAATTACAAACATTTTAGCAGCACAAAAGGTAATCCATAAACAGTTTAATCAATTTTATTCTCACGAAGGTTCATAGTTTTAGGCCTAGTATATGTAATTAGTCAAATATAAAAATCAATGAGAATTCTTACAAATCTAACAGATGAGGGAGTTCTTGAATTGTAGCTTTTATTCTACAGGCACATCTCAATTCCGAATCTATACCAATGTTCCTAAGTAGGTATAAGCATTGGTTGTAGCACTTCTGTGAAAGACAGTGTGTTTTCTCAGAATTGGTTAGACTGATGTACTGATGTGATTTCTAGAATTTGGCAATTCTTTCGTGCTTTTTTTTTTTTTTTTTGCATATGGTAGAAAGTCTTCTCAAACTGTCTTAAGCCAAAAAGTGAATGTATTGACTCAGGTAATTAGAAAAAAAGAGATTCAGGCATGTCTTAAGGCTGTCACTGTAAGTTTTTGGTCACAGAAAATATTTAGGAGTCATTTTTGTTTAAAGAGTTGCCTTTTGGTTCATTAAAACTAAACTGAAAAAAACCCAGGTCTTCTTCAGCTTTAAGTTCAGTATATAAAATATCATTCTTCAAATACGTCTAGCAAATTTTTAATCTCAGACATTGAATTTTTGTTTCTAGAAGTTCAACTGAGGTTTCTTCCCTCCCACCCCCAGCCTTTTTTTTTTAATGGCTGCACCTACAACATATTGAAGTCCCGGGCCAGGGACTGAATCAGAGCCATGTGCCAGGCCAGGGATGGAACTGGTGCCTCTGCAGTGACCACACTGCTGCAGTCTGTTTCTTAACTCACTGCATGAAAACGAGAACTCTGAGGTCTTTTTTAAATCTTCTACATCTCTATTTTAAAGTGCTTGGAGGTCGTTGGTGGGAATAACTTTTAATGTTTTTGTCTATTCTCTCAGCTCTGGCATTTCTAGGTCTGTTTCTATTGAGAGTTTTTCTCTTCATTGTGTGCTTTATTGTCCTATAATCTTATCTGGTAAGTTTGATTGGATACTGTAACTTTTATCTTATTGGGGGTTTAAGATATTTTTGTACTTCTCTATTCTTACGCTTTCTTGTACCTGGTAAAGTTACTGAGAAATAATTTAATCCTTTTGAATCTTGCTTTTAAAGTTAGGTGAGACCACAAGAGCATTTAGTTGGGCTAATTTTCTCCGTGACTGAGGTAAAAACACTTTTGAGTACTCTGCATTCCCCCATGAATTGGGTATTGGGAACAGACCCTATTTCTGGGCCCACAATTGTTCTTGCTCCTGTGTTGACTTTGAGGCAGCTTTCTCCCCGGCCTCGGGTAGTTTCCTCATACACATGCCCTGACCAGCATTCTTCTGACCCTCGAAAGTTCTCTAGAACTCTCTTCCTGTGTAGCTTTCTTCTTTCCATTATTCTGCCCTATCACCGCAAGGGGCCTTGCCCTTCCCAGCTGTCCAACTACGTCTCCTCAACTGAGAGACCTCTGGACTAGCCCTGCTTGTGCTGCACCCTGAAAATAGTCTCTGGAAGAAATAAGCTGAGCAATTGCAGGACTCGTCTTGTCAAATTTCTCTTCTCTTAGGGATCACTGTCCGGTGCTGTCATCCATTGCCTGAAAATCACCATTTCTTATGTTTTGTCTGGTTTACATTTCTTTGGCTCTCAACAGATGTTTAAATCATCTGCTGGATGTTACTGTGTCTGCCTTTGGCTCCAACATTCAGATTATAGTAATGACAGACCAAGGGGTTCAAATGACGTCATTAGGATGTCTTTGGGCTCTGCACTAGCTTCGTTCTCAGGTGTCACATGGCAGTATCTACAGCCTCATATTTAAACACCTCCAGTATAAGTGCCACAGCAAAAAGAGTGCTTCAGCAGGGGTCTAACTGCGTCTCCTCAGCTGGATTTACGTATCTATCCTGTAACCATTTACTATTGTCAGGAATGCTGTCAGCTCCACCTGACCATGTGGATGAAAAGAGAGGAAGAAAAGATCAGGGTGATAAGAATTAGGGAAAACGATGCTGGCAGAAAAATCAACGTATGTTATTATAGTCGTCTAGCCATGGTTCTTTCTTAATCGTAGAGTTGATGTAGCTCTCTCTGGATTCTTAGGATACTTGGAACATAGAACTTGCTATTAGCTCAATATGTTTTCTTTTGAAATTGAGCCATATGGAGGGGGGT
Source organism: Catagonus wagneri (assembly GCA_004024745.2). NCBI lineage: Eukaryota > Metazoa > Chordata > Mammalia > Artiodactyla > Tayassuidae > Catagonus > Catagonus wagneri. The sequence continues at coordinate 8,535,106 of PVHT021183629.1, read as the reverse complement.
TGATGCTTGATAATTTAGAATCATCCTGAGGTTTCCATTATAAAAGCAGCTACAAACATTTAAAGCCCAGTACACACTCATCAACATCCAGACATTTCTTTGGATATAAACTTTTGAAACTCCCGATAGCTCTTGAACCCTGGGCAGTTCAACAAAGTGAAGTTGAATTGTCCCTAGTTCTGTTAATTCTGTCTGTTTTGATATGGTCACTACAACAAACCAGACATCCAGTTTCCAGTGTTCTTTAGTCACATGTCACCTCAGTACAATCTCATCAGCCCCTGGAGTCAGGGGCTCTGTGCTTTGCGATTTTAAAAAACTGAAAAAATTTCTTCAAATACACATGATGTAATGATCTGGGCCTATTTTAGTAAATTAAAACTCTATATAGCTTCAACATCTTTTACCTATTACCTAAAAATGGTAAATTTCAAGGGAATGAGTTGAAAATTTGTAATACTGATCACACTAGGATGGGAGTCTGTCTTCCAATTTGTCACAATTATGACTTGATGGTGATGAAAGATTTCATTTCGGGGCAAATTTCTGTTTTGACTTGAATTTCCTCAGCTCTTTTTTATTTCGCCTTTTCCCAACTGAACTTTCCCATGTTTATGCCAAACTACTCAAATTCTTTCAGATGGGCGGCTAAGCCTGCCGGTTCCTTATGAGCTCAGTGGTAGGGTGTGTGTTTTTGTTGAGCATCCTGAGCTGGCTGGTTCATATGTGCTGCACTGCCTAGAGAGCCCCTGCTCTGTACACGCGTTACACACAGGAGGAAGAAGAGCGGTAAAGTGACCGATGAGGTTGATCAGTGAGGAGTGGCTTGGCAAGACTCCACACTTGCTGCTTCCTCAGCCGGGTGGTTTTGAGCAGTGGGACTTGAAGCAGACAGATGTACATTGTCTTTGGCTCCATCATGTACCAGCCATGACTTTGAACAGGATACTTAACCTGTTACAGATTTTCCATCTATAAAATTGGAGCTGTACCATCTACTTGACAGTGCTATTGTGAGGATTAGTAGACGCAACTTTTGTAAACCACCTGGCAGAGCAGTGTCCTTTCCTATTGACCATTACCTCTGATCGGAGCTTTCTCAGGGCAGCAGTCAATTCCTCTGAAGAGAATCACCCTCGTGGGGACAGATAAAACTGGTCTGTGAATCGGCTAGCTGTGTGGCGAGTTGCTGATCCAGAGTTGCTGAGCTGCCCAGCCTGAGAAAACACACCAGGACAGATGGGACTAAGCTGTGGACAGTTTGGAAGTCCCCAGGCTAGGGGTTGAATTGCAGCTACAGCCGCTGGCCTACACCACAGCCACAGCAGTGTGGTATTTGAGCTGCGTCTGTGACCACAGGTCATGGCAACACCAGATCCTTAACCCACTCAGCGAGGCCAGGGATCAGACTTGCATCCTCATGGATGCTAGTTGGATTTGTTTCTGCTTGTGCCACAATGGGAACTCCCCAAAGGATATATACATATATATATATAAAATATATAATATATATATATATAACATATAATGTAATATAATATATATATATATATCATTTTTTTAAAGGCCTCAAATCTTTATAGTCTCACAGAAAGGTTTCTATCTTAGAACCTTGGCAATGACCTTTTCTGTGAACTTAAGGCAAGCCTGAAATTACTGCATGTTCATCAACGAGACTTTTTCCAGCTCATTTTAAAATGCAAAGATAACATGAAAAGAGACCACTTCCTTTTGTCTTTCATGTAGTTTTAACATATTAACATGTTCTTAACATTAACTATTTAGAACCCGACTTCTCCATTACTGAGGAAACAAGGATATTGCTTTTTCTCTTCTGTAGCTTATCATCTTAATTGGCCGTGTTGTCTCCGCATAATGTTCTGTACTGAAGCCCTGAACACCAGCCACTTTGACAGATGTAGTGCCATGGATTGAATGTTGTGTCTTCCACAAATTCATATGCTGAGGCCCCAAACCCGGTGTAATAACAGCAAAGGCCTTGGGTGGTAACTGGGTTTGGATGAGGTCATGGGGTGGTACCCCTATGATGGGACTGGTGCCTCCAAAAGGGATGAAGGGACTAGAGCTCTCTCTGCTGTCTGCCCTGCAGGGATACAAGAAAATGACTCTGCAAACCAGAAGAAGGTTCGCACCAGATAATGGATCTGCTGGGACCAGGATCTTAGAATTTCCAGCATCCAGAACTGTGAGAAATACATGTTTGCTTGTTAAGCCACCCAATCCATGGCACTTAGTTACAGTAGCCCAAACATACATCCCAGGACTAAGTCAGATTAGCCAACCACTACTCAACTAGAATTATTTTTCTTGAGCTATGTTTTAGTATGAGGGCACTGATGCATGGTGGATGGGAGTAAGGAAGGAAACATTCCTATGAATCATGTTGTTTTATCTATCATCAGGATGTTGCCTGTAATGCTAGATTCCTCTTGATGAGGCTCATTAGGAAAAGCTCCCTGACCTTTATAATAGGAACAGTTTGTTTCTCTGAAGTAGTTGGTTTGCTTTTATCTTAAGACTGCCCTGAGCTGTATGATGGATCGACATTTCCTTCTCAGTGCTGCACCACGCAGATAGTAAGGTTAGAACCAAATTTAACACTTAGTTTTACATATTGGTAGAACTTTACAGGATAAATGTTTTGTATCTGTCCACTCTAGATGTTGTTAATGTTTGATGTTTGCCATTTATAAAGGAGGGACTTTATGTGATAAAATGTATATAGGTGTGCCAGAGGGAGTAGAGACATTTAAAGTGGCTTTAAAATCTTTACTTTAAAATCTAGAGGCATATTTCCCACTGTGACACAGCAGGTTAAGGATCTGGCGTTGTCACCGCAGTGGCCTGGGTTGCTGCTGTGGTGTAGGTTTGATTCCTGTCCCAGGGCATCTATGTGCTGCAGGCACGGCAAAAGGGAAACAAACTATGTTAAGGTAATTTTATGATTAAAATATATACATGTAGGCGAATCATGAACAAATCAAATAATATTTGTGTATTATATTCTTAAATGTTCATTAGCTTCAATCACACTAGTTATGTTAGTATTTTAACATTATATTCAGTTTTCCTTCTGAAGTATCTTTTTTCTCACTTGTCAAACATAACAGAGAGAATGTACAATGTTAAAATTTATTTCTGAAATGCTTTATTCTTTTAATCAGTACACATTATATTAAGTATAGAATTTCCTTAAAAATTAACAAATAACTCTAAATTTCACCGTTAGGACTTTGATATGGAGAAGGAAACATCTGGCTCTTTTTACATTTATCCAAGTTCTATGTAGATTCTCATGTTAAGGTTCTTTATTGTTTTTGTCCAAGTTGTGACAGCTAAAACAAAATGAAACATAAAATCATAAATGTTACCTTTTTTAATCACAAAAAAACTTATGCATTTAATCATATTTATAAACACTTTCAATGCACACTTTTATCACGGTAAAATTCACGCTTTCTACTTAATTCATCACATTTTTAGAATAACAGAGTATCACTACTAAAATGTTTAAGATTCATGATATTTAAAAAACTCTTGGCAAAAATGCGTATAAACATTACAGGTACAAATTCAATTAATGGAAAACAAAAACCTGAGAATAAAAAAGCCGCCCCCGCACAGTATTTGTTAATTGTTTATCAAGAGAAACTATTTCTTAGCCCAGATATTCATAGCTCATAGCTTCATAGTTGAACACAGCTAAGTGCAAAACTTCCATGGAACTCAACCTAAAGAAACTCTTTATATTCCAAAATCACTTTGCATTGTGAAAGATACCAGCCTTCCTCATCTCAAAATTTCTCATGGAATCCTAATTTCTGTAGAAATCTGCATATGCCTTCTTTCTTGGTTCAGCCACAGCAAACTTATAGAAAGTTGCAGCTCCCAGGGAGATAATGAATTAACTCAGTATGAAAATGTAATGAAAAATGTCATGTGTGACTTCCCTGCTGACAGTTCACTGTTCTATATACTTTAATGCATTTTTAAAAGAAATCAGAAATACATTTAGTATTTCTAAAAGTTCATTAAGAGGAAAGGAAAAGGCTTTCAAATCTGGAAAGCCAAGGTAAACTCCTACTGGACCAAGTCTCTCAGAGATAGAAATGATGAACTTTAAACAAATAGAAAAAATAACTACCTGAAGACATGGAGAACAACTGAAAATAGGCAGGTTCTAGAAAAGAATCAGCATTTGCAAAGAAGAATAGCCCTAGCTGAGATCTCTGGCTCTGTGGCTCTTAGCCTGAAGGCAGGCTGCCGTGGAGCTATACTGGCAGTTAAAATGCATAGAAAAGCTGGCAGTCTTTCTGGTCTGAAGAACCAGAGGTCAGAGTCTGAGAGCAACTAAAGCCACCAGAAGGTGAGAGGGAAATCCTGGAGAGGGCTAGTGGGAGTGAGCACTAAATTCTGTACAGACTTTTTCTAAATCTATTGTGAAATCCTGAACCACTCAAGAATGAGAGGGACTAAGAAGATTTGAGCTGCTGCCCAAAAGACAGTTTTTTTTTTTTTAATTATTATAGTTCTTACAATGTTGTATTAGTTTTGGGTGTACAGCAAAGTAAATCAGTTATACATATATAAACGTCTATTCTTTTTTCCCATGTAGGTTATTATAAACTACTGAGTAGATTTTCGCTGTGCTATAAGTAGGTTCTTATTATTTATTTTATACAGTAGAATTATATGTTATTCTCATCCTCGTAATTTATCCCTCCTGCCACAGTTTCCCTCATGGTGACTGTAAGTTTGATTTGGAAAGCTGTGAGTTTGTTTCTGTGAACTTGTTTTGTAAATAAGTTCTTTTGTATCCTTTTAAAAACTAGATTCTACACAAAGTGAAATCATATGATATTTGTCTTTCTTGGACTCATTTCACATAGTATGATAATCTGTAAGGTCCAGTCATGTTGCTACAAATGGCATTATTTTGTTTTTTATGACTGAATAATATTCCATTGTACACATGTACCTTTATCCATTCCTCTGTCGATGGACATTTCAGATTGTTTCCATGTCTTGGCTATTGTAAACAGTGCTGTAATGAACTTCTGGGGTGCATGTCTCTTTTCAAATTAAAGTTTTCTCTGTATATAGGCCCAGCAGTGGGTTGCTGGATCATATGGTAGTTCTATTTTTAGTTTTTTAAGGACCTCCATAGTGGCTGTACCAATTTACATTCCCACCAACCATGTAAGAGCATTTCCTTTTCTCCACACTCTCTCCAGCATTTACTGTTTGTAGACTTTTTGATAATGGCCATTCTGACTGGTGTGAGGTGATACTTATAGTTTTGACTAGCATTTCTCTATAATTAGTGATATTGAGCATCATTCATGTGTTTTTGGCTCTCTTCTCTGAAGAAATGTGTGTACATCCTCTGCCCATATTTTAATTGGGTTATTATTATTTTTTTGATATTAAGTGCATGAGATGTTTGTATATTTTGGAGATTCGGTTGCTTTGTTTGTGAAGATTTTCTCCCACTCAATGGATAGTCTTTGTTTTCTTTTAATGGCTTCCTTTGCTGTGCAATAAACAGCCTCTAAGTTCATTTAGGTACCCTTCATTTATTTTTGTTTTTATTTTCATTACTCTAGAAGGTGGACAAGTGTCCTGCCCATGTTTTCCTCTAGTGGTTTTATGGTACCTGGTTTTACATTTAGGTCTTTAATCAGTTTTTTTTTATTTTTGTGTATGGTGTTAGAGAGTGTTCTAATTTCATTTTTTTGCACGTAGCTGTCCAGTTTTCCCAGCACCACTTATTAAATAGACTTTGTTCCCCTGTATATTCTTGCCTACTTTGCTATAGATTAGTTGATCATAGGTGTGAGATTAGTTGATCATAGGTGTGTGGGTTTAATTCTGGGCTTCCTATCCTGTTATGCTGATTTCTATTTCGGTTTCTGTGTCCGTACCATACTGTTTTGATGACTGCAGCTTTATAATATAGTCTGAAGTCAGGCCTAATGGACCTGGAACTGGATTCCTCCAGTTCCAATCATCTTTCTAATGACTGCTTTGGGTATTTGAGGTATTTCGTGTTATCATATAAATTAAAAACATTTTTATTCTGTGAGGAATGTCACTGGTAATTTGATAGGGATTGCACTGAATTTGTAGATTGTCCTGGGTAGTACAGTCATTTTGACAACACTGATTTTTCCAACCCAAGACCATGGTATATTGTTCCATCTGTTTGTATCACATTTGATTTCTTTCATCAGCATCTTACAGTTTTCAGAGTACACGTCTTTGGTCTCTTTAGATAGGTTTATTCTTTGGTGTTTTGTTCTCTGTGATGCAAAGGGAAATGGGATTGCTTCCTTGATTTCTCTTTCTGATCCTTCACTGTTAGTATATATAAATGCAAGAGGTTTCTGTGTATTAATTCTGTATCCTGCAACTTTACTGAATTCATTGATGAGCTCTATCAGTTTCCTGGTAGTATCTTTAGGATTTTCTATGTACAGTATCATGTCATCTACAAACAGTGATAGTTTTACTTCTTTTTTTTCCAATTTGGAATCCTTTTTTTTTTCTTTTTCTTCTCTGATTGATGTGGCTAGGACTTCTGATACTACCTTGAATGAAAGTGGCAAGTCTGGACATCCTTGTCTTCTTCCTGATCTTAGTGGAAATGCTTCAGCTTTTCACCACTGAGAATGATATTAGGTGTGGGCTTGTCATATATAGCTTTTATTATGCTGAGGTATGTTCCCTCTATGCCCAGTTTCTGGAGTTTTTATAAATGTGTGTTGAATTTTTTCAAAAGCATTTTCTGAATCTATTGAGATGATCATATGGATTTTATGCTTCCATTTATTAATGTGGTGTATCACAGTGATTGATTTGGGGATATTAAAGTATCCTTGTAACCCTGGGATAAATCCCAACTGATGACAGTGTATAAACCTTTCTATGTATTTGCTGGATTTGGTTTACTAATTTTTCTTGAGGACTTCTGGGTCTAGGTGTATCAGTGATATTGGTCTTTAAGTTTCTTTTTTGTGTGTTATCTTTGGTTTTGGTATCAGGATGATGGTAGCATCAAAGAATGAGATTTGGGAGTGTTCCTTCCTCTGCATTTTTTTGGCAGAGTTTCAGAAGGTGTTAATGTTAACCCTTCTCTAAATGTTTGATAGAATTCACCTGTGGGGAGTTCCCTTCGTGGCTCAGTGGTTAACAAATCCGACTAAGAACCATGAGGTTGCGGGTTCGATCCCTGGCCTTCCTCAGTGGGTTAAAGATCCAGCGTTGCCGTGAGCTGTGGTGAAGGTTGCAGATGCGGCTCGGATCCCGCGTTGCTGTGGCTGTGGCGTTGGCTGGTGGCTACAGCTCCTGTTAGACCCGTAGCCTGGGAACCTCCATATGCTGTGGGTGCAGCTCTATGTAAAGGCAAAAAGACAAAAAAAAAAAAAAAAAAAAGAATTCACCTGTGAAGTCATTCAGCCCTGGAATTTTATTTGTTGGAAGTCTTTTAATCACAGTTTCATTTTCAGTACTTGTGATTGGTCTGTTCATTTTTCTTCTTTCTTCCTGGTTTGGTCTGGGAAGGTGTAGGTTGTCCCTTTTATTGGCATATAGTTGTGTTAGTAGTCTCTTATGATCCTTTGGTACTTTTGTGGTGTCAGCTGTAACTTCTCTTTCTTCTCTAATTTTATTGAGACATCTCCCTTTTCTTTCTTGGTCTGGTTCGAGATTTATCAATTTTGTTCATCTTTTCAAAGAACTTCTCATTGATCTTTTCTGTTGTTTTCTTCATCTCTATTTCCTTTATTTTTGCTCCAATCTTTATGATTTCTTTCTTTCCACTAACTTGGCATTTTGTTTGTTCTTCTTGCTCTAGTTGCTTTAGGTGTAAGGTAAGGTTGTTTGATACGTTTGTTTCCTGAGATAAGATTGTATTGCTAAAAGCTTCACTCTTAGAACTGCTTTTGCTGGGTCCTATGGGTTTTGGATCATTGTGTTTTCGTTTTCAACTGTCTCTAGGTATTTTCTTTTTCTAATCTTTAATTTCTTCAGTGATCCATTGGTTGTTTAGCTTTCATGTGTTTGTGTTTTTTTCTTGTAGCTGATTTCTAGTTTCATAGCATTGTGGTCAGAGAAGATGCTTGATATAATTTTAATTTTCTTAAATTTACTGAGGCTTGATTTATGGCTCAAGATGTGATCTATCCTGGAGAATGTTCTGTGTGCACTTGAGAAGAATGTATATTCTGCTGCTTTTGGATGGAATGTTCTGTATTATTTAAAGTCTTTCTAGTCTAGTGTGTCATTTAAGGACTGTATTTCCTTACTGATTTTCTGTCTGGATGATCCATTGCTTCAAGTGGGGTGTTAAAAAGTCCTCCATTATTATTATGTTACTGTTGATTTCTCTTTTCCAAAAGACAGAGTTTAAACTTCAGGTTTGACTAACACTCTTTAGAGAAACAGAATTCAGTTCCAAAACATAACATTTACAATGTAAAGGATACAACCTAAAATTAGTAAATATATGAAGAAACAGGAAAATGGGAGCCAATCTCTATACGGAAAAACAATGGAAATCATCAGTGAGATGATCCACGTGAGGTAGTTAAGAGACCAGGTTTTAAAGGCAGCCAGTGCAATATTCTCAATGCTCACAATGAATGAAAAGAAATCTCATAAAAACACAAACTATATTTTAAAAAAATGAAAATTCTAGATCTGGTAAAAACATCAAACAGCAATATGGACAGCAGAACTAAGACTTAGTGAATCTGAAGACAGAGCAACTTAAGTATAGACTTTAAAGAACATAATCCTCAGGGATTTGTTGGACACTATAAAAAGTTAAACATATATGTAAATGGGATCTCCCAGGGGGAGAGAGAAAACTGGACATACAAATATATGAAGAAATAACAGCTGAAAAATTCCCTAATTTTGGTGAAGGTACAAACTTACAGATTCAAGAAAGCTCAGTGATTCCCAAGCAAGATACACAGAAGTCATGCCTAGATACATCATAATTAAATTGCTGAAAACCAAAGATAATATTTTGAAAGCATCCAGAAAGAGATTAAACATTTCATATAAAGTTATATTGATCTGAAGGACTTCCCATCAGAAACAATGAAGGACAGAAGATAGTGGAATAACATCTTTAAAGTGTTGAAAAACTGAAAATCTAGGATTCTGTATCCAGCAAAGATATTCTGTATTCTTATCATTTAAGAATAAAGGTAAATTAAAGACATTTTCATCTAACAGAAAATTAAGAGACTCACTGCTAGCATACCTGGCCTACAATGAATGCTTTAAGAAGTTTTTCAGTCAGATAGAAATTAAAATCTATATGTAGTGACAAAGAACACTGGAAATCATCCCTGTATAAATGCAAAAGATCTCTGTCTTTATACACACGACTATTTGAAGCACAAACGAGAACACTGTCCACTGTCTTATAAGGTCAATGATGTATGCAGATGTAAAATATAGTGATCACAGCATAAATGCTGAATGTCTATATAGTTGCAAGGTTTCCACATTTAATGCAAGTGGCATAGTAGCTGGTCTATGAACAGTTAAAGATGTATATAATGTGATCTCTAGAGGAACCCTAAATTAATAATGCAGAGCTATAGCTAAAAAAAAAAGTCTGTGGATGAATTAAAGTGAAATTCTAAAAAGTGTTCAAATAATACAAAGACAGGGAGGACCAGAGAAAATAGTAAAATGACAGACCTAAATCCAAATCATATTAATAATTACAATAGATGTTAGTAAAACAACAGACTCCAGTTAAAAGACAAGAATTGTCAGAATGGTTTAAAAACTCTCAAAATAAGATCCAGATATATTCTACCTACAAGATACACACTTTACTTTCAACTCACCTATGAATTTATATTTAAACAGATGGAAAAGTTATAATATGCAAGATGTTAAGTATAAGAAGGCTAGGGTGCCTATATTAATATCTAATAAAGTAGACTTTAGGACAGAAAGCATTACCAGATATGTAGAGTAATACTGCATAAAGACAAAAGAGTCCATTCATCAGGAATATAGAACAATCAAAATCTGTATGTACTGAATAGCAGAACTAAAAAACAGAAAAAGGACAGGACTAAAGGAAGAGATAATCCCACAATCATAGCTGGAGATTTTAATCCCAGTCTTTCAGTACCTGATAGAACTAGATCAAAAAGAGAGTGAGAGAATCTAAGTAATGCTATCAACCACCTTGACCAAATGAATGTTTATAGAACTCTGCCCTCAACTTCTGCATAATGCACATTCTTTTTAAAGTGAATATGAAGTGCTTATTAGCAAGACGGGACATATGTTGGGCCAGGAAAGGGATTTAATAAGTTTTGCAACAATGAAGTCATATATAGAATGTCCTATGACAACAAAGGAATTAAATTAGACATCAGTCAGATACCTAGAAAACCCACAAATACTTGAAAACGACAAAAGATCTCTCTATACATGAGGTAAAGTAAACCACCAGGTAAATTTAAAATATTTCAAACAATGATAATGAAAATATGTCAACATTTGTGGAATGTGGCTAAAGCAGTGTTTAGCAAGAAGTTAAATTTTATGGCTTTCAATGCTCAACTTTTTTTTAAAAAACTAAAGTTAATGACTTAATAATTATCCAATATCAGAAGCTAGTAAAAGAACAAAGTAAACCCAAAGTAATCAAAACACAGGAAATAATAAAGTGTAGAAACCAATAAACAGAAAACAATAGAGAAAAGTAGCATTAACACTATCTGGTTCATTAAAAGGATTAACAAAATTGATGGAGTTCCTGTCATAGCTCAGTGGTTAATGAACACAACTTGTATCCATGAGGACTTGGGTTCGATCCCTAGTCTCACTCAATGGGTTAAGGATCTGGCACTGCCACGAGCTGTGGTGTAGGTCACAGATGCAGCTCGGATCCCGTGTTGCTGTGGCTGGCAGTTATAGCTCTGATTGGACCCCTAGCCTGAGAACCTCCATATGCCGTGGTGCGGCCCTAAAAAGCCAAAAACAAAACCAAAATTGAGAATCCTCTAATTAACCAAGAAAAATTCCATTTACATGATGTTCTAGAATAGACAAGATTAATCTATGCTGGAAAAACATTAAGACAGTGTTTTGGAGGCAGGCCAGAAGCAAGGATTAACTGGCAGAGGCCATAAAGGGAGCTTTACGGTGTAATGGTTCTATAACTTGATAGGGGTTTAGGTTACTCCGGTGAATAAAACATCTGACAAAACTCAGTAATGTACACTTAAGATATGTGTATTTCAGTGTTGTAAATTTTAGTCCCAAAGGGTAAAACAAGAACAACAAAAAGCTAAACAAATAATGAAATCTAGTTAATGATATTGGCACTAATGTATTAACGGGGAAGTGTACTGATATCTACAATTTACTTTGAAATTAATAAGGCAAACTGGAGCAATGAATAGAATGAAGAATGGAGAGAAAGACAACATATAAATCAAGCACAATAAAATGTTAATGGGGAATGTGCTTCCTGCAAATTGTCTTTAATTTTTCCTGTATGTCTGAAATCTCATAAAACCACTGGGCCACCATATGAAGGTTAAAAATACAAGAACCATATAATGTGGGTAAGAAGGCTCTGCTGGACAGAGATGAAAAGAAGAACTGCAAAAAACAGGGTAGTTATGATGCTGAAGGCAGCCAATGCAAAGGTAAATTATGGATGTTACTGGTTAGCCTACTAAGTATCCCAGGCAGTTTAAGCTTTAAAATTAAAGTTAATATAATTACCTGAGACCATTAATCAGACTAATACTAAAAGAATGTAAATACTGTCTACTTCAGCTACTCCTGTCATTAACTTTCAAGGTGAATGTAATTCTGCTGTATCAACTGAGCACATATAATCACCCCCTCCCCAAGAGTTACTTAATTTCTCAGCCCAATTTGTGATATACTTGGACAGTAAATATAAGGAAACACTGAACTGTATTTTGTGTGAGTACACTATGCCAATTTAAAAATTTTTGAATTAAAAATAGATTTGGGATAAGGGAAATAATATTGCTTATAAGAATTTCCTTTAGAGTTGTCCATGGCAAAACCTTCTATTTTTTAGCTCTGTGGCCTTTAGTTTCAGCTTTCAGACAAATATGATCATCTTGCTCTCCTTTGAAAAATATCAAAAGCAACTTAGAAACAAACTAAAAGGTACACTTTACCTGTTTTATGAACTGTGTAGCATTAAAAAGTTCACTGCAACCATATAAAATGTGCTTGCCTTGTTTCCCCTGTAAAAAATCAGAGACAGAACTTAGATACAAGTAGATATAAGTAACAAGTGATATTTTAAATATTCCCAAGAAGAGGGATTAGCTGTAATAAGACTTTTTGTTATTCCTTAAAGTTTTATTTTTTTTAGGGGAGTATTGGATTTTAGTGTACACATGTCTATTCTAAAATGGCATGGAATAATGTAGCAAAATGGGCATGGTTTTTTCTTTCTTCTTCAAAATACATGTGTTGGGTATACTTGTAGTGCCATTTACTCTGAAAATAGAAGGGATGTGATGACTGACACATTTCATGTGAGCAACAATCATTTGTAAAGTCTTAGGCCAACGTTCTTCCAATGTAGGATCTGTAACTACTTGAAAACATTTTCGGAGTTTTGTTATGCTGAAAGTATGATATGGTGTGAGTAGCATGGACTGTCATTTCAGACTCATTCGTGATAATACAGTATTTATATGTAAATATACCCCATTCCATTCTGTTAATTCTATGAATTTCATTCTTAACTTTGATAGAATGTTGGGACCCAATTATAGCAGTCAAACTTTTGACTGAACTCCCAAGGCAACAGAAATGAAAGCAAAAATAAATAAATGGGACCCAAACTTATACTTTTTTATACAGCAAAGGAAACCATAAATGAGTGAAAAGACAACCCATGGACTGGGAGAAAATATTTGCAAATGATGGAACTGACAAGGCTTTAATTTCCAAAATATACAAACAGCTCATACAATTCAATAAAAAAAACTCCAACCAAACTGAAAAATGGGCAGAAGACCTAAACAGACATTTTCTCCAAAGAAGACATACAGATGGCCAACAGGCATATGAAAAGATGCTCATCATCACTAATCATTACAGAAATGCAAATCAAAACTACATTGAAGTACCACCTCACACCAGTCAGAATGGCCACCATTAAACAGACTACAAATGGAGTTCCTGTAGTGCCTCAGCAGTAAGAAACCCAACTAGGATCCATGAGGTTGCGGGTTCAATCCCTGGCCTCGCTCAGTGGATTAAGGATCTGGTGTTGCCATGAGCTGTGGTATAGGTTGTGGATGCTGCTTGGATCTCACATTGCTATGGCTGTGGAGGAGACCAGCAACTACAGCTCTGATTCAACCCCTAGCCTGGGAACTTCCATTTGCTCCAAGTGCACTCTAAAAAAAAAAAAAAAGTTTACAAATAATAAATGCTGGAGAGGGTGTAGAGACAAGGGAACCTAACACTTGTACATTGTTGATGGTAATGTAAATTGGTACACCCATTATGGAAAACAGTATGGAGGTTCCTCAAAAAAACTACAAATAGAGTTGCCTTTGATCCAGCAATCCACTCCTGGGTATATACCCAGACAAAACTATTATTTGAAAAGATATATTTATCACTATGTTCACAGCAGCACTATTTACAATAGCCAAGACACAGAACAACTTTAATGTCCATCAACAGATGAATGGATAAAAAGTGTGATGTATGTACACAGACACACAAAATGCAGTATCACTCAACCATTAAAAAGAATGAAATAATGCCATTTGAAGCAACATGGATGGACCCAGAGATAATCATATTAAGCAAAGTAAGTCAGAAAGACAGATACCATATGATATCACCTATATGTGGAATTTAAAATATGACATAAATCAACATATCTATGAAACAAAAACAGACTCAGAGATATAGAGAACAGATTTGTGGTTGCCAAGGGAGGGTAAGGATTGGGAATTTGGGATTAGCAGAGACATACTATTCTATATAGGATGGATAAACAAGGTCCTTACTGTATAACACAGGAACTATCTTCAATATCCAAAGATAGACCATAATGGAAAATAATGAAAAAGAATATACAGATGTATAACTGAGTCACTTTGCTGTACAGCAGAAAATAACACAACACTGTAAATCAACTATACATCAATAAAATTTAAAAAAAGTTTTTTGACTGGAGAATTTTAAGTTCTCAATGCTGAAATTCTTGTATACATTGTGAACTTGAGGTAAATTCTCAAGATTTCTTTTTTTTTTTTTTTGTCTTTTTGCCTTATATGTAGAGCCGCTCCCTCGGCATATGGAGGTTCCCAGGCTAGGGGTCTAACAGGAGCTGTAGCTGCCGGCCTTCGCCACAGCAACGCGGGAACCGAGCCGCGTCTGCAACCTTCACCACAGCTCACGGCAACGCCGGATCCTTAACCTACTTAGCAAGGCCAGGGATTGAACCCGCAACCTCATGGTTCTTAGTCGGATTCGTTAACCACTGAGCCACGAAGGGAACTCCTCAAGATTTCTTTTTAATGTAGAAAGTTTATTCCATAACAAAGCAAATATGATAATTAATCAAGAAACAAAAAGAATTACGGCTCTGCAATACAAAAGAAGGACATCTGTCTGTGATGTATGAGTTGAACAAAGACTGCTGGCTGAATAAAATGTCCTAGCTGCCCTTCTCTGAAAATACATAAAACAAAAGTCACACCTCACTCACCTTTTTTTTCAAAATGAGATGGTAACATGCAACAATTACACAGAGTCATATAATCAGGATTCTTGAGGTGGTATTCACATAGGGTAGGGGTCGCGGTACATAGGGAAACATTCGAGAGGTATGAAATTTCTAGACAGAGCTCCCAGGACCCTGTGTCTCAGTAACACAACACACATTTCAGTAGAGATACCTTGGTCTCAGGGGAGCCCCAGTCTTGTACAAGGAGGGGTCTTTTATGCATCTCTGATCACAGAGCTAGAAGCAGGGTGCATGACCAGGCTTAACAGCAGAAACAAGAAAATATGACACAAACCAGGTACGAACCATTGATCTTCACATTTTCTATTAAAGAATGCTGACAAGCTAGTGCAAATTTCCCCCTAGTCTATCTTGAACCCTGGCACAGGCCTATATTAATCACTAGTTAGTACATTTCATTCAGGGTTGGCCAAACATCAGCACAGGGTATTAACTGGCTGATTAATCTTATATTATCCACATTCCCTCCATCCCCTCTCTCCACCCTTGATTAAGTTTCCTTTCTCCCTCCCTCCCTTCCTTCCCTTTTGTCTTTTTAGGGCCGCACCGCGGCATATAAAAAGTTCCCAGACTAGTGGTCAAATCGGAGCTGTAGGTGCTAGCCTACACCACAGCCACAGCAACAGGGATCTGAGCCGTGTCTGCGACCTACACCACAGCTCATGGAAACACCGGATCCTTAACCCACTGAGTGAGGCTAGGGATCGAACCTGTGTCCTCA
Organism: Catagonus wagneri; assembly: GCA_004024745.2. Taxonomy (NCBI): domain Eukaryota; kingdom Metazoa; phylum Chordata; class Mammalia; order Artiodactyla; family Tayassuidae; genus Catagonus; species Catagonus wagneri. The sequence continues at coordinate 8,519,552 of PVHT021183629.1, read as the reverse complement.
AGGATGCTAGTCAGATTCATTTCTGCTGAGCCATGATGGGAATGCCAAGCTTTCTTAATTCTAATCATTATTTTTCATCTTTCACAGCATTTACAGAATACAAAAACAACAGATACAAAAATTCTCATTTTTGTATCATCCAGTGAGGTACAGATTTAACACCACAATTTACTAATATTCTGGTATAAAATTATTAATTATGTACAAGTTTGATACTTCCTCCTTCCATTAAAAACTGAACTGTATGAAATGTACCAAAGCTTTGATTCAATGTGACAACTATGAACTAAATCTAGTTCATTCTCTAGAATCACCTTCCATCAAAAGAATAGCTTGTAGTGTCTTTAAGTCAAATTTCTAATACATTTGGTCACTGATATCAGTATTATCAAATGTCTTGTTAAAAATAAAATTAAGTTTATGAAATATATCACTGTTATACTAACTAGCAGTTACGTTATGAAGCTAGGGTAACATCATTACTAAATAAATCAGCTAGAATTATTATAGTATTTTGTCTCCCAACAATAATGGCACTTGCTTTGCCTGTTGTTTTGTGAGCTTAAAAATCAACCACCATGTTAGATTACTCTCAATTAAAAATTTCTTGGGAGTGCCTGTTGTGGCTCGGTGGGTTAAGAACCCAACACTGTCTCTCTGAGGATGCAGGTTTGATCCCTGGCCTTGCTGAATGGGTTAAGGGTCCAGCACAGGTCACAGATGCAGCTCGGATCTGGTGTTGCCATGGCTGTGGTGTGGGCCTGCAGCTGCAGTTCTGATTTGACTCCTAACCTGGTAACTTCCATATGCTGCAGATGTAGGCATACCCATAAATTTTGTCTCATACTACCAGGTTGCACCAACATGGGTTTCTAGTGTCATGGGGGAGGCTGTCATAGACCTACTAATTCAGTTTCCCCTGAATGAGGCTGAATGATACAAAAAAAGATGAGGATTATTCAGAACAAAGAAAACAGTAAGACAAAAAGGAATTCAAAAAAAAAGTTAAAAATACCCAGGATAATTAAAACTGGGTAGCTCAACAGATACTAAATATTAATGGCTCTAAAGGGCATCTATTAAAAATCCACAGCTAACATCAAATGGTTAATGACTGGACACTCAATGGTGAAAGACTGGATGCTGTGCTCCTAAGATCAGGAAGAAGATAAGGAGGTCTGCTCTGGCCTCTGGACATTGTGTTTGAGGTTCGATCCAGGGTGGTCAGGCAAGAAAAGGAAGGGAAAACATTCCAGATAGGTTAAGGAACACGTTAAACTAATTCTGTGAACAGATAACATGATCTTTTGTATGTGTGTGATCCTGTGTGTGTGTGTGTGTGTAACCCAATTAGAATAAATTAATTCAGCAGGGTTGCAGTACACAAACCAAAAATCAGATTTCTATACAGTTTCAATGAACAATCCAAAAATGAATTTAAAACAATTCTATTCAAAATAGCATAAAAAACACACAGGAGTAAACCTGATGAAAGAAATACAAAGCTAATACTCTGAAAACAACAAAAAAACTGCAAATCAACAACAAAAAAATCAAAGATATAAACAAATGAAAAAACACTCATGTCATGGATTAGAAGATTTAACAGTGTTAAGATGAAAACACTCCCCAAAACTTATCTACAGATTCAATGCAATCCCTATCAGAATCCAACTGGCATTGATACTGATTCTCAAATTCATGTGGAAGTGCAAGGGACCCAGAAAATCTAAAATAATCTTGAAAAAGAGGATAAAGTAGGACTCATATCTTGACTTTAAAACTGACTACAAAGCAATGGTAATCAACACAGTGTAGTACTGGCTCAAGGATAGACCTATGGATCAATGAGAGTCCAGAAACATACCCTTACGCATATGGTGAACTGATTTTCAATAAGGCTGCCAAGACCATTCAATGGAGAGACAACAGTCTTTTAATAAATGGTGCTGGGAAAACTTGGATAGCCATACGCAGAAGAATAAAGCTGGACTTACTTCACACTATATACAAAAATTAACTCAAAATGGATCAAAGACCTAAATGTAAGAGCAAAAACTATAAAATCTATAGAATAAAACTACAGAAACTATAGAAGAAAGCATTATGGGTAAGTCTTCATGACACTGGCTTTGGCAAAGAATTCTTAGATATGACACTAAAAGCACAAGGAGCAAAAGGAAAAAGATAAATGTTTATACTTTAAAGGACACCATGTAGAAGGTGAAAAGATCAAATAATGAGAAAAAACTTTACAATCATGTATCAAGATAAGGGACTTATATATAGATTATATAAAGAACTCTTACAACTTGGTGGTAAAAATGCAGAATAAGCCAATTGAAAAGTGGGCAAAGGATCTGAATAGATATTTCTCCAAGAAGATATCCAAGTGACCAATAAGCTCATGAAAAGATGCTTGACATCATAAGTCATCAGGGAAATATAATCAAAACTGCAATGAGATACCACTTCACATTCACCAGGATAGCCAGAATAAAAAAGTCAGATACCCAGTGCTGGTAATGATGTGGAGAAATCAGAACCCTCATACACTGCTGGTGGGAAAGTGCATTCACTTGGCAAACAATCTGGCAGTTCCTTATGTGGTTAAATATAGCTATGATGACCTAGCAATTCCACTCTGGGTCTGTACCTAAGAGAAATGAAAATACATGTTCACATAGAATTACACTGGCATATTACCTACTGTTCCAGGTGGACAGCAGTAGGTTTTATCTAGAATAGACACTCACTTTGGATTTGGATTTACATACCTGGTGAACAAAGCGAATACCTTTAACACCACAGCAGAAACTGTTTCAATTTGGAAAGGACACACTGTGCTGCAGGTGTAGTTCAAAAGCATGCCAAGAAGCATGTTATACAACAGTCTGACATCATAACCCGTATCCAACACAAAGGCGCAGACCAACTGAAAACTAAAACTGACATCTGAAATATCTACTTTCTAAATTAGGCACATCTCCTTCTGATAAGAGACAAAGAGTGGCTTGCATGATAGGATGTGTGTTAAAACATAACAGACATTTACTTAAAGGGGGAATTGACAGCAGAGAGATTGTTGAGATACTGTAGGAAAACCAGGGGAGGGAGGAAGTGGGATCGTAACACAGAAACCAATAAAAATTTCGTCTGCATTTCTAAAAATGTTTTTTTTTCTGCCTGATCTTGTAGTACAGGGGTATGAATTCCATTTACAAGGTCTGAAGAAAGGATTAACTGCAAACATGACATCCAGATGGTATCTCTAGATCTGTCTAAGGAAGGATGGAATGGGCTGTTTCTGCTTTTCACCTGTATAAAGTGGGATTATTAGTTTCTGCATTTTTACTAACCAGTGGACAACACAGTCCTATAAACTTGCACTTATCCAACCTACTTCCTATGACTGGGAATTGAGAAAGGGGAAAGTACTGGCCAATCTCATACTGTTGTCAGCTATGTATCAGTTGTCTTGCTGAATCTTGGTAGTCTTTTAAACCAGGGACCCAAATTCTGAGTGAAAATACTGACACATGGAAAGATGGAGAAGTCTTGATTCTCGGAAAGGGAGCCAGTAAGTAAACGATACAAAAAAAATTAAAGCTAACATTATCTTGGTACCTTGTAAGAGGCTGAGAGCAAGAGAATAATGCTCCTCGCTATGTTTATAGATGCCCATAAGACCTGCAGAAATAGCCTACTTTATTTGAAGTTGAAGGTCCAGATGGGTTCTGAGAGACTGTTGGAGGATTTTATTTGCACTTATCCATGTGCTATCTTGATGATGCTAATAACATCTACCAGATAAACACTTTAGAATAATTCTTATGCTTTTTTTAAATTTGTTTTACAGATTTTCACTTTACAGGTTTTATATATTCCAGAGGATCCCTTTTGAGAAGCAAAATTAGGAAACTGTTGCTGCTCAAAGGAGTACAAAAAAATTTGCTCAAAAGAGAGCCAAAGACCATTGTGTAACTATGAACCTAAGTGATAACCTGTTAAGAAACATACAAGGATAAGTGACATAAAATACCCACTACATCTCTGACTAGTCACAGTATCATGAGTCCTACTACCTATTCAACATATTTTTTTGTGGGTGGAGGAAGTAATCAAGGTAAAAAAAAAAAAAAAAAGCAACTCCGTAAAATGAAATCAAGTAAAGGATAACTTGGTGGGCTTACATATCATATCTACCATCGATAACCCTGATGTTATTCTGAAGGTGACTGATCAAAGAACTAGACCTAGTTAATAAACTGTTACGGTGAATCAATTTATTAATACATTTCACAAAATTAAAATTTCGTGGTGGAGAGAAGTAAGAGTTATGAGGCTTGTGCCTTAAAAACAAGTTTGCACTGGAATATCTGGTTAACTGCAATGTTTCTTTAAAGTTATACCTACATTTCACTCACTACACTACACAAATGATTAGTATGCTGGTTTTTATCTTTCTTGATTTTCTGTTCTCTAATGTAAAAAAAAAATTCAGAAAGTATGCTGGCAAATGTAATTAAGAAAGCTTAACCAAGGATGGGTATCAGTGCAGGATTAATTTCAGCTAGTCTGTTGCAACCCTGTGTTTACCCCTAGGAACATATCTGAACCAGCCATGTTGCTGACCCTTGGCCAAATCTCAAAGAAACAGGTTAATAAAGCCCTGCACGAGGGTCACAGACTAAGCGAAAACTTGCACTAGCTTGTCAGATTGTCTATAGAAATTGTGTAGACTGCCTGATGGTTTGCACCTGGTTTCTGTTATGTTCTTTTGCTTTTTGCTTTTGAGCCTAGTCATGTAGTCTGATTCTGGCTATAGGACTAGAGAAGGGTATAAAGACTTCTCCTTGTATAAGATGATGTTCTCCTGAGACCACGGTATCTTACATAAATCTTGGTGGTGATTCACATCCCAAAGATGAAGCATGTTCTGCGCAACTGAGATAAGATCCTTGGAGTTGGTACCTGGTAGTTCTGAAGCTCTGTGACATTTGCCTATATACTTTTTCTCCTACTATATAAAAAACCTCTACCTCTACTGAAGTCATGTAATATAGAAATAAGGACTAATCATTATTTAATGTTACGTGAATAAAGATTACAAAAGGTCATTCTAACAACCAATTGTTGCCTCTACATTTTAAATGGTATTTTTGCTCTTCCAGTTTCATCTTTTCCTTCACATTCTTTTGCTTAACTGTCTATCACTCCCTTTGCTGTCAGCTCTAAATAGCACATACTTCTAATGTGCTACCTCTAAAGTCCCTGTTTGCTGAAAAGGCAGACATTCCAAGTTTGCTGCTGACTTAGGTCAGTAAGATGAGAGAAAAGTGCTCATTATTCAGGTAAATGGGGTTCAGTAAATCATTTCACCAAGGGAGACTTTTTTGGAAGAAGAGCTTATTTAAGGTCTCTAAACATTTAAAGTCAAATAAAGATAGGTAGCTGCAAAGCACATTACATCAACAAGACACATTATTTTCCAGATCTAGTACAATTTTAGGCTAGAAATGAATGTGATAGGAAAACAATGAACATATGGGCCTTTTCCCCTAATTGCCAGATTTTCAAACTACTTCTATAGAAAAGGGGTTGTGTAAGAATCAAAAGAGCCAGCACAAAATGCCAATATGCTGAAAACATGGAACAACTGTGAAACCTCAAATGATAAAAGAAAATGAAGGCCAAATATACCTTTATGTAGTCAACAAGATTTTGATATTCAATGTAGTTTCCTCCTCCCACCACAAAAACGATTGCCTAAAAATGCAAATAGAAAAAAGTAGGTCAGTTTAAAGAAAGACGTACAACAGTATTTTAGCTTTCAAGCAACAGAGTGTGTACTATGGAACCTATTCCACAACTTAGGATGTTATCTTCTGCTAGCTAGTACTTTTTTAACTTAAGTGCCTGATGCTACTGCAGTTGTAAATAAATTTATTTCCGAAAAAGTCTATAAATTTATAATGTCTAATAATTTATAATGTCTAATAACATAACTCTACTACTCTACTGAGTAGTGAAAGTACAGATTTTTCAGAAACAATTCAGAGGAAAATAAACCTCATTCTTCAATTAAACAATACCAAATAAATCCAAAGAGCTTTTTCCAAAAGTCATTTGAATTTGACTCTATTATAAGAATCTTGGTTACTCCGAATTGGATTTATCAAGACTGGCATGCAGTAATCATCATAAAGCCGAATTGGATTTATCAAGACTGGCATGCAGTAATCATCATAAAGCCTAAGACAAAGGTATTTTTCAAGACTGATTGGTCACCTTTTCATCTTTCCATTTTAGGGGCAGAGAATTTTCATATGCACTTACCTCTTGGAATGGATTTTTATTCCTTGGAACTGAGCTGTAAAAACAACAACAACAAAGCCATACTGAAAATTTCATCCAAAGCTTTTCTTACGGATAAAATAGGCATGGGAAACGCTAACACGCACATGTGCTCATGCACTATTAGCTATGTATTTACAGTTCTTCTTTCATCTTCTTTGAGCCACGTGGTGAACTGAGATGCTGAGGAACAAATGAGACAAGGTACATGTTTCCTGCCTAGATGGGAATGGGGCAACCTGTTGACTTTAAAGTGAAATTCTAGAAGATTGAGAGGAAAAAGGAAAGAATGAGCAGCATCTTCCATGAAGAGTGGAAATCTGGGTATAAGGGGAACTGATAAAATATATACAGTGATAAGCTATGTGAAATTTTTAACATATTAAACAGATCATAGCTTGTTGGTATCTACATTTGTGAAAAAGCTATGTAAAGACATGTATGGGGAGGATAACAACTTACGAAAGAAAGTGGGGATTGAAGGAGGGATCTGTATTTTGCTGTAGCTTATTTACTATATATATTAATGCTACATATATTACATATTTGTATATTTATAGTATAATTCAAAAATACACTCTTGGTGTCTAAGAGATCTTTTATTTGTTTTTTGTTTTTTTTTTTTTTGCCTTTTGTCATTTTTTTTTTATGGCCGCGGGTTTATGGCCGCACCC
>PVHT021183629.1:8452114-8512421 GCA_004024745.2 Catagonus wagneri | reverse complement strand
GGGAACTCCTAAGAGATCTTTTAATACAGACATTTATATATATAATATAAAATATATAAATATAAAACATTTACATACAATTTATATAAAAATATATCAATAAATATATATATATATTGGCCGCAACCACAGCATGTGAAAGTTCCCAGGCCAGGGACTGAACCTATGCTGCAGTTAAGACCTATGCCACAGCTGCAGCAATGCCATATCCTTAACCTGCTGCACCACATGGCAACTTCTGACATGTATTTGTTCTGAGTGATAAAACAGGCTGTACAAAGATAACTTAGGTTTTCTTCATAAGCCATTTTTGAAAATCTCAACCAAGGAGAGATACTTATTACACCCTCTCAATTATTCAGAGGCTGATTCCACAGTTCTGTCTTTTCCTCATTTCTGTGGCCTGTCAATATTTCACAGAAGAGGCAGTACCTGCCCTGACTGAAATGCCTCATAGTGTTTAACTTCCTTCCAGAGTGCTTTACTTTCTCTAAGAGTAGACGGGAGAGGTGAGACTTAGGTAGCACAGCATTACTAGTTATTAAAGACCAAGATCTAACTGTGATGAGACAGCTCTGGAGAAGACTGAGTCTACTAAAAATAAAACTGTTTCTCTGTCAATGCTAATATTCCTACTCATTATCATATATAAACTACGGGAGGATTAAAAGAATTCCTCAGAAGTTTCTGAGAAGCAAAATATATCTACTGACGCAAATGCAAGGAAGGAAAAACTGTAAGCTGGAGAACATCAAGACAGGAAAAGGGTTGTAAATCCACCATTTTAAAGAGTACAATTGGTGCTTTTTTTTAAAAGTATATTTAGAGTTGTATAACCATCACCACTAATTTCAGAACATTTTAATCACCCTCCAAAGCAGTCCCATACCCATGAGCTGTCACTCCTTATTTTCTCCCTTCTGTGATTTTATTCTTTATCAAATTCTCTCTTGCCAGCTGCAGGTGCTATCAGTAGCTCTTTTTCCTACCAATGGTAGTATTTCTGGGGAAGTTCAGAAAAGAGAATACCAAAACAATCTAATAATCAACTATCCAGTAACTAGATTATCTGTTCTGACTACCTACAGGGATGTGAAAGCTTGGGATAAAGCAAAGATAAAGTTCTAAAAATCCCAAACATAAGATACAGGCAAGAAACAAGCTTCAACCAAGTTTTGGCACTAAAAATCATCCCTACAAGAAGGTTTTTTTCTTCTCCTAATTCTGCCTATTCTTTATCTTGTAGGCTGTTTTTCATACCACTAAAAAATTAAATCTTAAAAAACAATATCCATAATTAAGTTAACAAATACCATACTATGTTTGTCATAAAATACAGAAATTATTTGTAGAATGTTTCATTAACATAAAAAGTATTTACAGTAATAGTTCCCAGGGGCTTAGATATTATGGACAAGTTAAATAAAGAACAAAAACAACATCAATACCTGATACCTAACAAAAAGCTTCTCCTTTTTTTTCATTCGCTCCAAAAAAGTATTCATTTAAAAACACACAGATTATTCATGTTCTCCTCGCCCACACATAGTTTGTAATACCCCATCATTTCCTTAAAAACAACAAACATCTAAATGTATTTGTGTCTGTGTATATATTTAGAAGGAAAAGCATCAAAATGTTAAGTGTGATTACCAGTGATTATCTCTGGATAATGAGATAATCCATACCCTTTATTTACCCATTTTCTATATAATTTAAATTTTTAGTAATAAGCTAACGAAAAAATCAATAAAGTTATTTCCATTCTTGGTGGGGATGGGGAAACCTATATAACATATTATACAGAACAAGAGCTGCTTACCTGTCATTGCCCCGCAGCATTTTGGGATCAAAATATCTATAGTCATCAGTTTCCTATTAAAAAAATTGAGAATTTTACCATGAATATAAAATTTCTTGTTAGAAAGTTCAAATTTATCTTTAGTATTTTAAGAATACTTGATAAAAAAAAAGAACAAGATGAATCTACTAATGAATCTATTAATTCAGTCAAGTAGGTAACCACCAACACTTATGGAAATTACACAATTCTATAACATCTGTGAGGTAGTTATTACTGTTATCTTTATTTTTCAGATGGGTGAGCTGGGGTACAGAGAGGTTATCTAACCTTTCCTGAAGTCATATGACAAGTGTGGGAACTCTAGGTTTTGAACCCCTAGGCTAGTCAATGCCCCAGGTCTCAACCACTTTGTACAATGCCTTTCAAAAATATACCTATTTTAGGGAGTTCGCCTAGTGGCTCAGTGGAAAGGAATCTGGCTAGTAACCATGAGGGTGCAGGTTCGATCCCTGGCTTTGCTCAGTGGGTTAAGGATCTGGCATTGCCGTGAGCTATGGTGTAGGTCACAGACATGGCTCAGATCCTGCGTTGCTGTGGCTGTGGCGAAGGTGGGTAGCTGTAGCTCCAATTCAACTCCTAGCCTGGGAACTTCCATATGCTGCTGGTGTGACCCTAAAAAAAAAAAGCAAAAAATTTAAAAAAGATAAAAATAAAAAAATATATACCTGTTTTATAAGCTAACACACTTAACTATTTTTGTTTTTAGGATTTTATATTATTACTTATGTCTATGATTTTATTGAATGTGCAGAATACCTAATACAGGTTTCACCATCTCTCTTAATTGAAACCTCTGGAGTCAGATATATTTTGGAATTCTGAATTTAAAAAATTATAGATAAGAGTCCCCGTGGCCTAGTGGTTAAGGATCTGGCACTGACACTCCTATGGCTCAGGTCACTGCTGTGACACAGGTTCAGTCCCTGACCTGGGAACTTAGGTATGTCACAGACCTGGCCAAAAAAATCATATGGATAATATCATGCATAAACTGTATATAATCTGTTAATGTTTTTGTAGCTAAATATATGAATATTAACATAAAATAGGATAAAGAAAACTATAAAGTGGTTCAAATTAATGTTAGGTTTTGCTACCAAATGAGTTATATGAAATCTTTTAGTTTTCAGAACTTTTTGGATTTCAGAAGTTGTGGATAAAGGGCTTTTGGCCCCTATACTAAACTGGAAACAATCTTCTTGATATTAAAGTAGTTGGAAAGTACCACTTTACTGCCTATAAAGTAATCACTTCATAATCTCTGCCTCCCTTTCCTTCCATAGCACAGTCAAAGGAACTCATTCTTTTCTGGATGAGCTACCCAAATGTGATCAATGACAAACAATGCACTGTAGCCACTATCTAGTTCCACACTTAATGGTGGATGGTGCTTATCAATCACAGAACTCACTGAATCCAAATGCAGTGTCCTAATCCTTTAACACTTTGCTCCAGGAAACCACTATTAGCCAGAACCACAGGGAAGGTCAAACCTATCTGATATCTTACCTGATCCTTTTCTTTCAATTTACTGAATCAAGACAAATCACAGGAGAACACTTAATAAATATAACTATAAGAATGCATACAGAATTAGATTATAGCATTTTGAACCCTTTGAGATAAAATATGTTCCAAGATTACTAGTCAGGTCTAATTTAGTGCACTTTCGTTAATCTCTTCAATGCCTCCAAAGCAGTTTGTCAATATGGGAATAAGACAGGGATAACACAGGCTGCAGGTATCTGCCTCATCTAGCTGATGGATAAAAAAAAAAAAATGCTTTCAAAGCAGAAAATTTTACTTTTTCTAATTAAAAAATATGTGTAGCAATATACCTTTAGTTAAAAAGTGAATGTCAACAGAACTAGTAAATGAACTTACAGAACTTGAAGAAGTATTTGAATAAGACCTATAATTTAGCTACCCATGTATCTATGACAGAAATGTAGAAGACACATATATGCTGGAATGAGCAGTTGGCAGGAATACAGGAGTAATGGGTTTTGGTTCTAATTCTGCTACTAAAAATAGTAATGTCCTGGGAAAAGTCACTTAATGTCTCTTGGTTTCCTCTCTTTCAATGAGGTAAATTGGTTTTAAAGTTTCCTTAAATTCCAAAGTTCTATGATTCCATGAAGGGCATGGCTTTTGCCCTAATCCATACAGGACTGGTGAAAAATGTGGCCTGCCTAGCTCTGCCATTTATTAGCTGTATGGCTATTAACTTTGATAAGTTAATTGTACCAGTTTCCTCATCTATAAAATGAGAATAACAGTTCTTCTGTGGTGCAGCGGTTTTAAGGATCTGGCATTGTCACTTCAGTGCCTTGGGTCACTGCTGTGGTGTGGTTTCAGTCTCTGGCTCAGGAACTTCTATGTGCCACAGAAGGAGGAAAAAAAAAAAAAAAAATATATATATATATATATGTAGAGAAAGAGAGAGGATAATAAAAAAATAGTATTTTTCTTAGAAGGTCTGAATGAGGATTAAATGTGATAATACGTGAAAAATATTTTGAATGGTTCCTGACATGAAGTACACAAGAAATTTTAGTTATTATCATTACTATTATCATTATAAATCACCTCAACTTATACATTAGAGAGAGTAACAAAATATCCTGAACTTGCTTATTAACCCCTTATGGATTTGGCATCTAAAATTTTGCATTTATTTATAGCTATTTTTTGTTTTTTGGCGGATTTTAAATTTTTTTGGTCTTTTTAAGGGCTACACTGGTGGCATATGGAGGTTCCCAGGCTGGGGGTTGAATTAGAGTTGTAGCTGCTGGTCTACGCCACAGCCACGCCCTATCAGAGCCAAGTCCGCAACTTACACCACAGTTCACGGCAATGGTGGATCCTTAACCCACTGATGAGCAAGGCCAAGGATCAAACCTGTGTCCTCATGGATATTAGATTCGTTTCCACTGAGTCACAATGGGAACTCTGCATTTATTTATATTTTTAATCTTTATTACTGTTTTGGATAATATCTTCCAGAAATGTACTGCCTATTATGAGTAGTATTCCCTGAGACAATTAATCATAAATGTATACTTTTTTCAAGCTTTTCAAGAGGAGCTCTTTCTTACATATGCTAGGATGTAGTAATAACAAAGTCTATTATTACTACATTGTATACCACTTTCTCTATACTGATTCCAAGACAGAAGAATATGATCCTTTTTAGCTTATCATTACAGACAATTCTCTCATTCCTTTCACAACTGCAATTGTCCCCTTTGGGGCTTTTTTATAACATTACATCTTTGTTTTCACATAGGCAGATATTTAAATTTGTTTTTGCTAATTTCCTTTAATGTTGTTATAATCATGTTTTAACAGTTACAACATAAGGACACATTAATCTGAAGAGTCTGTTCTCACTCTCTTTCTTAGCCTGGTATAGTGATCCAGATCAACCCACACTCCGGCCTCTCTCTATTCCAGATAACCAAAGCTATAGTGATCCAGATCAACCCACACTCCGGCCTCTCTCTATTCTAGATAACCACCCTCTAAGTTACCAAAGTAACAGGATGGGCTGCCTTATGAAACAAACTGATGATTTTTATATTCCTGTCTTGAATATATCTGTTTATAAACAGATAGCTTGAAAACCCATTCTTTAAGTAAATGCTAACAATATTTACCCATTTGTCTCTCATCAATTTATCTCTCTCAATTTAGTTTCTTAGTCCAAAAGAATTTAGTTCCATCTGAACAGATACACTTAAAATTTTTAGTGTGCACTCCTCTAATTTAATTTTCATAAAATTAAACTGATCTGGTACTCTTTATAATATACCAACTGATGCTTACTAGATCTTTTTTATTTATAGAAACTTGTTCCTTAGGACATATACATAGAATATAATTTACATTTACTTTGGATGAGAGCTGCTAGAGTGGATGTAGCAGCTGAACCAATTCCCACTATCTGATTATGGTTATAAAGGCTCCTTGAGAACATGCTGTCTGCTGTGACTAAGCCCACAACAAACTCTGAGTTAACGGTCTTTCATAGAGTCTGTTTGGTACATTCAAGGATTTATAAGTACAGGATAGAGGAGACAAGATGGTGGAGTAGGACTTAAGTTCACCTCCTTTCATGAAAACACCAAAATCACAACTAATAACCATCAACAAAAAAAGACAAACTACTGAACAAGGTATTTTATACCGAAAGCCAAGGAAGGAGCCATAACAAGACAGTAGGAGGGGCAATTCATGATATAATCAAATCCTATAACTGCTGGGTGGGAGATCTAAAAACTAGGAAATGATTACATCCCAGAGGTCTCACACAGGAGAGTTCCGAGCCCCATGTCTGGCTCCCCAGCATGGATGGGGAGGAGGAGCCCTCAGAGCACTGGCTTGGAACGCCAGTGGGGATTAGGTGCAGGAGCTCCACAAAACTAGGGGAAACAAAGACTCCACTCTTGGAGGGTCCACACGGTGCTTCACATGCATTATGTATGACCTACAGAAAAAGCAGTGACTCTACAGGAACTGGGCCAGACCTACCTGTGGGTCTTGGAGTGTCTCATGGTAGGCTATAGCTCACTGTGAGGGCAAGGCACCAGGACTCTTGGAGAGCCTCATGGTAGGTTATGGCTCACTGTAGGGGGCAAGGCCTGAATGAGCTCTCCTAGGGGTGCCATTTTGGCACTAAGATGTAGCCTCATCCAAGTGCCTACAAAATCTAGTACTGGGATGATGCCTCAAGCCAATCAACCAACAGGGTGGGAACACAACCCCACCCATCAGTAGTCAGGCTGCCTAAAATCACCCTGAGCCCACTGCTGCCTCTAAAAACACCCTCTGACAAGACCCTGCCCACCAGAAGAACAAGATCCAGCTCACCCTCCAGTGGGCAGGCACAAGTCCCTCCCACAAGGAAGCCTGCACAAGCCCCTGAACAAACCTCACCCACAAGGGGGAAGACACCAGAAGCAAGAGCAACTAAAATCTTGCAGCCCATGGAACAGAGACAACACACACAGAAACACAAAATGAGATGGTGGAGAAATATGTTCCAGACAAAGGAACAAAATAAAACCCCCGAAGAATAACTAAGTGAAATGAAAACAGGCAGTCAACATGAAAAAAATTCAGAGTAATGATAGTAAATATGATTCAAGATCTTGGGAAAAGGATGAGTTCCCATTGTGGCACAGCAGTTAATGAATCCGACTAGGAACGATGAGGTTGCGGGTTTGATCCCTGGCCTTGCTCAGTGGGTTAATGATCTGGCGTTGCTATGAGCTGTGGTGTAGGTTGCAGATGCGGCTTGGATTTGGTGTTGCTGTGGCTGTGGTGTAGGCTGGTGGCTACAGCTCCGATTTGACCCCTAGCCCGGGAACCTCCATATGTCGCAGGTGCAACCCTAAAAAGCAAAAAAAAAAAAAAAAAAAAAGATCTTGGGAAAAGGACAGAGGAACAGACTGAGAAGAGAAATGTTTAATAAAAAGCCAGTTTTAAAGAACAATACAGTGACTGAAATGAAAAAATACAAAAAAGGAATCAGTAGTAGAATACAGGAGGCAGAAGAATGAATAAGTGAGCTGGAAGACAATGGTGGAAATCACTGCAAAAGAATAAAAAGAGAAAAGAAATGAGGACAATTTAAGAGACATCTGGGGCAACACTAAATGTACCAGTGGGTTTCTATTACAGGGGCCCTAGAAGGAGAAAAGAAGAGAAAGGCCCTGAGAAAATATCTGAACAGAGAACACTTCACTAACATGGAAGAGGAAACAGTCACCCAAGTCTAGGAACTGTGGACAGTCCCATACAGAACAAACCCAAGGAGGAACATGCTGAGACACGTAGTAATCAAAAGGACAAAAATTAAAGACAAGATGTTAAAAGCAACATATAGCATTCCAGGGATTCCCCATAAGGTTATCTGCTAAATTTTCAGCAGAAACTCTACAAGCCAGAAGGGAGTGGCACGACTATTTAAAATGATGGAAAGGGAAAAACATACAACCAAGATACTCTGCCCAGCAAGGCTCTTGTTCACATTCAATAGAGAAATCAAAAGCTTTACACACAAGCAAAAGGTAAGGGAATTCAGCACCACCAAACGAACTTTATAACATATGCTAAAGGAACTTCTTAAAGGTAAAAGAAAAAGCAGTAACTAAAAACAAGAAAATTATGAATGGGAAAGCTCATTGGTAAAGGCAAACATATAGTAAAGGTAGGAAATCATTCACACACAAATATATCAAAGCCAGCAATCATGAGAGTATACATGCAGGATATTGAAAATGCATTTGAAATTATGAGATCAGCAACTTAAAACAATATTGTATACATAGAGACTGCTATATCAACACCTCAGAGTAACCACAGACCAAATATCTATAATAGATACACACACAAAAAAGAAAAAGCAATGCAAACACAACACTAAAGACAGCCATCAAATCAAAAGCAAACAAAAGAGGAAGGTAGGAAACACCAACTACAAAAACAAAGTTCAAAACAATTAACAAACTGGCAAAAGGAACATATATATTGATCTCTACCTTAAATGTAAATGGATTAAATACTACAATGCAAAGACACAGACTGACTGAATAGATACAAAAAAAACAAGACCTATGTATATGCAGTCTACAAAAGACCTCTTTCAGATTTAGGGCCACATACAGACAGAGAGTGAGAAGATGGAAAAAGGTACTCCATACAAATGGAAATCAAAAGAAAGCTGGACTAGCAATACTCAAATCAAACAAAATAGACTTTAAAGACTACTACAGGGAGCAAAAAAATGACACTACGTAATGATCAAGAGCTCAATCCAAAAAGAAGATATAACAATTGTAAACATATATGCACCCAACACAGGAGCACCTCAATATACAAGGCAAATGCTAACAGCCATAAAAGGGGAAAATGACAGTAACAAAACAATAGTGGGGGACTTTAACACCCTACTTACACCTATGGACAGATCATCCAGACAGAAAATCATTAAGGAAACACATGTATTAAATGACACGTTAGACCAGATGGACTTCATTGATATTCATAGAGCATTCCATCCAAAGGCAGAAAAATACACATTCTTGTCAAGTGCATATGGAACATTCTCCAGGAAAGATCACATACTGGGCCACAAAGCAGGCCTTGGTAAATTTAGGAAAACCTGTCAAGCATCTTTTCTGATCACAATGCTATGAGATTAGAAATCAACTATCAAGGAATAAACTGTAAAAAAAAAAACACAAACACATGGAGGCTAGTCAACATGCTATTAAATGACCAATGGATCACTGAGTAAATCAAAGAGGAAATAAAAAAAAAAAACCTAGAGACAATGACAAAGAAAACAAGATGATCCAAAACCTGCAAAAGCAGTTCTAAAAGGGAAGTTTACAGCTGTGCAATCTTACCTCAGGAAACAAGAAAAAAATTTCAAACAACCCAACCTTACATTTACACAACTAGAAAATGAAGAACAAACAAAACCCAAAATTAGTAGAAGGAAAGAAATCATAAAGATCAGAGCATAAATAAAGGAAAGAGAGACAAAGAAAACAATAAAAAAGATCAATTAAACTGGAAGCTTGTTCTTTACAAAAATAAACATATGTGATACACCCTTGAGCCTCACCAAGAAAAAAAGGGAGAGAGCTCTAATTAATAAAATTAGAAATGAAAAAGGAAAAGTTACAACTGACACTGTAGAAATACTTAGGGTCATAAAAGACTACTACGAAAAATTATATGCCAATAAAATGGACAACATAGAAGAAACGGACACATTCTTTGAAAGGTACAATCTCTCAAGACTGAACCAGGAAGAAACAGAAAATATGAACAGACTAATCACTACTGTTAAGAAATTAAAACTGTGACTTAAAAACTTCCAAAAAAAAAAAAAAACTAAAGTTCAGGACCAGATGGGCTTCACAGGTGAATTCTGTCAAACATTTAGAGAAGAGTTAACGCTTATCTTTCTGAAACTATTCCAAAAAATTACAGAGAAAGGAACATTCTCAAACTCATTCTATGAGGGTACCATCACCCCGATACTAAAAGGAAAGATACCACACACAAAAAAAGAGAAAATTACAGGCCAGCCAATAACACTGATGAACACAAATGCAAAAATCCTCAACAAAATACCAGCAGACCAAATGAAACAATACAATAAAAGGATCATAACACCATGATCAAATGGGGTTTATCCCAGGGATAAAAGGATTTTCAATGTGATACACCACATTAACAAACTGAAGAATAAAAACCATATGATCATCTGAATAGATGTAGAAAAAGCTTTGGATAATATTCAACATGCTTAAAACAAAATTCCAACAGTGGGAATAGAGGGAACCTATCTCAACATATTAATGGCCATATATGACAAACCCACTGCTAACATTACACTTAGTAATGAAAATGTGTAAGCACTTCCTGTAAGATCAGGATCAAGACAAGGAGGTCCACTCTCACTCTTTTTATTCAACATAGTTTTGGAAGTCCTAGCCATAGCCATTAGAGAAGAAAAGAAAAAAAAAAGGAATCCAAATTGGAGAAGAGGTAAAACTATCCCTGTTTGCAGATGACATGACATGGAACATAAAAGTTCCTAAAGATGCTAACAGAAAATTGCTAGAGCTCATGAATGAATTCAGTTAAGTTGCAGGATACAAAATTAATACACAGAAAACTCTTACATTTCTATACATTAACAACAAAAGATTAGAAAGAGAAACTACGGAAACAATCCCATTTACCACTGCATCAAAAAGAGTAAAATACCTAGGAGTTCCCTTCGTGGCTCAGCGGTTAACGAATCCAACTAAGAACCATGAGGTTGCGGGTCGATCCCTGGCCTTGCTCAGTGGGTTAAGGATCTGGCATTGCCGTGAGCTGTGGTGTAGGTTGCAGACGCGGCTCGGATCCCGCGTTGCTATGGCTGTGGCGAAGGCCGGCAGCTACAGCTCCTGTTAGACCCCTAGCCTGGGAACCTCCATATGCCGCGGGTGCAGCTCTACATAAAGGCAAAAAGACAAAAAAAAAAAAGAGTAAAATACCTAGAAATAAACCTGCCTAAGGAGGCAAAAGACCTGGACTCTGAAAACTATAAGATGCTGATGAAAGAAAATGAAAATGACACCAACAGATGGAAAGATGTATCATGGTCTTGGGTTGGAAGAATCAATATTGTCAAGATGACCATACTACCCAAGGCAATATATAGATTCAGTGCAATCTCTATCAAATTACCAATAGCATTTTTTCACAGCACTATGACAAAAAATTTTAAAAATTTGTATGGAAACACAAAAGACCCCAAAGAACCAAAGCAATCCTGAGAAAGAAAAACAGGGATGGAGAACTCAGGCTTCCTGACTTCAGACTATATTACACAGGTACAGTCATCAAAACACTATGGAACTGGCACAAAAGAGAAATACAGATACAAGGAAAAAGATAGAAAAGCCAGAAATAAACCCATGCACCTATCTATGGTCAATTAATCTATGCCAAAGGAGGCAAGTATATACAATAGAGAAGATAGTTTCTTCAGTAAGTGGTGCTGGGAAAACTGGACAGCTACATGCAGAAGAATGAAATTAGGTTATTCTCTAGGAGTTTCCTTGTGGTGAAGCAGGTTAAGGATCTAGTGTTGTCTGCTGTGGTCTAGGTTCCTCTTGTGGCATGGGTTTGATCTCTGGCCTGGAAACTTCCACATGCTTTGGGTGCAACAACCCCCCCGAAAAAAAAGAACATTCTTTTATACCATAAACAAACACAAAATGGATTAAAGATCTTAGAGGAAAATATAAGCACAACACTCTGACATATATCACATCAATAACTTTTTGGATCCATGTTCTAGAGTAATGAAAATAAAAACAAACAAACAAAAACCCCAAATGGAACCTAATTTAACTTCAAAGCTTTTGCACAGCAGACCAAACCAAAAACAAAACAGAAAGACAACCTACAGAATGGGGAAAATATTTGCAAATGATGCAACTGACAAGGGCTTAATCTTCAAAATATAAAAGCGAAAAAAGAAAGCTTATGCAGGTCAATATAAAAAACAAACAAATCCAACAACCCAATTAAAAAATGGACAGATGATCTAAACAGACGTTTTTCCAAAGATCTACAGATGGCCATAAATACATGAAAAGATGCTCAATATTGCTAATTATTAGAGAAATGCCAATCAAAATTACAATTTATTTACCGTACACTGGTCAAAATGGCCATCATCAAAAAGTCTACAAACAATAAATAAATTGCACTGTTGGTGGGAATGTATATTGGTACAAGCACTATGTAGAACTGTATTCAAGTTCCTTAAAAAACTAAAAACAGACTACCATATGATCTAGCAATTCCACCCCTGGGCATATATCCAGACAAAACCATAATTAGATAGATACATGCACCTCAATGTTCACTTGCAGTACTATTTACAAAAGCCAAGTCACGGAAGCAATTTAAAACATCTGTCAAGAGAGGAATGGATAAAGGATCTGTGGTATATACATACACTGAAATATTACTCAGCTATAAAAAACAACAAAATAATGCCATTTGTAGCAACGTGGATGGACCTAAAGATTATCACACAAAGTGAAGTAAGTCAGACAGTGAAAGTGTTATCATAGAATATTACTTAAAAGTGGAATCATACAAATGAATATATTTACCAAACAGAAATAGTCTCAGAGACTTTGAAAGCAAATATATGCTTACTGAAGGGGAAAGGTGGGGTGTGGAGAGATAAATTAGAAGTTTGGGATTAACATGTACACACCCCTAGATATAAAAGAAATAATCAACATGAACCTATTCTATCACAGGGAATTCTCTATTCAATATTCTGTAATAACCTATATGGGAAAAGAATCTGAGAAAGAATGGATGTACGTATAACTGAATCACTTTGCTGTACACCTGAAACTAACCTAACACTGTAAATCAACTATATGCTAATACAAAATAAAATTAAAAAAAAATTACAAGTACAATGTTTTGTGCTACTCACAGGGTTTGACTTCATCTCCATGAGATTGTCCAAAATACGAGTAACTGGTAGATTCTGTGGATGAGATTAGTATTTTGTTAAATTTTAAAAGATTTAACAAACAAAAATTCTTCTCAAGTAACAAAACTATCTAATCAGTCTATAGTTTAGTATGCCTACCTTTCAATTAAACACATTCTAAGATTATATTTTTTGAGAATGGTGTCACAGATGTAAATATCCTTGGCACTACTACAGTTTCCATAAATAAAAAGCAATTTTTAGAAATGTATAGGCGTACACAGGTTTTACTACAAATATGTACTTGGGTTTTTTACTTTATTTGTTGGATGTTCGCCTTTTTTGTGTGTGAATATCTGTTTAGGGCTGTACCCATGGCATATGGAGGTTCCCAGGCTAGGGGCTGAGTCAGAGCTGCAGCTGCTGGCCTACGCCATACCCACAGCAACACAGATCTGAGCTGCGCCTGGGACCTACACCACCGCTCATGGCAATGACAAAGATCGAACCCGCATCCTCATGGATACTAGGTGGATGCGTTACAACTGAGCCACAACGTGAATTCCAATAGTCCAGAAATTATACACTGAAATCATGCATTTGTTAGTTTGAGTTCTTTCTTCCTCATACAAACTCCAGATGTTTGCTTTTTAATAAGAGTAATCATAAGACTTTGTTTTGATCAAATAAGAATCCTATGTTTTAATCTCCTTTTTTCAGACTGAAGTTTGTTTAAAACTATAATACTTTCAGTTTGTGAAAATATATGATATTAAATGTCCCAATGGAGTTTTTAACATTTTTAATGTATATTCTTCTAGTCAAAAAGATACTTGTGCTCTTTGAAAAAATGGGGAGGTGGATGCATACACAATTTTACTGACCATTTTTATTTTGCCTGGGATTAATTCCAAATTTTCAGTGATATATTGCATTGTCTTCTTACAGAACGAATCCCACTTTGAACATGAAATGTATAACACTGATGCTGGCAGAAGACTGCCTCTTGAAATGCTTAAGTACTTTGGCACAGAAATACTATGGTTAATTTCAATTTGACCATTTTAATCATTATTTTGAACATAACACAGGGGTACAGAAAATTTACCAAGTGACTATTACGTCTATTTAAAATACATTCCTACTGGGATGGTATTCTGCCCACTTTGAACTGGTATTTCCTTTGTGAACTGTACAGGATATTCTGGAAAGGACAGTTTTAGAGCTTTCACACAACAGAGGCAACAGTAAGTCTGACTATTCAAGTAACTATAGATAATATATTACTGTCTTGCAAGTTTTACTTTCTTTAGTTCATAAAACATTTTATTGTTACTAAAATGGACTATCACTAAGTTTTGAAAAAGCTGCTTTGCTTAGAAAGAAAATATGCATTTTTTTCTCTTTTTCTACATAGGCAAGTAAAAATCTTTTCAGATAAACTTAGGCAAGTAAAACTAAAGCTATTTCATTATGCTCTGATATTTGTGTTGGCCAGAAACTTCATATAAACAAAAGCACCAAATGTTCAAGCTGACTGAATGTACTTCCTGAATTCTATTTAGAATTTTTACAAAGGTAGCCCAAAATTTTACCTTTTGTTTCAAATACACTTCAGTTTGTACATTTCAAATAAACCTGAATTTGTTTATGTAAGAATAAGTCAAACCATAACTTTCTCTACAGAATAACTGGTTGCAGATTTAAATCTATAAAAATGCTTTATCCAAAAAAACCCCTATAGTTACATATTTATTCCAAGTAACACTAAAAGAAGATGAAGTACTTTGCAACATAAATGGAAGAAATAATTTTAAAAATTCTGGCATAAGGCAAAATTATAAATTATAACATTTTACTAAAATTAATATCCACTTCTCTATTTACATTTAACTCTGTTTAGCTCCCTGAATTGTACTATTAGATATGTACAATGGAGAAACATTCAAAAAGATTTTATGTAATTGATAACGCCGTAAGAGTTATATTACTTTTATGGTATTTGTGAAAATAACTGGAAATTTGAATATTTACACAAATATTTCATGATAATTCATTTAGTATAAAAATAAGATTTTTCTAAAAGGCACCATTATATTTTACTTTGTATTTTATAGCTCTGCTGTATTTGAAGATAAGCTCACCAAGAAATAGTTCATTAAATAATATAAGGAAAATTTCCTTCTAAGAGTTCAAAAGTTTAAGAGTACTGAGACAACTTTTTTTTGTTTTTCTTTGATCATTACAACCAGATAACACCAAAAGAATCATCTGCCACTGCCACATCGTACAATATTAACACACTGTCATGCATTAAGGAAAACTTCCAGTATAGATAATGACAAAGGAAATACATAATGTCTTTTAAAAGGCTTAATAAGAAAGCATACTTCAGGACACAACTACTGAGATCTGTCACCAACTAATGAACCTAGCCTAAATGAACAACTGACCTGAGTTAATCATTTAAGAAATTTTATATTAATAATTAATACACAAGATAACTTCTGCTAAACTGAACTGTGGCAGCTAACAGAAAACAGAAGAACAAAGCAATATAATTTTCTTCACTCAACAGATGGTCTGTTTCACTCATCATTAGATGCACAAAAAATTATGTACCTCAATAAAAGAGGTATAAATGAAATTTCATAAAATGAAAGACCATTAATTATTTTAAAGATTCCCAAGTAGGAGTTCCCATCCGTGGCAAACGAATGTTGAAACGAATGTGACTAGTATCCACAAGGAAGCAGATTGGGTCCTTGGCCTCACTCAGTGGGTTAAGGATCTGGCATTGCAGTGCGTTGTGGAACAGGTCGCAGATAGGGCTTGGATCCTGTGTTGCTATGGCGCAGGCTGGCAGCTGTAGCTCTAATTCGATCCCTAGCCTGGGAACCTCCATATGCCATGAGTGTGGCCCTGAAAAGACAAAAAAGACAAAAAAAATTCCCAAGCATATTTTTCATTGTTTTAAGAAAATGTTTTAAAAATAAAATGAAAAGCATTATTGTACAGGTTAGTAACTAAGAGTCCCACACACACGAATATCCTAAATTAAGGATCACTATTTCTAAAATGTTCAAATTTCAAATATATGAACTAGAAACATTACTTGGAGGACAAAATACAGTGAGAAATCCATTTCTAAAAATCCTAAATGGTTTTATGACCACAGTCACGTTTTATGATTTTAATCACTATAAAAATTTAAATAAAAACAATGTTGGAGTTCCTGCTGTCACTCAATGGTACTGGCGGCATCTCTTTAGCAACAGGACAGAGATTCGATCCCCAGCTTGGCACTGTGGGTTAAAGGATCAAGTGTTGTTACAGCTGTGGTGTGGGTCTCAACTGTGACTAGGATCTGATCCCTGACCCGGGAACTCCATATGCCATGCTGCCCTGCCAAAAGTTAACTCTGTCTCTGACGATATAACTGCATTAGATCAAAACTGAAATATGCACAAATATTTAAAAAAAGACAATCTAAAAACATTTTCCCCCGTATTTCCAGAATTGGCCGCTTATTGCCCTATACTGCCATCTAGTCTATGATGACTATTTCCAACTGCTCCTGTTGGGGCATCCCATCCTTAGGCTCGGGATGATACTCTGATGCTGAACTTGGCAGTGAAGCTGGAACAAGAGTTGCCACTGTCTTGATTATCAAAGTCCTGGAGAACGAAAAGCAGTATGTGTACCTCCTTAAAGAGAATACTTATCCTGGAAGACTGTGTTAGCCAAGTAAAGAATAAGATGGAAGTATGTAGATACTGGAAAGTTGTCAGTGAAGCAGATTGGAGGAAGGGGAGTAAGACGGATCATCTATTTCCAAAATTTAATATTATAAATCAGAAAAGGATCTGCAGAGTGAATCCAATACCCAAAAATATATAATGCATATTATGGCAATAAATCAAGAAACAGGATTACATGGATCCAATAAAACACAGGGAATATGCTATCATTCAGCCTCAACAATTATCAACTCATGGCAAATTCTTATTTTATCTATTCTCTCACCTACTCCCCACTACCCTAGGCTATTTTAAAAGAAGTCTCCAGTATTAAATCATTTTAGCAATAAGTATTTCAGTATATATCTCCAAAATATAAGAATTCCTTAAAAAAAAATCTGTAACACCACTATCACACACAAAATAGCCAGCAATAATTTTTTTTTCTTTTTCTTTTTAGGGCCACACACCTGTGGCATACGGAAGTTCCCAGGCTAGGGGTTGAATTGGAGCTGAAGCCTGCTGGCCTACACCACAGCCACAGCAATGCCAGATCCAGGCTGCATCTGTGACCCACACCACAACTCACTGCAACACTGGATCCTTAACTCACTGAGTGAGGCCAGGGATGGAACCTGCATCCTCATGGATACGTGCCAGGTTCATTTCTGCTGAGACACGACAGGAACTCCCCATCAACAATTTCTTTCTTTTCTTTTCTTTTCTTGTTTTTTGTCTTTTTGCCTTATCTGGGCCACACCTGCGGCATATGGAGGTTCCCAGGCTAGGGGTCTAACAGGAGCTGTAGCTGCCGGCCTTCACCACAGCCACAGCAATGTGGGATCCGAGCTGCGTCTGCAACCTACAAAACAGCTCATGGCAACGCCAGATCCTTAACCCACTGAGCAAAGACAGGGATCGAACCTACAATCTCATGGTTCCTAGCTGGATTCGTTAACAACTGAGCCACGACGGGAACTCCAATAATTTCTTAATACAGCTCAATAATCTTAATAAAGGCTATACAATGCAATTAGATGATATATCTTTTAAGTCTTTTTAAATCAATTGCATTCTACTGCTTGCAATTTGTTTCTAGCTCTGTTTTTTTGGTTCTTTTTTTTGCTTTCAGGGCTGCACCAGTGGCATATGGAGGTTCCCAGGCTAGGGCTGGAATAGGAGCTGCAGCTGCAGGCCTACACCACAGCCACAACAATGCGGGATCCAAGCCACGTCTGCGACCTACACCACAGCTCACGGCAACACTGGATCCTTAACCCACTGAGAGAGGTCAGGGATGGAATTCTCATCCTCATGGATACTAGTGGGGTTCGTTATTGCTGAGCCACAGAGGGAACTTCCCTGCTTTTAGTTCATTTTTAAAAGAGGAAGGATTTTAGCAAACAAGCCAAAGAAACAGAAGACTTAAATTATGCAGCTTTGCACTACTTTATTCATTGGCACATTCTTGTACAATTATACTCACATAAATATATTTCAAATCTGTGACTATTATTCAAATGGTTTTACATGATAGCTGATAGTTGATGCATAAAATTATGCTGCCCAAGAAACAAAAAAGTAAAAAAAGCTCAAATAAGTGACCTAAAAAGTGGACATAAGATATTCTATTCTTTCTAACTTACAACTTAAAATGCTTATTCAGATAAAAAATCCAAACTAATATTTAGAGATTTAAGAGGCACAAATTAATCGGAACTTTACAAGTATGAAACAGAATTCATTTCTATCATTTTCCTCTCTGACATCTCTTTTCTTAGTTCCCAACCTGCTCCATATCTTGCTGTAGCAGTTCCTCTAAATTTCAGAACATTAGGAGAATATAACTTTTAAAATGGCTTTCTGTAAGTTTTAAATATTCTAGAATGAGAGGTTTAAGTATTAAATTAACAAGATTACACTATATACACACATGTAAGTCCGATTTCGGAAAGATGTAGAGGCACAGGCACCAGAAATCACTGCATATTAGTACAACTCTTCTGGATGGCAATCTGGTAGTGTTTACTAAAAGCAATTAGAAATGTTCACCCTTTAAATGCCACTAGTCAGTTCTAGTAATTTATCATGTGGAAGTAATCAGAGATGAATATTCTCACCCAGAAAAACTGTAAGTTTTAAATGTTGAAAGTTTTAAGTTTAAATGTTGAAAACCTGGAGTTCCCTTCGTGGCTCAGTGGTTAACGAATCCGACTAAGAACCATGAGGTTGCGGGTTCGATCCCTGGCCTTGCTCAGTGGGTTAAGGATCCGGCGTTGACGTGAGCTGTGGTGTAGGTTGCAGACGCGGCTCGGATCCCGCGTTGCTGTGGCTGTGGCAAAGGCCGGCAGCTACAGCTCCTGTTAGACCCCTAGCCTGGGAACCTCCATATGGCGCGGGTGCGGCTCTACATAAAGGCAAAAAGACAAAAAAAAAAAAAAATTAAATGTTGAAAAGCTGTTTAAATGTTAGTTATAAAACTAACATTTAAAACTTAGTTGGATTTCCTTCAGTTTTTTCTATTTTTTCTTTCTTAAAAACAATAACAAAAAGATCACATTGAATTTACTGTTTTATGACTTCTATTTAATCACTGTCTGCCAAATCAACAAATATTTCCTCTAATTCTGAACCTAAAAAGTCTTATTAATGTCTATTTTAAAAAATGGCATGGTTCTCCTAGTACTGGTGACAGAAATGTGATAGAGATAATTACCAATCATTTCTAATTTTATCTCTGTAAGTGAGAAACTGCCTATATCAAAGTGGAATATTATTTACTATGTTAAGAATAGGAATGGGATTTGAGGTCACAGAGGATAATCTATTTTTATATTTATTAAACTTAACGCTAAATAAAACAAACTTTTGTGTTAGCACAATAAAATATTTAAGTCAATCAGTTTAAATACTTCTTAAAAGCATCATTCCAGGACATATATCATGCTAATCTAAGGTTCTAAGTTCAAAAAGTAAATATGATCATCTCAAAAATTTAAGTCTGTAATTTCTTAATGCTATCAGTTATTTGTGATAAGGATCCTTTTGTTTAGGGAATCTCACTACTTCTAATAGTGACATGTTAAGTAAAATATGTAATTCTCCTTAAAAATAAATTTAATCACATGTAGTTATACAATAGCCAGTCTATCTAGCGAAAGAGACATAATCTTAGGAACTGGTGGCTCACCCTTTGTCTCACATACAAAGTCATCTTGTCCACAGTTGGTAGTAAGCAGAATGGTGTGATAAAGATTTCTCGCCTGCACAATACTCTACACAGGCTCTTCTAAACTCCTTTTCAATTGGACCTTGACTTTTGGACTTCTGTGTCCATCTTTGAATTGTAATTTTAGAAAGAATCCTAAATCAGCTTATAGGTAAAAATCCCTCAATCCTTGATACCCGATCACCCTTGGTATCTCATCAGGTTCCTCACACCTTCTACCAATTCCAGGTGATGTCTGAACACACTAGCTTACCTTTAGCAAGAATACTGTTAGGCTGGGTTAGTCAAAATCACTTTTTTTTTTTCTCTTTTTACAGCCACACCCACAGCATATCGAGGTTCCCAGGCTAGGGGTAACATCGGAGCTCTAGCCACTGGCCTACACTACAGCCAGTCACGCCAGGTCCGAGCTGCATGTGTGACCTACACCACAGCTCACATCAAAGCTGGATCATTAACCCACTGAGCAAGGCCAGGGATCGAACCTGAGTCCTCATGGTTCCTAGTCGGATTCGTTTCTGCTGCACCATGACGGGAACTCCCTAGAATCACTTTCATCCCTGATGTTTCCTCTTAGTAATTTTCCATCCACTGATCCCTTACACTCTGTTCCTTGACTATAAATTCAGACTTTTCCTTAATGTATTTGGAGTTAAGCCAGTCTCTCTCTGACTGCAAAACCCCACTGTGGTGGTCCCAACATCTTTCACAATGGTCCCCCTGAATAAAGTCTATATTACTGTACTTTAACAAGTGCCATGACTCATTTTTCTTAACAGGTTCTGGGTTAAAATGTAAAGTACACTATGCTCCCAACTCAGGAAAGTACTGTGAACTAGTAAAAAAGTGAATTAAGTATTCAGTAGTAGCCCCTAACCAGAAGAGAGAGAGAATGGGAAGGACTGAAAATAATTCCTGAGAGAGATAATGAAGCTAAATACTACTTAGGAAATAATGCAACCTGGAATGTCTCTGAAGGGAAGTTAAGAAGTAATCAGCCTTTTAATTAAAGACAGCAAATTAGGATTTTTCACTGTTCTTTACTAACACTACATGGTTTTTACAATAAAATCTTACTTATTCAAAAACTGAAGACCTCCTTCGTGAAAAGTGCTATGGAAAATTCAAAGATGGGCAAAAAAATTCCTTGCATTCAAGGAACTTATCAAGAATTAAAACAATACATCTCAACTGTATCTCAATAAAACTGGAAAAAAAGAAGTAAAATATATGTCAATACAAAATACCATAGGTTAAACATCATTAGAAAGATCAAAAGTGTGGAGGAAGTTAGTTAAGAGAAAGAAAAGACCCAGTTTTTTTCTGAAAATGAGTAAATTCTCAATATTCAGATTGAAATAACTGAATAATTAACTCTATTTCTTTTCTTAATTTGGCCTTTAAAACCGTTCTCATTACAAACTGAAGCATCTGTGTGTGAAATATTCTATATCGGATTTGCCTAAAATATCTCAGTAAAAATAAGTAAAATTAAAAAATAGAGAAGATGAAAAAGATTAGCAGGAAGTTCTGTACTGAACCTTGGTCAAGGGTCCAGCAGAGTTTGATATACTGATACATATTTAAAAATTTGCATAACAGGAAGTTAAAAACAAGTTTTTTTTTTTTTTCGCTTTTTAGGGCCGGACCCGTGGCATATGGAGGTTCCCAGGCTAGAGGTCAAATCAGAACTACAGCTGCTAGTCTACACCACAGCCACAGCAACACCAGATCCTAGCTGCGTCTTCGAGCTATACCATGGCTCAAGGCAAAGCCAGAACCTTAACCTACTGAGCGAGGCCAGGGATCGAACCCCCAGCCTTATGGTTCCTAGTCGGATTCATTAACCGCTATGCCACGATGGGAATTCCACAAGTCAACTTTGATAAGAAACCAAACCAATTAATGAAGTATCTAAATATTAGAATAACAAAAACAAAAATCATTTAAAAAATGTCATGTTTAAAACCAATACACATACAAAAATACTCTCATATTCTTAAATAAACCAGTAGAGGACCCCTTGATTTTATCCTAATATTTGTAATCTGAATACATCTACGAAGCTGCTCTAGCTGAGCAATCTGTCAACATGTTTGTTCAAAAGTTACCAGTATTTTCTTCAAAAGTGTACTTACTTGCTGTTTCAATACTAGGTTCTTCACTCCTTCCATCACAAATTGTGATCCTGTATTCATGACTCGTGATAGGAGACTAAGGGCAAAAGAGGAGGATCACACTAAGTATGAATTACCTCTCCAATTTATCACAGATAAAATATTTATTTGATTACTCAACACATCCTGACGCTCACTGCACCTACCACCTTTGTTTTCACTAAATAAAAGTGACCTGAGAATTTCTGCCTCCATGGAAATCACTGCCATAATTTTATATAATACATTTATGGAAAATATTCTGACTAGTCAATATTAATTATGGCTATTAGTCAGATTTGTTTCCACTGAGCCACAATGAGGAATTCCTAGTTCATCTTGACTGTCTGACTTCAGGTCTATATCATCAATATTGATACAAAAATAGTTTTAAGCTTCAAGTATCTTCGGAAAATGA
Organism: Catagonus wagneri; assembly: GCA_004024745.2. Lineage (NCBI taxonomy): Eukaryota > Metazoa > Chordata > Mammalia > Artiodactyla > Tayassuidae > Catagonus > Catagonus wagneri. The sequence continues at coordinate 8,489,976 of PVHT021183629.1, read as the reverse complement.
AAAATACAACATTTTAAGAACAAGGAAGTATATGAAACCATACCATATAAAATATATAGACCTGATTTACAACATCTGGCCAATTTCTGCTATACAGCAAAGTGACCCAGTCATATCTATATAAACACTCCCTTTCTTATATTATCTTCCATCATGGTATAACCCAAGAGACTAGATAGAGTTTCCTGTGCTGTACAGAAGAACCTCACTGCGTACCCATTCTAAATGTAATAGTTTGCATCCACTAACCCCAAACTTCCAGTCCATCTGTTCCCTTCCCTCTTCCCCTTGGTAACAAATCTGTTCTCTGTGAGTTTGTTTCTATTCTGTAGATAGGTTTCTTTGTGCCATATTTTAGATTCCACATACAAGTGATATCATATGGTATTTGTCTCTTTTTGACTTACTTCACTTTAGTATGTTACTCTCTAGTTGCACCAGCCATACATTTTAAAATGACAATTTAAACTAAGGAAGCCAAAGGCATGCTGACATTTGTTTTGTATCAAACTGAAAAATCCTACATCTAAAGTGTCACACATTATATTTTTAAGGCGTGAAAGTCTAATTATGGTATGGAGTACCAGACTTGTTTGATCAGTTATTAAAAATCTGTCAAAATTTAAACATTTTTTGAAAGAGGGGAAAAAATAAACAAAACAATAAAAAAATACTTACCCCATTGGCTTAGTGGTAGTGTTGCCATAACTGGCAGGAGCTGAAGCCATCTTGGCAAAAGCCCTATGAAGCAAGAAAGTTACATTTAATAACTGATTATTTGAGCTTACGTTTAGTATCATGGCATTAAAATATCTACTCACTAACCATAACTTTTACTATGCAGAGTTTCTGAAAAGAAATAATTTTTCAACAAGTAAAATACAGTGTTTCGGCACAGTGTTTCAACTGTTAAACAATTACACAAACATTGATTATATAATTTGTAAACATATAAAATAATGTTCAAACATAGAGCAATGAGCACTAAAATACTGAGATTCTTTAAAAAATACAAATATGTTAGTTGCCCAAACTTCACAATTTTTCTTTTCTATCTGATTATTAATGTGAAATGAAGACTTTGTGTCTTAAAAGAACAATTGTGTACTAAGTTTAGTCTCAGCTGTTTTCCACATTCCATAATCCCCAGACATATGCCTTTGCTCCTAGTGTCCTTTGGGGGTATAAACTCACTGTCTTTTCCAGTAAAAACTATACATTTCCTTTTAAGAGTCAATTCAAAATCACTTTCTTCATTAACATTATTCTGATTCTAAGACTCAATGATTTTTCTTTTCAGTTACATACACACTTTTATAATGAAATGCATATAGTCATTTATTTTCAAACATTTCTAAATGTCCAGAATTACCTTTTAACTAAACTACAAAATTCTTGAAGGCTGAGGAAGAATATGGCAGTGAACTGTGTCTTAAAAAAATATTTTCCTTCTGGAAATATGGTCACCGTAGAGAATCCAGAAAACAGAACGCTCCTAGAAGAACCCTACACTTAGAGGTAACCACTGTTAGGATTTTGGCATATATTCTTCTCATCTTTGGACACATGCATATACAACATATATAATTTATAAACAAAATGAATATCTTATTGTACATACTATTCTATAACATTTTTTTTGGCTGCACCTGCAGCATATAAAAGTTCCTGGCCAGGAATCAAATCTGAGCTGCAGCTGCAACCTAAGCCACGGCTGCTGCAAAGCTGGATCCTTATCCCACTGCCCTGAGCTGAGGATTGAACCCATGCCTCATCAGTGACCCAAAACTCTGCAAAGACAACACCAGATACTTAACCTGCTACACCACAGCAGGAATTCCTATAAAATTTTTATAGTAGTGTGCCATAAATATTTTTATGTGAATCTCTGTTTTTTTAACAATGATTTCTAGCCAGTTAAAATGCTTTTGCAGGCAGTTCCGTTGTAGGTCAGCGGTAACAAATCTGACTAGTATCCATGAGGACACAGGTTTGATCCCTGGTCTTGCTTCGTGGGTTAAGGATCTAGCATTGTCATGAGCGGCGGTGTAGGTTGCAGACGTGGCTTGGATCTGGCGTTGCTGTGAGTGTGGCGTAGGCTGGCAGCTGCAGCTCTGACTTGAACTCTAGCCTAGGAACTTCCACATGCCGCAGGAGTGGCCCAAAAAAGCAAAGAAAAAAAAAAAAGATTTTGTAAATGGAAAAAAAATCTATCTAAATACTAGAAAATCTTGTGAAAGTAAAAAAAAGAATGAGAATCACTAAGGTGTGGAAGATGAAATGCTGAAAATACTGTATTTCAATCTAGACAAAATTTGCTTTAATACAATTAGAGAAATCCCAAACATACAATTCACAATTTTGTTCAGAAAGCAGGCTGTCAATCAACCGTTTCTAGCAGTTGACTGGAATGTCTGCCTTTAACAAAAATTTACTTTCCACCAAAAAAATATCTAAATGTAAATAAGATGTATCTATCTTTTAAAAATGAAGAAGGGTTAAAGAAAGACTATTACTATATGGCAGAGTGTTATGCAAATACTAAATACTACCACTGAAGATTACAGTTGATCCTTGAGCAACATGGGACTGACCATGAGAGTCCACTTACTCATATTTTTATCAATAAATATATACATTACTACATGATCTGCAATGGGTTAAATCCATGGATGTGGAACTGGGAATGCAGAGGGCCAGCCTACAATAAAGTAATACTTGGATTACTGTGCAGAGAGTTGGCGTCCCTAACCTCCAGGTTGTTCAAAAGTCAGCTCTATTTGAGACAATGAAAAACAGGCATGAGGAAAGTTATTGGGAAACTAGAATACAAATTGTTATTTATAACAATGATTTCCCAATTAAAAAAATAAATATGTAAATAAAAGGATATATACTAATGTTTACTTGCAGACTCTGGATGGGGCCATTATAGGTAAAATTTTACTTTCTTTTTACCTTTATGAGTTTTCTAAAATTTTCTTCAACTGGTAAAACATATAATCAGAAAGAAAAATATTACAAATTAGAAAATATATACTGTGTAATCATATAAAATGATGCCTGTCTTTCCTCTCATAAAGAATGAAAGGAAAAGAATGAAACCTCTCACCAATGGTTTGATTAAGGAGTTCCACCTAAGTTATAATGTAAAACACGATGAACTACACAACAACCAAATGTGTTAATGTCTATATATCACAAAAATTGGAAAAGATGGTTTTTAGCTTATCTTGCTAAACTAAGGTTTGTTATGTATTTTTTCTTATATAAGAACACAATGAATTAAAAGCAAATCTGAAAAAACAAAACAGATATATAGATAATAAAAAGCACTCATAAACTCACAACTCAGAGATAACCACTGTGTGAAGAATATGAGTAGTTCTCTCACTATGCAAATTTTTGACACAATCGGGATCGGAAAGGATATTAAATCCTCTAGCGTTAAGAAATTAATTACTCTAGTATTTTGAAGGTACTGTCGTAGAAAATTTAGAAAATAAAGAACCCCAAATGAAAAAACTTCTATTACTTGGAGTTACCCACTATTAGCATTTAAGTATATGTCACTTTGCTATGCAATTATATGTATAAATGTGGTAAGTCTACATATGCACACACACATAAACACACACAGATGAACAGAAGAATGGATTGGGATCGTACTGTTAAAAAATGTCACCTAAGTTTTAGCTCAATAGGGTTTCCCTGATTTCCTCAACAAACTAAGGTAACACTGACAACAAACTATCAACTTACCACTTAAATTTATTTTTTTTTATATCACTTAATAGGGTTTTAACACTACTCTGTTCATTTGTTTCCTTATTTGTTGATTTACTGTTTCCTCAACACAAACGTAAATTCAGTGAGAGCAGGGGCTTTTACTAGTATGTTCACTATTGTATTTTCTTTTTTTTTTTTGGTCTTTTTGTCTTTTTAGGGCTGCACCTGCGGCATATGGAGGTTCCCAGGAGAGGGGTCTTATCGGAGCTGTAGCTGCCGGCCTATGCCACAGCCACGGCAACACCAGATCCGAGCTGCATTTGTGACCTACACCACAGCTCATGGAAATGCAGGATCCTTGACCCACAGAGCAAGGCCAGGGATCGAACCCGCAACCTCATGGTTCCTAGTTGGATTTGTTTCAACTGCGCCACAACGGGAACTCACACTATTCTACTTTTAATGTCTAGAAGAGACAAAGGAAATATTTATTAACAAATCACTGACTAGTAAACTGTATTTTCACTTTGCAATATAACATGGCCATTTCCCAATGGTATTAAATAAATCTTCCATAACATAATTTTTAATGACTCAGTTGCATTTCTTACAGAAATGACATAATTTCAGTATTATTGCTGGACATTCAGGTAGGTTTTCAAAATTTAATACAATAGCTTCTAAGATTTTACAACTCCAATCACTTCCTTGGGAGTAACTCTTAAGAGAAATGCTGGGTAAAGGCTGTACTTCCTCATCAGTTAATTTTCCTGGATCCTTGGTACAATATTTTCTAAATCTTTACATTATGTTAATCTGCACTTTTCTGATTACCAGTGAAATTAAAACAAAATTTTAAATGTTTTTTGAGATACTTGTTCCAAAACATTTCAGTCTGACTTTCTCATCTCTTCAGTGAAGAAAATATAGGAAAAAATATGCCTAGGAAAGAAAGGTATCACCATTTTATATAAGGCTATGGATAGGGTGGCGGAGATAAGGAAATACTCATGCCTCTGAATAAAAAAAAATACTAAGACACTGTTCAGTTTTCTTAGTAACAGTCCCATCTTCTTGGAAACTTAACTGCCACTGTATTCTCTTAAATTATAAGAACTGAAGAATAAAACTTACTTCCACTGTTTGATATATTGTAAGGGATTAAGGTTGCATCCTGCATCAGTTAAAGCTTTTTTGTATTGCTCCAAATCAGCCTGAAATAAGAGTAATATGACAAAAAATTTTAATTTCATGAAAGAGAAGACGATGCTTTTGTTGTCATTTGATTAATCAAAAAGTTAGACCAAAGGCATGAGTAAGTAAGTACAGTGAAGTGGTATCTTCAGTGGGTAACTAAATGAGCATCTAAGACAAAAATCACGTATAATGAAAATTACCTTTGACAGGCTCCCAAATCACCTATAAAATATAGTATTCTGCCATCCCTCGGTAAATCCAACAGTGTTTTTCCTCCACTGCTGATACAGATTGTTTGTCCTTGGGAAAGCATTAAATGAAAGATCTTGCTTGACCACGAATATTTCAAAACTGGAAACATCAATTTAGGGGAACTACAGATTTAAATTATCCCATCGTATATTCACTATAAAGGTCCAAAGATATTAACTGAATAGCTGGTGTCCTACAATTTTTAAATCATTTTCTCTTTCTTATTCTTTACTGATGAGTAAAGTCTAGTTGAATTCATGTATAAGAGCCTATCACAGTGATTGCATTATAAAAATTTAAAAAGAAAGAAACTCTTAAGCATGCCCTCAATCAGAGATGTTCACTATTTTACATCTTGGGGGCTATTAATCTAATGTCAGTAGTCATGATTTGCTTTAAGCTTCTTAATGAACACAAACTTATGAAAAGACATAATTCTTACCAAAAATAAATAAGTGTGGTTAAATTAAGGAAAACTGAATTAATCATAGATTCCTAAGAAAATATTATAAGTAGGCTATTAGAACCCCTTAAGATATAATGCCCTCATTAATAAGAGCGGCATTTCTGGAAAGAAAACTCTAAGTAGTCCCCTCTCATCAGAAGTTTTGATTTCCATGATTTCAGTTCCCTGTGGTCAACTGATGTCTGACTAAATGGAAATTCCCAGAAATAAACAATTTGTTAAATCTTATTTAAATTATGTGCTGTTTTGAAGAGCACGATGAAATCTTGTGCCTTCCTGCTCACTGCCCAACCAGTGACATCATCTCCAGACATCTAACCGTTCGTTAACACTGTCATGGCTTGATGATAACAGGATCATGAAGCAGATGATCCCCCTTCAGGTCAGAAGGTCAACAGCAGTTGAATGCTACATCTCAATGCCTATGTCATTCATCTCACTTCACCTCATCACGCAGGTATTTTATCAGCTCACATCATCATCATAAGGATGAGTACAATACAATAGATTTTAGAGAGAGAGTCCACATTCACATAACTTTTATTATAGCATATTGTTATAAGCTGTTCTATTTTATTATTAGTTATGATTGATAATTTCTTACTGTGCCTAATTTACAAATTAAACATCATAGATATACACAGAAAAAATACATGGGGACGGTTTTGGAATTACCCACAGTTTCAGGCATCCACTGGGGGCTTAGAACATATCCCCCTTGGATAAAGAGGGGACTATTGTACTTTGTTACTTTCTTAAAATAAAAGTCAAGAGATATATATTCCAGGATAAAGCTGAATTGACCTAAAGCAAACACTGGGTTTAGAAGCCTCACAAGCTACCAGATATCAGAAAAATAACTGCTACCAGTAAAGGAAAGGAGTTTCCAACAGCCATATCATCCCTGAGGTCCTTAAGCGTCCTGCTCATCCAGTAAAATTAAACTAAGTTAACATTAGAAAGAGTTAACAGGTCTCTATCCCAGCAACAAGACTGATACCAAAGTCATGACTTGCTTTGACAGTAAGTCAGTTACCTCAACACATTAAAAAAATTTTTTTTTCCTCAAAAGCAATTGATGGCTCATTACAGAAAGAGAAAACAACAAAATATCCCACAATCTTCTCTTCCATAAAGAAAAAAATCTTCTAGAAATGAAAATCTGTCATTTTCCAATCATTCTTAGAAATTTACTCAGATAGAGAAGTAGCTATTTCACTGCAATACAAAGTGTCTCAACTTTATACGTATCATATGAAAGATGTGAATCTGAAGTTTAATCTTATGAGACTGCAGCATTTATACAACTTTTGGAACTTTAGGTATTTTCTTCCATGTGACTCCTCTATATCTATAACGGATATTAGTTTTAAAACAACTGCAAAATATTACCAAACTTTAAGTTAAATTCCTTGGAAGGAAAATAAGTATTAATGGCTGTAGCTTAAAGAAAAGGAACTTTTAATTTTTAAGATCATCATGAGAAATGATAAGACCAATCTTTCAAAAAGCAGAACAAACTCGGTTAACTTAGTTTAGAATAGTTATTTTCCAGAAATAAGAATTTTGCCCACTTACACTGAGTTCACATTCCAACACTTAAAAGTGGTGAGACATTTCATGAGTGGATAGTTCCCTTATTGACCATAAATACTGCTATAAAACTCAGCAGTAAATAGAACCAGCCTTAAGAAACTTTTTTCTTTTAAAGGAAGGCGTGAAGTAGTTATTTGGCCATAGTGATTTTTACTTGTATTTTTTTGAAACAAACGAGTATTCCCCCTTCTTCTCAATAACTGAAAACAGAGAACATACCTCAGAAGGTGCTTGCTGTGCACTTATATAATAGATAAGAAACAGCCTCATTTTATCTTCAGGAGTTCCTGCTATAAAGGGGAAAACAGATAAGGAAAAAAACTTTTAGAATTCTAGTTATGTATTATAGTCAATGCTATAAATTCAAGGCATACATAAATGTGACAAGAAAAAATAAAGTTTTTTTTTCTGTTTTTCATTTTTTTCTTTTTAGGGCCATACCTGCGGCATATGGAAGTTCCTGGGCTAGGGGTCAAATTAGAGCTGCATCTGCCATCCTAGGCCACAGCCATAGCAACGCCAGATCCATGCCGCATCTGTGACCTATGCCGCACCTTGGGGTAACGCCAGATGCTTAACTCATTGAGCCAGGCCAGGGATTCAACCTGCATCCTCATGGATACTAGCTGGGTTCTTAACCCACTGAGCCACAATGGGAACCCCGAGTTCTTTATTATTAGTCGTATTTTCTGGCTGCTCCCAAAGCATGCAGAAGTTGCTGGGGCAGGGACTGAATCTAAGCCACAGGAGTGACAACACTGAATCCTTAACCACTAGGCCACCAGGGAACTCTGACAAAATAAACTTCTTGATTCAACTGATTTAAAGCTATATAGGCCCTAAATTACAACTGTGTAAAGTGCAGATATGGAAAAAGATTAAATGCTGTGGGATTACAGGGATGAGATACGGAAGTATTTCTATTCTATCTTCAAAACTGACTATAATGTTTAAATTTATCTTTCAGATACATGCTCGAAAAGAAAAGAAAGGTATAGGTAGGGTAATCATACAGTTCTAAAATAGCATACTTTTGAGATGAAAAGTATTATTATTATACTAGTAATAATTACATAAGGATAACAGGTCTAAAAATGGGATTATCCTAGGAAACCAGTTGTATGGTTCCCCTAGGTACTGGGTTATGCAGCTATGCTGGCTAAAATCATCTAGCTGAACCTAAGGCCATACTTCTGAAATTGCAGCCACTAAGTATACATTTATCTTCTTTCTGAAGAAAAAGGGCTATGAAGATTTGGAAAACCCCTATTTATATGGTAAAACAGTTATATTATGCATATTATATTTGCCTGAAATTTTAAGACAAATGTAAGATTTCAGTGAAATTCTTGCTTGCAGTGGGTGCTTTGAGCTACCACTCCTACTACCCAAAGCCCAAGACTGTCCTGAGAAAATTATTATTTCTTCCCTTGGTTACTGGGTACGCTTTGGTGCAAAGTAGTATGGCACTGGTCATGTGTAACTCAGTTTCACTATTCAACAAATACCAATATGCACTCTCACTTCAAAATGTGTCTCAATATTCAAGAACTCAGAAATGCTGTACTTAATTATAGAATAAAAAAGAATTTTTTCAAAACATAATGAAAAATGAACCACTGATTTTTTTTGCCTTCAAATTATCCTTACTCCCTAAGTATGACAAAGATTGGTAATAAGCGTCAATGACAGGTTCTCCAAAGTTCTCGTTTACAAGTAAATATTGTATTTTATATTTTTCTTTGTTTTTTGTTTTTGCTTTTTAGGGCTGCACCCGCAGCATATGGAGGTTCCCAGGCTAGGGGTTGAATCGGAGCTACAACTGCTGGCCTATGCCACAGCCACAGCAATAACAGATCTGAGCCGTGTCTGAGACCTACACCACAGCTCACGGCAACGCCGGATTGTTAACCCACTGAGCAAGGCCAGGGATCAAATCCGCAACCTCATGGTTCCTAGTCAGATTCCTTTCTGCGGCACCACGATGGGAACTCCAAGGAGAAACATATTTTATAATGGCTACAAGTGTTAATAAATGCCCTAAAACCTCTGCTAAGGTTAAGAGCCATACGATGCCAAGAACTGGAGGTCATACAGTGGGTATAATGACATTAATCATAGTGGAACCAATGGAAATTTAAAAATTGTATGTATCCTTTACAACTGTGAATACTCCAGAGCCTGTAGCTACAGCCCGGATCTTCTGTCACACATAAGTTTCTACTGCAACTGCTATTTTTAAACTCAGAGCTTCCTTCCTGAACAATCTGATAATTTTAAGTATAATTAAGAGAGCTTCTTTCCTCCTTGGAAAATCTGAGAGTACGCTGTTGATCTGTTGTCCCGTCACTCCCAAATGTCAAAGACATTCTTCACTATAACTATCAAGATCAGAAAATCAGTGTACCCTCTAATCCTCAGATGCCGTTTTAAGTTTCCCTTTATTGTCTGTATAACATCTTTTATGAGAAAAGGATCAGTTTCAGAATCCTATGTTGCAAGGAGCTGTGATCCCTTACATAGAGTTGTCTTCTTCTATAGGAAACAATTCAGGTCTTTCCTTGACTTCATGGCCTTGATGAAGATTACATACTTTTTTCCTTTTTCTTTTGGTAGAATACCCACAGTTAATTTTTGTCTGATATTCCTCACGATTAGAATCAGGCTGTACATCTTTGGGAGGAATATAACAAAAGTGACACTGTATTTTTTGTACTGCATCCTATCGGGTGTATACTATTTCAATATGTCTCATTGCTGATGATATTCACTGTGATAAGCTAATCAGGGATCTATCAGGCTTCTCCACTGCCAAGTTGTTCTTCCTCTGTAATTAGTAAGTATTTTGTAGGGAGGCACTTTCAATCTGTGTAAATAACCTGTAAAATTTCTATTTTTTCAATTAATGTATCTGTACAGACTCATGGCTTTCTATTTCATTATGTTATAATCTGTTATTTCTTTTGATATGGTCATAATCTGGACAGCAGGGGGCCTCTTAAAGCTGACTTCCAGGTTCTTTTGACAGGTTCCATCATGTTCTGGATACTTTCTTTGCTTTCTGACACAACGAAGTGTTCTAGGCTCATTTTGTACTTTCTCTCCCTGGAATCAACATCATCTCCAAAGAGTTCTAGTGCAAAGCTCAATTTATAAGCTAAAATCTACTACTGGGTAATTGTTGCTCCTAGCCCTGCTCAACTGGCAGAGCTAGGGAATACATACATATATATGTATACACATACACAGATATATCTATTTATTTATTTGACAAATATTTAGTGAAAACACCTAGTCTACATGAGCGCCTCCAATTCCAATCCAATATTACAGAGTTCATTCTCGTTTTCTTTCTTTCCATATTTATAACTTCTTCTCTGACAATGGGAAACCTGGCTCCCTTTATATTATCTGATATATTTACTTATTTAGCCAGTGCCTTGTTTGTAACAAATATCCTATCTCTGCTACCATCTTCTTGCCTGCATGGATGTTGTCTCACTCCACCTGGGCTCTGATACCCTTCAATGGAGCCATCCTCATGCCAGGCTCTAATCCTCACCCCGCCTAGGCCGATGCTTGGTTTGTCCTATGCAGGGTCACCCTCCCTAACCTGATAGGGCGCTTATACTGTGTAATGAACTGCCCGCACGTGTGTACACTCCGCTCACTTCACCTGGACTTTGACACCTCATTCTAGATTACCAGCCCTCCCTCAATCGGTTATGTGGATGCCCTTCTCATGCTTCTCAGGTTCTGACATCCTGTTCTGGGCTAATGTGGTACTAGACTGTGACTTTGCCCACCTTTCTCTGTTCCACTTAATGTCTTTAAAAATAAATGGTTTGGAAAAGTAAGAGGAAGGAAAAAGAAAGATTATTAACACAAGTATTTGCTTCAACTTTACTCAAAACCTATTGTAAATAACAAGGAATAACAAGGAATAGCTCTCAAGTGATGGACTGAGATGCATTTTACTTTTTTTTCCACTATGAAGTATATATACCTGCAAAATGCTATTTCTCCCCACAAATTTAGCTTTCTAAAGATATGAGCAATACTAGCGCTTCTCAGTTTTTATGAATAGAATCTTATGATTATAAACAATTTGAAAATTTTATTATTTTCCATCTTAGAATAAAATCTAAAAGTCATACCAAAACTGTAACTCAAAAACCATGATCATTCAGCTGTAGAGTTTGTATATAAAATTATAAGCTGAATAGCTTATATGCTTTTTATTCATTCTTAAAAAGAAGTAATATTTGAAATGAAAATTCTGAAATCATCAACAAGCCTTTAAAGTTTAGAGAATTTTAGAGGCTAAAACCTATGTAGAGCTTAGGACCATTACAACTGAAAGCAATAACTAGATACTTTCTTTTTTTCTTTTGTCATTTTAGGGCCGCACCCATGGCATATGGAGGTTCCCAGGACAGGGGTCGAATCGGAGCTGTAGCTGCCAGCCTACACCACGGCCACAGGAACGCCAGACCCGAGCCATATCTGCAAACTACACCACGGCTCATGGCAACGCTGGATTGTTAACCCACAGGGCAAGGCCAGGGATCGAACCCGCAACCTCATGGTTCCCAGTCGGATTCATTAACTGCTGCGCCACGACGGGAACTCTAATAACTAGATATTTTCTAAGTACACAGTTATATCTTGTTTTAAGAAAATCTAACAAACAGGTATTTCAATAAATATAAATACAAAGGGACAGACTACAGAGTTTCTTTAAAAGTGAATTTCCTAAATATTTAAAACAATTCAGTTTTACATTTATCTTTTTTAGGAAACTCTTTAGTTAAACAAAGGAATTAGGAAGTGTATCACTTAGAGATGCTTGCTTTGAATGTTTTACCTTCAAATCTGGAATCAGCAGAAACTGAACTGAACTTCAAATGTATCACTTTAAACAAACGAACATAAAAAGTGCTTAAGTACTCCTCGCCCCAAAAAGTGCTTACATACTACCAAAGAAAAATTCAATAAAATAAAATGCAAATCATTTTTCTATCTTAGGAACTGCTATGCTACAAACTTTTCAACAGGGAATTAGCTCATTTAATGATCTCATTAAGTGCAAAGATTATGAGAAAAACAATAATTCTATTCAGATTTTACTCAAATTGAAAATACTGGATTCAACCTCAAATTTATGGTACATACCATCAGGATCTGATATTATATCTAGAAGAGATTTATCCAGAGTAGTTTTGCTCATTATCTTTTCTTCATATTCAAAATAAACATCCAATTTTCTTGCCTAATTCAAAATAAGTTTCAGATTAGAATACATCAAGTAATAAAAACATACTAAAGGCCTCTCAGCTTAAAAGTTTCTATTTTCTATGATCAATTTTAAAAACAAATATTCACTTCCTAACAGAATTTAAAGTTTTTTATTCTTGATCATACACAATATAAAAAACAATAGACTATTTTATCTTTTATGTTTGACTTACAAATTCAGAATTAACTCTGCATGTCATATGTTAGCAAAGATAAAAATCACACAGATCTCAATTATTAATTAGTAACTAGCATACAAATCACATCGCATTCCATGCAAGTTAATGTCAGGTAATCACATTATGTCTATTCTTTAGTGAGCAAATCCACATATTTTCATCCTAACTGGAAAGAATGTCACTCTAATTATTTTCAATGGTTTTTAAATAAATTGTGGAATTTCCTCATTAATTCTCCTACTTAATACTTTGAAGTTTAGAAAACAGAAAAGTAGTTAAACTCAGCTTTCTGTATGGTAGTTTTTCTAATCTAAAGTTTGTTGATTAATATTATCCAAACAAAATTAACATGTTAGGATATTTCAAGGTAAATAAAAAACATCGTTGACAAGTATCTATTAAATTATGCTTCAGATAAAACAAACAAAAAAAGGAACATGTTTTACTACTGAAGGTATTAACAATCTAAAAGTGAAAGTAGAAACCACTCATGAAATAAATGAGAATACTTAGAGATACCAAAAAAGAAACACAATAGAAATATAGAATATAAATTGATACATTAAGCTAAAATGACAGAATGAGATAAATAATTAACCAACTGTGGAGAAGGAAGTGATGAATTTTGAACTGTTCTGAAAGTGATTTGGGGGCATGGATAGACAGAGTTCATTTCAGTTAAAGGGATCAGACCAAGGTATCTATCATCAGAGTGGAGAGATCTGAATGGCAGACTCAGGAGTGCCTTCACATATGAGGCAACAGGCAATCATAGTCCCTTATTCCTATTCCTCAGAGTGGCACACAAGGCCAGAGCTTAAAATGGATGAAAGGTTAAAGTTTAAAAATCAAAGCAACATGGAGGTCCCGTCGTGGAACAGCGGTTAATGAATCCGACTAGGAACCATGAGGTTGCGGGTTTGATCCCTGGCCTTGCTCAGTAGGTTAAGGATCCGGCGTTGCCGTGAGCTGTGGTGTAGGTCGCAGACGTGACTCGGATCCCACGTTGCTGCGGCTGTGGTGTAGGCCAGCGGCTACAGCTCCAATTAGACCCCTAGCCTAGGAACCTCCACATGCCACGGGTGCGGCCCTAAAATGACAAAAAGGCAAAAAAAAGAAAGAAAAAAAAAATCAAAACAACATGGAGTTACCACTGTGGCACAACAGGATCAGTGGCATCTTGGGAACGCTGCGATGCAGGTTCAATCTCCTGTCCGACAAAGTGGGTTAGTAAGGACCCGGCATTGCCTCAGCTGTGACGTATGTTGCAACCACAGCTCTTCTAGAGTTTTCCAGCTTCTTTACGCAAAATAGTGCCTATATCCTAATAACACCCTCTTTTTCTGACACAAAAGGTAATATACTATATTCTTCTGTCTCGTTTTCACTCAACAATATATTCTACAGCAGTACATGGAGAATTTCCTTATTAATGAGGTTTAGATAAGAATTAATAATTCTTTAAGAGTTTTCCTTTTTATAAAACTCTTTGGCTCTTCATATTCTTCAGATCCCGTGATACAGGAACTATTTTAACTGCTGTGTAAAACTACTTTGAATAACAAAATAAATAGGAGATGAAGCCACAGGAATTGAAAAATGTGGTATCAAAAATGAACAAAAGAAATAGGAAATCCTAAGAAAGAGACCATGGTGGTGACCTTGAGAATGGAAAGGAAGAGACAGATATTTAATAATTAACACAGGAAGGAAAATAGTGAACAAAATCAAAGATAACTCCTGAAGAACTAGGATGATGATAGTAGGAACTCTGTTAACTTAAACGTTAGATTGGGAAAAGCTAAATAATCTGTACAGTAAAGCTAAGAATGCAAAGGGGAAGGGGATGAAAAAGTGTTAGGCTGACTTTCAGGTCCTTACAGTCTTTTCTAGCCAACTCTTCTGTTTCCACACTATTCACTAGGTTCAGTTCCCTCTGGTCACATCCATTAACTCACCGACTTTTCATTAAACACAGGATATGCTTTCAATCCTCACAGTTTAGGCTCAGGTTAGAATCTTAGCTTTTTTAGAATACATTTCTTCTCCATCACTTGCCCAGTGAAATCTACTCATTTTTCAAGGTCCAGCATCTTCGGAGCTTCTCTCTAACTCTTCAGTCTCTGTTCTTTCCCCTTTCTGCCCTGACCCCAGTTTTCTTCCTCACTGGAAGAATTTATTACTCCCTTAACTGTGTACTAACAGCACTTTATACACTTCTCCATAATAACCATGATCACACATTACTCTCTTTGGTTTATATGTCACCCTTCTAAAACTACAAACTCCCTAGATTGTGTCTAACTGTTTAACACTAGGACTCTAACCAGCATCTGACTCATAACAAGTACTTGATAAAATATTTGTTGAATTTTTTATTTTTATTTATTTTTTGTCTTTTTGCCTTTTCTAGGGCCTCACCCGCAGCATATGGAGGTTCCCAGGCTACGGGTCTAATTGGAGCTGTAGCCGCCGGCCAACGCCACAGCCACAGCAACTTGGGATCCGAGCTGCGTCTCTGACCTACACCACAGCTCACGGCAACGCCGGGTCCTTAACCCACTGCACAAGGCCAGGGATCGAACCTGCAACCTCATCGTTCCTAGTCAGATTCGTTAACCACTGAGCCACGATGGGAACTCCCAATATTTGCTGAATTTCTAAGCTAAAAAGAAGATATACGCAGATCAAGTAATCACCTTTAAAAATTATGAAAGTAGATAAATGAACTTCTAGAAGTGAAAAATGTAAAGAATAAAGTCTTTAGTGATTTAATATACAAAATTAAGTATGCTAAATGCCATAATGGAATCTAATGTCTGTACCTACATAAATCAATGAAGAAACATGATTCGCTGATTTATGAAGATAGAGCCATTAGATTCATTTTGCTCTTCTTGGTGTATTAACTTACCCATGGTTTAACTTCTAATGAGGAACAGAAATAGAATGTAAAAGCAAGTTAATTTGACTGCTAAATGTTAGCATTTCTTTTGGAGGTGATAGTATTCTAAAACTGCATTGTGATTATGATTGCACAATTCTGTGAATATACTAAAAATCACTAAATTGTACACTTTAAATAACTGAACTGTATGGTATATAAATTATATCTCAATAAAGAAGTTAAACAGAAATAATGTAGCATTTCAATATACCTTTTTTTTTTTGTCTTTTTGCCTTATCTAGGGCCGCACTGGCGGCATATGAAGGTTCCCAGGCTAGGGGTCTAACAGGAGTTGTAGCTGCCAGCCTTCGCCATAGCCACAGCAACGTGGGATCCGAGCCGCGTCTGCAATCTACACCACAGCTCACGGCAATGCCGGATCCTTAACCCACTGAGCAAGGCCAGGGATCGAACCCGCAACCTCATGGTTCCTAGTTGGATTTGTTAACCACTGAGCCACAACAGGAACTCCACATTTCAATATACTGATTGGGAGAGAGCCCCATGTAGGAGGGGAGGGAGTAAAGTAGAAATTTTCTAATCTGTAGAGGAGAACTAGCATCTGTTCAGTATCTGTTATGTGTGGGCATTTTACTTACAGCTGTGGCTTTCAAATGTTTTTAAACAGAGTATCTCAGGACCCTCTTTCTCAAATCAAATCTTCTGCAGGACCCTAATCATAAGACAGACACAAGTGACCCATTAAAGGTCTTGGTAGAGCTGTAGGGAACCAGAGAACAGTGTTCAAAAACTAAGAACTTAGACTACCTTATTTAATTCTCCAGATAATATTATGAGCTAGGAATTATTAGTCTCATTTTAAAGATGAAGAAATAGAAACAAAGAAACATAAATCTGTTCAAGGTTACCAGAGTAGAAGTAGTAGAGGGCTGAGATTCAAATCCAGGTCAGACTCCAATGTACACCACTGATAAAAAGTAAGGAAAATTATATTTTCCTCAAGAACAATTTATTGCTTCCTTTGTATGTGCTTTATAAAAGAAAGTATATTTGTCAATTAGTACATATTTGGGTTTTTTGGTAATACACATAATTTATGTATATGTAATAAAAGGTTATTTTGTCTAGAGATATAGTATCTATAAGTCCTTTCTCAATTTCTTGAAATAAGAGAAAATACTAAGAGAAACAACTTCTGTCCAAAAGTCTGATTATTCTTGTACTATACAGACTTAAAGGAGAACACAAACTGGAAAATAAGGGATACATCAAATTAAAAATATAAAACAAAATACCAAGATCAAGATAATAAACAGATCTTTGCTAGCTTCAATACATTTCAAGAATAAATGAACAAAAGGGAAAATTACAGAAAAAGAAAGGACTACGTAAGGAATACAAATCATATCTAGTGAATATAAACTCTGAGAGCCATGGATTTCTTAAAACAACCCTTTAGAAAGGCTAAGGGAAGAATCTGATTAAAAGGTTCGTGTTTTTTGCCAAATTTCAGAGTTATCAGTGGACAATCAGGCTGATGTTTTTCATTTTTCAGTGCACTGCCTCAACATTTATATCAAATTAACCATATATATTATCCAACTAAATGTACTGAATTTTCATCTACCTGTATTTATCATTTCGTCAATTTTAAATAAAGTAAAAGGTGTTGTATACATATGTGTGTATGTGGCATTTTTCAACTGGCAACAGTAAAGAACCTACTGGGTTTGGAAGTTCCCATTGCAGCTCAGCAGGTTACAAACCTGACTAGTATCCATGGGGATATGGGTTTGACCCCTGGCCCTGCTCAGTGGGTTAAGGATCTGAGCTGTGCCGTAGCTGCAGGTGCAGCTCCTATTTGATCCCCAGCCTGGGAACTTCCATATACTGTGGGTGTGGGCCTTAAAAAAAAGGAAAATGGGCCACAGACGCGAACAGACATTTTATGAAGGAAGATAAACGGATGGCAAATAAGAGTATGAAAACATGCTCCATATTATATGATATCAAAAAATTCAAATTAGGAGTTCCCGTCGTGGCTCAGTGGTTAACGAATCCGACTAGGAACCATGAGGTTGCAGGTTCGATCTCTGGCCTTGCTCAGTGGGTTAAGGATCCGGCATTGCCGTGAGCTGTGGTGTAGGTTGCAGATGCGGCTCGGAACCGCGTTGCGGTGGCTCTGGTGTAGGCCGGCGGCTACAGCTCCGATTAGACCCGTAGCCTGGGAACCTTCATATGCCGCGAGTGCGGCCCTAGGAAAAAGGCAAAAAGACAAAAAAAAAAAAAAAATAAAATTAAAATAAGACACCACTATATACCTATTAGAAAGACTAAAATCCAACACTGGCAACTCCAGATGTGGAGCAAAAGGATCTCTCACTTATCGCTGATGGAAATGTAAAATGGTATATAGCCAGTTTGACAGCTGGCGGTTTTTTACAATTTTAAACATACGCTTGCTACATGATTCAGCAATCACGTTCTCAGGTATTTACTGAAAGGAGCTGAATATCTATGTCCACTCAACAAACATCACATAATGCAGTGAGTGTGGCCCTAAAAAAAAAAAATAAATCACATGGATGTTTACAGCAGTTTTACTCATAAATGCCAATAGCGGAGAGCAACCGAGATGTTCTTCAATAGCTGAATAAATAAACAAGCTATCATACATCCAGACAATGGAGTGTTAGTTAACAATAAAAAGAAATGAACTATTAAGTCATGAAAAGATGTGGAAGGGTCTTAAGTGCATTTTACTAAGTAAAAGAAACTAATCTGAAAAGGCTACATACTGTATGATTCCAACTATCTGCTATTCTGGAAGATAATACTGTGAAGACAGTAAAAAGATCAGTGGTTGTCAGGGATTTGGGGGAAGGGAAGGAAGAATACATATGTGGAGCACAGAGAATTTTTAGAGCAGTTGAAACTCTTCAGTATGATATTGTAATGATGGATATATGTCATTATAGATTAGTCAAAACCCAGAGAATGTACTGCACATAGAGTGCACCCTAATGGGAACCACAGACTTTAGTTAGTACTAATGTATTAGCTTATCAATCATCACAAATGTACCACATTAATGCATATGGGAAACTGGGGATGGGTGGATATATGGAAACTCTCTATACTTTCCACTCATTTGTCTGCAAACATAAAACTGCTCTAAAAATATAAAGTCTATTAATTTAGAAAACAAAACCCCAAATAGACATGTATCTAAAGGAAAACAAAAGGGCGGGCCACACTTAATAAAGAGCGTTTGCAAAGTCTTGGGAAAATTTGTGTAGCTTTGAATAATAACATCTTTCATTTTTACTTTTTCATGGATATTATATAAAATAACTCACATCAGAGGAAAAGAATACACATATGATTTCACATGTGCTTCAAAAAAAAAAGCTAGCTTTAGGAGTGTACGGTCTTACATTGATATGAATACAGAGTATATAATACACATATAATTTGTTTTTATGTTTGCTATCGCAGTCAATAAGTAACCCTAGCATAGAATGTCTTGAGGTATTTACTGATATTTTCTTGAGGTATTTACTGATATATAATTGATTACTTTAAAAAAACATTATTTTAAAAAGTATACTTGTTTTATGAAATAATTTAAAAGTTGACTACTAAATTTTTATTTTCTATTTAAGCATTCATGGACCTAAAAGACTAGAACAACTGAGTATTTTTTAAAGGAATGAACACATTAAATGGTCAAATATTTTAATAAGACAACAGGGGGCCCCTACTCCTATTTTTTTTGCTGTTTGTTTAAATTACTTCTGAATCCATGGTTACTCCGAAAGGATTATAAAAGAGAAAAAACATTCTCATTACATTTTTGGTGGTTAGGTTTTAAGGAACTATAGTATGGCAGACAGACTAAGAGATTTAAAAATCAAAACCAAAGTTCAATTTCAGGCTCTGGCAGTTGGTTTTAAATCAAGCATTCAGTACCTTCAAGATTCATTTTTCTCTGTAGAATGAGGGAACATATCTATTATGTTAAATTAACTGATACACAAGCACGCAAAAAAGTTTGTTTTCTTTAAAAGCAAAAAACAAAACAAGAAAACACATGGTCTTATTTTTCAGCCAAGGATTATGATCTGAGGATGCTATGTTTGATAACAAAATATCTGTGAAGTATAAAAGTACTCTATAAGGCACTGTAGTAAAAACAAAATCATTTATATAGTATCTTAAAATGCATGTTATTTTTAAGATACTCTAATACTCATATAACAATCAGTGTGTGAATATTTTCACTAGATTAAAATAAGAACCATCTACAGAACTGTACATTGCAAGTAATCAATCAGTACATAGGAAAGAAAGCAAAAATGGCACTATTAGAAGGAGTCAGGTTGGGAGTTCCCATCGTGGCTCAGTGGAAACGAATCCAATTAGGAACCATGAGGTTGCGGGTTCAATCCCTGGCCTCACTCAGTGGGTTAAGGATCCGGCGTTGCAGTGAGCTGTGGTGTAGGTTGCAGATGCAGCTGGGATCCTGCGTTGCTGTGGCTGTGGCATGGGCCGGCAGCTACAGCTCCTGTTTAGACCCCTAGCCTGGTAACCTCCACACGCCGCAGGTGCGGCCCTACAATGACAAAAAGACCAAAAAAAAAAAAAAGTAGTCAGGTAAAAGAATGTCAAATTCTTTAAGGCATTTCATTAAGTGAGACATTCTTGACTTCACCTGATAAAATGAATTGGACCGAAACTGAATAATAATGATAAATGGCATGGTAAAAAGGTAGCAAGACAAAATACAAAAAGTTCCAGATTTGAGTTCCAACTCTGACATTAATTAGGGAGCATTTTAACCTTTTTTGGAGATAAGAGAAAGGTATCTTAATAACTTCACTGATTAAATGAAGAACATTTCACAAAATGTGTTTTACAGAATGCTAGTTCTCAGATTAGTTATAATAATCCCTAAAAGTGTTCCAAAGTCAAAGAGTTTGAGAAATACTATTTAAAGAAGTTTTTAAAATGCACGTATTACACTGCATTATGAACCTCCAAGAGGAGGATACAGTAAATTTTACTGCTAGCCTTATTTGATCAAGGAAGAAACCTCACTAATTTGTGGAATCGACTAAGAAATCTGTCCTAAGGTTCCTTCTAGCTTGATTTACTTCTACTCTGATTTACATATCCTAGATGCTCATTAATTTTTCTCCGTTCTGCTATTCTCAGTGTTATTATGATAAGTGACCTCAAACTCTGTAGAAGTCAAAGTGTAAATAAGTAAATAAAATTTGAGAAATTTATTTTAAAAAATAAGCAATATATTTGACTCTTCATTTCAATTCTGCGTAACTCTTTGCATTTAACCTACTGCATATTGCTCTAAGGAAAAAACTGTAAAAAGATCATTTAAAACAGATCAGTCAAAATCTAGTCAGAGAATTCTGATATAGTATAGCAAATTTCTTCCCTCCTGTGTTTAGCAGGGTAGTGATCAGTTAATCAAAGTCGATTAATAAAAAGAATGAAGAAGGGTCTGTGTTACACATTTTAACACTGCTTTTTAACTAAAGATCTAAAACGTTTGTTTGTCAGTCTTGATGTAGATCCAAGACCTTTTCCTTGAGTACTGAGGTCCACTGCCTGAAATTTTTTTTCTTTCTTGCATTTGCACACCTATAGGTGATCACCTACAACTTCTAGTTTTTCTCTTTGAAGTGAAATAAA
Source organism: Catagonus wagneri (assembly GCA_004024745.2). NCBI lineage: Eukaryota > Metazoa > Chordata > Mammalia > Artiodactyla > Tayassuidae > Catagonus > Catagonus wagneri. The sequence continues at coordinate 8,468,636 of PVHT021183629.1, read as the reverse complement.
AAAAAGATTATAGACATTTACAAAGCAATTTTAGTATTTTTTCAAGATTTTCCAATGTTTTACAGTTGTTTTTTACCCGCTACAAAATTAAGCAATAATTAAGTCATCATCTTTGAGTCTAATGCATGTAAATTAGTTTTATAGAAACAATCCTCTTTTTCTATTCATACTATTGACATAAATAGATTGTAGTCAAATACAAATAACTCTACGGTAAGCAAAAAATTCAACCTACCAAAATTCATACTAGCTGTCAACTGTCAGCATGTCAACAATGTGGCTAGCAACTTCTGTTTTATTAAGGGAATAAAGGGCATCAGTTAATGTCATGTGTTGACCAGTGGAGATGAGTTCAGTTTCTACTTTATTTTCCCCTAGGAAAGATAAAGAAGTTGAGCCAAAGAAAAAATAGTCTTCTGCAAGAGGGCCTGTAGTTAAAGACAGCATTGCTACCATGGGCTAAGCTTTATTCCAAATGTAGATCTAAGGCAGTACATGTCTGCTTGACCAGATGATATCTTTAGACTTAATTCAAGACCTCTTAACCTTCTCTACAAGAAGCAAACAATAATGAAGATTCAATATCAATGAAGCCTTGATCCAAAATAGCTTACTAGCAACTTATACTTTGCCAGCTACCTTGGGATGAAGCATTCAGATATGAAAGTGCTTCCTCTTTGGTGTGCGCATTAGGAGAAAGAGCACCTAATACCATTTCTTTCTCTCATCTACTATGTCTCCTTTTTTTTTTTTTGGTCTCTTGTCATTTTAGGGCTGCATCCACGGCATATGGAGGTTCCCAGGCTAGGGGTCTAATCAGAGCTACAGCTGCCAGCGTACACCACAGCCATAGCAACGTGGGATCTGAGCCTCGTCTGTGACCTACACCACAGCTCACAGCAACGCCGGATCCTTAACCCACTGAGCGAGGCCAGGTATCGAACCCACAACCTCATGGTTCCTCGTCGGATTTGTTTCACTGAGCCATGACAGGAACTCCTCATCTACTATGTCTTACATGCAGATAACTTTTCCTTTTCTTAGTTTTCTGATGGTTAGAGAATATCTAATTCAGTGTGACTATGCAGGTGAGACACAATGATTAAAATAAATTGAAATTCGTCTATGCATTATTTAAATAATCTCAGAACCCACTTCTTAACAACCAGAAAGTATAGAAAAGTCTTAAAATATGGATTCAACAAATAAGGATTCAATAATTTAATCTATTAGATGAAAGTTAACTTTCCAAGCCAATAAAATTCTTAGAACATCAATAAATTTACATGATAATATTTGCCAAATTTGTCACAAACTCCTGTGCTCCTTCTAACTTTCCACCAAAGTATCAACTGCTGGACAACTACCTGGACATCTAAAGAAGTTAATCTCTTCTAGCATTCTGCTTCAGAAATGATCTAAGGCAATATATGAAGCACAAACCCCTCAAAATTAAATACTTAATAAACCTGACCAAGGAGGTGAAAAACTTACACACTGAGAAGTATGAAACATTAATCAAGGAAATTAAAAAGGATTCAAAGAAATGGAAAGATATCCCATGCTCCTGGATTGAAAGAATGGTGTCAAAATGGCATACTGCCCAAAGTAATCTACTGATTTTATGTGATCCTTATCAAATTACCCACGACATTTTTCACAGAACTAGAACAAACAATCCAAAAATTTATACAGAACCATAAAAAAACCCAGAATTGCCAAAGCAATCCTGAGGGAAAAGCAAAGCTGGAGGCATAACTCTCCCAGGCTTCAGACAATATTACAAGGCTACAGTAGTCAAGACAGTGTGGTACTGGCACAAAAACAGATACATGGACCAGCGGAATGGAAGAGAGAACCCAGAAATAAAACCAGACACCTTTGATCAATTAATCTTTGACAAAGGATCCAAGAATAAAGAATGGGAAAAAGACAGTCTCTTCAGGAAGTAGTGCTGGCAAAACTGGATAGCTGCATGTAAATCAATGAAACTAGAACACACCCTCACACCATGCACAAAAATAAACTCTAAATGGCTTAAAGACTTCAACATAAGACAACACACCATAAAACTCCTAGATGAGAACAAAGGCAAAACATTCTCTGATATAAACTGTACAAATGTTTTCTCTGGTCAGTTTCCCAAGGCAATAGAAATAAAAATAAAAATTAAAAAATGGGGATTTAATCAATCTTATAAGCTTTTGCACAGCAAAGGAAACCATAAAAACAAAACCAAAAAGACAACCTACATAATGGGAGAAAATCGTTGTAAACTATGCAACCAACAAAGGCTTAATCTCCAAAGTATACAAATAGTTCATACAACTCCATAGAAAAACAAACAAACAACCTAACTGAAAAATGGGCAGAAGACCTGAAGAGACATTTTGCAAAGAAGACATATGGATGGCTAGTAGGCACATGAAAAGATGCTCAACATCACTATTTGAGAAATGTAAATCAATGACCCAATGAGGAATACTGTGTCCTATACATATTAATTTCCTTCTGCAAGTGAGTGACTTTTTTTTACATAATGTCCTTCAAATTTCTGTATACCAGATCCTATTAAGAAAACGGTGTCTTCCTTGAGTTACAGCAAAACAATTATTCCAACATAAGTAGCTTTTATATACAACTATTTAACAACTTGAACAACAAATTAGTTTCTTAAGCTGATGGACAACTAGCAGCCCTGGAAGAAACAAGTTCTTTGGAGAGCCAAGTGACCAGGTCTTAAAGCAGAATTTTTGTGTGAGGCATAGTGGCATCTATTAGGAAAAACTGACTCTGAAAAACTCATAAAATCATTAGTGTAAAATTATTGAATAAGCATCACAGAAAATTTCCTAGGTAAATTTTGCCTTAAAAAAACACCATTTTTCACCTAGATACGTTCTCCATTTACTTCCAGAACTCACCCATCCTTCACACTCTTCAGGCCATTCTCTAGTTAAAACATAAATCAGATCATGGCATTAACCTCCAGCGACTTTCCATTACACTTAAATCCCTATTTCTCTTGACCCCATAGTCTATCTCTCTTTCTCTCCTCACTATTAAGGACATTAGTCTTCTTCTAGGTCCTGCAAAACACTAAATTTGTTCCTATCTTAAGTCCTTGGCAGCATTATTAGTCCCTCTGCCTGAAATGCTGGGCCTTGAGGCTTTCACAAACATGATCTTTACTGTGATTCAGGTCTCAACTTAATCATCACCTCATCAGAGGTGATTTCCTTTGATGGTGATTTCACTCACCCTAGAACATCCCTCTAAGCCGTCGTCTATCACCTCATGTCACCCTATTATCATGTTTTCACATCATCTAAAAGCGAGACATGACCCTGTTTTCTAATATGCTTACTTTATTTACTGTCACTATAGTATTAGCTCTAAGACAACGAACTTGTCTGTCTTATTTACTACACAATCTCTTGGGCCCAGCACAATACCCACAGGCCTACTGTGGTATTAAATAAGTAAATTACTTTAACCAGAATTTTCTCAAACCACAGGTTCTAGTCTCTGACCTAGAATATATTCATATAAATTTGTGGCAGAATAATGTATACAAAGTTTTATGAATTAAGAGGAAACTGTGAACTTCCCAAAGGTACAATAATTAGTTACTGTAGGCTACACAATTCAGTTTGGAAGTAGGAGCTAAGCTTGGTACTTTCCTGGTTTTATAGTTCTGAGAACTGAGGTCACCAGAAAGTAAAATATAAGAATTAACAAACTTTTAATAATAAAAAAACTAAATGTCAAAAGAAGAATACACAGAATTGTTTCAATCTCAAAGCACTGAAAGGGCTTCTAACAGCTATCATAAACAAACAGCATGCACTCAAAAAATATTCGTTTAATGTACTATGAGATCTTGATTACATAATTAAGAGTTTAGTTGATGTAAACTAGAACCTATATTTTGTTTTAATGCAATAAATTTCTGTTTAATGTTTTGTATTAGGTTTAATATTTAGCCTTCATATTTAGCCTTGTAAGCTAAGCCTTTATTCTCCTGCTGAAAGAAATTCTCAGTATACCTCTCTGTTGCATTTCACTTGGCTATATATATTATCTCCACAGGAGACAAAGACCTCAGGTAAACAAATCTGAGAAGCCTCTTCCAACTTCACAGAGATGCTACATGTGGGGGTGAAATTAACAACAGCAGAAATCATGTATAGACTGCACAATTATGCTTCTATTTCTATAGGTACATGAATATAGCAAGCAGATATATCAAGACGTGGAACAGAAAAAAATCAGGTTGTCATCTTAATAGAAATTATGCAGGTTGAAATTCTACACTGTACAATGTTCATTATCTATATTAGCTCCTTTCTAATATTCTAAGTCATTTTAAATCATTAAAAAAAGTTTAGGAGTTCCTGTTGTGGCACAATGGAAACGAACCCGGAATTCCCGTCGTGGCTCAGTAGTTAACGAATCCAGCTAAGAACCATGAGGTTGCGGGTTTGATCCCTGGCCTTGCTCAGTGGGTTAAGAATCTGGCGTTGCCGTGAGCTGTGGTGTAGACTGCAGACACGGCTCGGATCCTGCGTTGCTGTGACTGCAGCAAAGGCTGGCAGCTACAGCTCTTGTTAGACCCCTAGCCTGGGAACCTCCACATGCCACAGGTGCGGTCCTAGATAAGGCAAAAAGACAAAAAAAAAAAATGGAAACAAACCTGACTAGCATCCATAAGGATGTGGGTTCTATCCCTGGCCTCGCTCAGTGGGTCAAGGATTCGGTGTTTCCGAGTGCTGTGGTGTAATATGCAGAAGTGGCTCAGATCTGGTGTGGCTGTGGTCGGCAGCTGTAGCTCTGATTCAGCCCCTAGCCTGAGAATTTCCAAATGCCATGAGTAAGGCCCCAAAAATGTAAAAAAAAAATTATAATAATAAAGTTTAATTCCCTTTTCCATAAATCCAAGTTGTTATCAACACTTTGATAAGCAGCAAGCATATTCAGTTTTTTTACATTGCTTTTTCAGATGTATCATCTCCAATGGAAAGCAGGGGTCAGTAATAACCACATTCTAGCATAATGTCAATCTGTCAGTGAAATTCAGTTCCACGTCCAGAAAATAAATGACAGTATAATACTGAAGAATGGATTAAAATCAAGCTGACATGCAATAATCATCAATAAAGTTGTCAGAAAATGAACTGTAATTACATATAGAAGATCCTATGTATTTGTTTCAAAACCACAGTTCAGTAGGAGACAAACTCTAATGCTAATAATTTAAAACTAAAAAATTTCAGAACGAGTTACATCATGAAGTGATGCTATTAATAGATATTTTAGATAGCATTACAGTAAAAAACATGTCTAAATCTGTATTACTGATGTTTACATACAGGTCTACTGTTAACAAAGTAATTATGTGTAGAGGTAATACTGAGGCAGTAAAACAATAAAAGTATCACAGATGCTAACTTCTCTTTATTGCAATGTGTGATCCTGGACAAATCACTAATCTTCCTAAACTGACTTTATTTGCAAAAATGAAAGTAATAATGATGCCTTTGATAACTACATCTCACAACATTATAGTGAGGGCTCAACGAGATAATGAATATAAAAGAATCTTCAAAGCTTAAAACGCTACAAAAACAGTAGTTATACTGTGGGGAGGAAAAATTAAACTTACCTTTATATGTTCTAAAACAGCAGTGGCAACATTTGTATGGAGATCAATAAGTCTTTTTTTTTCAAGAAGTTCTGGCAAAGAACTACAAGTATCAAAAAATTAACAATTAACCATTAAATTATCTAAGGAAATTATATAAATTTTAATAAAACCCACATGTGGCTGTTTCCTACGATGAAACTTGGAATAGTAAAACGGAACAAAATGACATGCTAAACTACCAACTGAACTTAATCTCTAGGCTTGAACACATACAATATGTACCACTTTAATACATATTATATGTATTACATATCACTTTAATAGTAAGTGCTTATTTTGAAATAATCTGCCTCCCAAATATCATTATTCCACCATTTCACTTTCTGATTCCAAAATTTAGAGGTTTAGAATAAAATCAGATTAATGGAAAACTTTTACTTATATTTTTATAAAGCAGGACACTTTCTCTCCTCGATGGCATTTAAACTATCAAAAAGATACTGCTTAAACTTTATCTAATAAAGTAACAGCAGTAATAGTCAAATTAACAATAACTCTTATTACTTTACTACTGATACTATCTTTTGGCAAAATTATTCCCATTACACAATTGTAACTAGTAAAACAAACAAATGATTTGCTACATAAAGGAGAAAACTGAAGTCAGCTTGAACATGTTAAAAACACAATTTAGTTCTTTAGTCTTAATGGTATATGCTATCACTATAATTTCCTATTATGAAAAACATTAAGTTTTTAATCTCAAAAATAAATCCTATCAATAGAAAGACTTCAAGGAGAATATACTGCTTACTTACCTAACAGCTGATGTTAGCTTAGCAGTATTGTCAGAAAGCATACTTATGGCGCCTTCATCTTCTCCTTCTAGCCCCTGGGAAGGAAAAAAAAAATAAGGTCTCAGTAACTACTCAGAAACTCCAAGCCCAAGCATAAAATCATTATAATCTTAAATCACTGATAAACAGGTAAGATTTAGCTCACCCATAATAATAATAATTCTCCTGCAAGGAGCAAGCATTTGCATTTTTGACAATTGTAGAAAAGTTCTAGTCACCATCAAGTTAATGAGTGGTTTGATGATTAAAATAAGGATCAGCTGGCATTTTCAGATAAATAAGCCCAGAGACCTGTCACAGGTCACACAATAATAAACAGTAGAGCTGAAATTTGAAGTTAGATCAAAGTTCAGGAAAATAAGGAGCACTGGAACATATATCTCTAAAATAAAGTCACTATATATTTTTTCAAATCATAAATTCATATTATTACTTTAAAAATGTTTGCTATCGGAGTTCCCGTCATGGCACAGCAGTTAACGAATCCAACTAGGAACCATAAGGTTGCAGGTTCCATCCCTGGCCTTGCTCAGTGGATTAATGATCCAGTGTTGCCATGAGCTGTGGTGCAGGTTGCAGACGCAGCTTGGATCCCATGTTCCTGTGCCTGTGATGCAGGCCGGCAGCTGTAGCTCCGATTTGACCCCTGGCCTGGGAACCTCTGTATGCCACAGGCGCGGCCATAAAAAGCAAAAAAAAAAAAAAAAAGGTTTGCTATTCCCACAGAACTCTCATTTCTTTCTTTTTTTAAAAGATCTTTTATATAAGTTGAGAACATTTTTGTTGTTATTAAAGCAATGAAGAGGCTTGAATTTTTGTAAGGAAAAAAAGTTAAGCTCTTTTTGCCTCCAGATGTCCTTTTGCTTCCCTTTATTTTCAAGAAAGCAAACAGAATCTTACCATAATGCTTTTAAGTCGCTTAACCTCATCTTCCTGTGCTCTGTAAGATTCCAGTTCTTGCTGGACTGATTCTGCTACTTCCGGGAATGGACTGAAACAGAGGAACTGACTATGAGATTAAAAAATTTATTTTTGTGTGAATTTTTAAATATATACAATCAGGATTTATTATTATTTTAAAGGTACTTGTTTGGATTTAAACATACATATATAACAAATACAGCTATCATTATATCACTATCTTGTGATTATCTTTAAAATGCATATCATAATGCTTATAGATGTAAACAATTCAAATTTTATTTCTTTTCTCTTCATTAACTCTTATCAATTTTCTCTTCCCCTAAACACTTTTTGGGAAAAAACACATATTTTTTTCTGAAAACAAAAGAAAAGCCATGGCATATTAAACATGAATTATAATATTACCACCCAAATGAACATATAGTGTCAAAGGGTCCATGTAACTACAAAGATGCAATGAAATAAAAAAATTAAAAAAAAATTTTATAAATAAAAATATTATATGCAAATATCTGTGAAAAAAATCTTTTAATTCTTAAATTTGATATCCTAGGCCACCACCGGTTAAAAATAGAATGTAGGCCACAGTTTTGCTGGTACAGGCCTGATATCTTCCCAGCCAGGGCAGTTTAGCAGCAATTTCCATTGATTTCATACATAACTGATCTGTAATCATTGAAAAGCTCAGGTATAAAGTGTCACACAGCATTAATCTCGACTAGGTCTAGATGAATGTCTGTTTACTATGAAATGGTTCTTAAGTATTTTCTCTTTTTTTTTTGCCTTTCGTCATTTTAGGGCCGCACCCGCGGCATGTGGAGGTTCGCAGGCTAGGGGTCTAATCAGAGCTGTAGCTGCCGGCCTTCACCACAGCCACAGCAACTCAGGATCCGAGCCGCGTCTCTAACCTACACCACAGCTCACGGCAACACCGGATCCTTAACCCGCTGAGCAAGGCCAGGGATCGAACCCGCAACCTCATGGTTCCCAGTCGGATTCGTTAACCGCTGCGCCACGACGGGAACTCCGGTTCCTAAGTATTTTCATTTACAGTTTAGGGGAGGCCAGAAGCTTTTTCTCCTTCAGGAAAGAACAGTCATGTCTCACTAGCAATAAAACAAAAACCTTACCCCCTTCCTCCATTCTGACACTTCATAACACTGCCCTAATGATCAGTACAGAAATGACAAAAGTTCCTGAAAGGACTTTGAGAAACATAGCCCAGTTTTACCTAACAACTGCAGGCCCTAACCCCAGGTCCATCAGAGTCTATGCTGGAACAACATACGTTAGGCTGCAATAGCAGTGAGCCTGTGCTGGCTGAATTACACGATCCTTAAAATCTCCAGCATCTTTAGGTCTCAGAGCTAACAGACAATCATAACTGCTTAAATTTACTGAGTGCTTACTATATGCCAAACACTATGCTAAGACTCTGTCTCTATTGTTTCATTTAATTCTGATCACAGTCTTGGGGAGGTACATACACACTACTGATAATTAAGACCAGGGATTTTGGAATTTGCCAGAACTGGGTTTTACCCCGGGTTTTACCAATGAAAGCTGGATGTTTTGGGGCAAGTTACTTATTTATATTATCTCAGTCTTGACAACAAACTTCTGAAATAGGACAATAGGTAGAATTATCATCCCACATTTTACTGATAAGGGCGTTAAGTCACTTGTTAACTCTACGCTTGTCTCCCAGTGTCTATGACCACATCACTACTGTAGCATGATATTTAGAGTGAAGGATATTGAGAAGGGCTATTCCTACTCAGCAAATAAAAAAAATTAAAGTTCTTACTATTCAACTGACCTCTTAGATTGTTCCTAACCATAAGGAACAGTGTTTCCTAAAGAAAATGTTCAAAATTTCCGTATTTGAATAAAGAAGCCGTTTTCTTAACGCTTTTTTTTCTATGGGGGAATGTGAACTTTAACTTTAAAACAGCCTGTATCTTTTATAAATAATGTAAATTTCTATACTTTACTACTCTAAAAGGAAATGTAGACTATGCAGTTCCAAAGAGAAGAAAAGAATTTAAAATAAAGTTAATTATATCAGTGCCCAAAATTTCTAAAGTCAGAGAAAAGAAGACAGCAACGTTTCACTGGAGAGAAACTAAAATTCTTTGTTATAGCAATGTGATTTTCCAGTGTTAAAAGTCTGTATTTTACTTCTCTTTAACCATAAACGAGACCAAAAAGAACAGCCACATCAAGGACACAGACATAAATGTACAGCTGAAATAGTGAAAATAATAATTAACACTGTATTTACATAATTGTTGATAAGCAATATTCTTTTTTCTCAGAGGCACTATCTTTTTGTTTGTTTAGAATGATTTTTCTAGCCATAATGATCACTGGATAACTTTTGTTTTTTTAATGGCCGTACCTGCGGCGCATGGAAGTTGCTAACCAGGGACTGAATCCAAACTGCACCTGCGACCTCTGCTGCAACTGCTGCAATGCCAGATCCTTTAACCCACTGCACCGGGCCAGGGATAGAACCCCTGCCTCTGCAGCGATCTGAGACACTGTAGTCTGATTCCTAACCCACTATGCTATAGCAGGAGCTCCACTAGATAATTTTATAGCAGTTACAGAGCTCATGAAGTAATCTCAACTTTAAGGGGACAAAGCCATAAATGGGATCTGTACATCTGCTGATAATAAATCACACAGCAAATTGCTACAATTTTTTTCACCTATTATTTCTAATGTACTCTGAATAAATCTGGTTCTCATGATTAGGTATATCCTCCACAGATATTTAAAATTTGCATGAAGGTGGAGCTCCTGTCATGGCTCAGCGGAAACGAATCTGACTAGCAGGTTCCATCCCTGCCCTGACTTGGGGGGGTTAAGGATCTGGAGTCGTTGTGAGCTGTCGTATAGGTCGCAGACGAGGCTTGGTTCTGATGTTGCTGTGGCTGTGGTGTAAGCCAGCAGCTACAGCTCTGATTTGATCCCAGGCTGGGAACTTCCATATGCTGTGGGCGCAGTCCAAAAAAAAAATAAATAAATCAAAAAGTAAAATTAAATAGAAATAAAATAAAATTTGCATGAAGGCAAACATGGAACAAAAAGGGAAAATCACACTTTGATGTCTCCCTATCTCAAAAATCGATTTTAATTAAAGACAGAAATAGTACTACAGACAGAAATAGTCAATGGGGATAGAACAGAAATTTGGAAAGACTATCTGTAAATTGTCAAAATTACATGGTATGAACTTTGAAAAGGGAAACAAAACAACTAACAAAAACAACACAAGAACTAAGAAACGAGTAATAGAGACACAGGTCCACAGTCAATTTAATGATAGTTCTTATTCATTGTGTAGGATGAACTACCACCATGGCCTATTTTCATTTTTTTTAATCAAACTCATTAAGCCAGATCTTCATTTCTTTTATGGGGGTGAGTCTTTTAGTTATTAATGTTTTTCTTACCTTCCTTTATGTTTCTGCCAAAATTTATCAACTGGAGTTAAATCATAAGATTTCTTGTTTTTTCTCTTTGGTCTAGCACCAGCTGGAGAAGTTTCTGCTCCTGAAGACTCTTCCAAATTAACCCTGTTCAAGTGAAAGTCCTAGGAAAAAGTAATCCTGTTTTAAATAACATTTTTCTAAAATTAAGAACCATAACATTTCCCACAACAAGAAAAATAACACGGATTCTTGTTGCCTTTTCTACTATTTCGAAGGACCTAATACAGATCTGAAATTTAAAAAAATCTTCCAATGTCTGTTACATAAAGGCACTTTTAATTATTTACATATTTTTAATTAAAGAAGTAGATGCATATGATTACCATTTCAAAAAATAACATAAAACGATGTTAAGGTTCTAGTATATCTTTCTAGAAAAATATTTTTGCATGTCAGCAGACACGAATCCTTCAAATTCTAAAGAATAGGATTACATTATACATACTTTGTATTTTACTTTTCTCATTTAACGATGTACTTAGAGACTTCCTCTATCTTATATGTACATCTACCTCATTTTTATCACAGCTACATAGTAGGCCAATATTTGGCTGTATTTATATGACCAAGTCTCTTGATGCTTAGTTGTTTCCAGTAACAAACATAATGTTAAATGTAATTATTAAACTCTCAGAGAGTCTTTAACAGTCTGATCTGTTACTTAATGGATGGCGTTAAAAAATTACAACAGAAACTACAATAACAGCACCTCTTTTCATATAAATTCCTAAAGCTAGTCAGACCAATAGGTACTAAACTTTTTTCCCTAGACATAATTTTACTTGTGTGAGGCTTGATTTTTTTTTCCACTTTCTCAAAAAACATATGAAAAACAAGATAAAAGTGAGTTATCTTTTTTAAATTTTTATTATAGTTGATTTACAATGTTCTATCAATTTCTGCCCTGCAGCAAAGTGACCCAGTTATATACACACACACGCACACACACATACACACGTACTCTTCTTCTCATAGTTATCTTTTCTTTAATCTCCTCTTGATAAAAAAAGGTCATTAATACTGAGTTTGGATCCTTAAGCCATACCCTGTAACTTTCTCAAATCCTTAACAAAAGCTTATTCCCATGCGATTTTCCCCTAAAAAGGGTGCAAAATATGTAGATGCCTGAGAGTATTAAGTCTATTGACAAAGAGTACACTGCATTATATTTCACCCTGTTAATATTATGTCTTTCTTACAGACTCCTCATAATATCATAGGATAAACATAATATAACCTTATTTAATTCCTTTTCCCATTCCGTATCTTAACCTGACCTTCGCACAACAAATTATCCATACAGGAAGAAAGTACAATAAAAAGATAGTAACAGCTACATCTTTTGTTTTTAAAAATTATTTAACCAAACAAAGATACTGAAGAAGAGAAACATTTTAAAATAATTATGCTTTATTAACTGTAATTTCTAGTGAAGTACTATTTCCATGGTGATGACAACAGTTCATCCAAAATAAAAGTAACTTGTTTGCAAAACTACTGCTCTAAAAATAGGAAAGCATAATATTACGAAAGTATTGATGGAACACTTAAAAGCACAAAATGATAAAAGAATAAAAGATGTTGAGAGTTTTGAGAAATAATGTAGTAGTGGCAAGAATATTCCCATTGTTTGCATAATAGCCAGGCAAATAAAGAAAAGCAATTTCAGTCTTGAAAATTGGGAAATCAGGACATTCTGTGCTGTACTTGATCTTGTTAAGGAAACTGAACATTTATACACAAATAGAAGACAACAGAGTTAGTTTTAACATGGTAGCGTCTAAGATTATTTCCACTGGTATTCACACTTTCCTGACTTAGAAAAGTGGACAATAGTACATTGTCCAGATGTAAATAAATACCAGATATAAATAAATCTCATTGGGAAGAGCTAAAACAATGGATATACATCTTCAGCAGTCCTGTTTTCCTTTCACGAGTTAAAGCGGACCAGTAGAGGTACACAGAGCTAATGTTAGTAAAATCACATTTGTGTAGTATAGATGACATTTATGCAGAGCTAAGATTTATATTCACATGAGAAAAAAGCCAAGTAAAGTACAAGTAACTTCTTTTAGCATGGAATTGAGATAAATCTAATTAAGTCTCTACATCTATCAGTTTACAGGAAATTCTGGGGAAAAGAGAAATATGTCAAATTATACCCTACAAAGGAACAATCCACCAAATGCAAAAATGCCACATATCTTTAAAAAAATGAGTGCTTCTAAGATGTTCTAATAACCTTTAAAAAGCACACATTAACTTGGGAATGACTTTTTTTTTTTAGTGGCAAGAAAAAATATACTTCATTAAAATTTTTATATATATCAGCATAAATTCTGATTTCATGTTTTAAATGATCAGAGTCAGTAGCAGATGGCCAAAGGTACAAAAAGGGCACCTAAGATTTGAAAGAACAAAAGCCAACTAAAGGATAAGATACTGCAGTGAAATAATTTCCATCCCTTTGCCTAAAACTACTCACTGCAGTCTAACAAATCTATCCCTCTTGCAACCAGGAATCATGATTTTCCAAATAATGATTTCACTTCTCATATCCTGATAAAAGGAAGGAGACACTGAAAAACTTTCATCAGAGGGGTGTTATTTCCCATGTTAAATGACAACGATCACCTTTCTGACAAAGTAGTTTCCAAGGTCTGATACATAAATATTATCAAGGTTCCGGATTTTCAGGAAAAGATATATAATATAAAAAGCAACCTTCAATTTCAAGTTAACAGTTCCCATCTAGAACTTTTACTCCACCTTGTGGAGGTAAAGGGTATAATTAGTATAGGATTTTAAAAGCTTAGAAGAAACATCAAAAACAGCACTTGTACAATCAACAAAAAATGGCTTTTTGGAGTTCCCGTCATGGATCAGTGGTTAATGAATCCGACTAAGAACCATGAGGTTGCGGGTTCAATCCCTGGCCTTGTTCAGTGGGTTAAGGATCTGGCGTTGCCGTGAGCTGTTGTGTAGGCTGCAGACGCGGCTCGGATCCCGCGTTGCTGTGGCTGTGGCGAAGGCCGGCAGCTACAGCTCCTGTTAGACCCTAGCCTGGGAACCTCCATATGCCACGGGTGTGGCTCTAGATAAAGGCAAAAAGACAAAAAAAAAAAAAAAAGGCTTCTTTACAAATGGTTATGCTAACTTGGTTGCAGTTTTTTCATATCTAAAAACTATATTAAAATTAACGAACAGGATTAAGTCAATATTGTGTAGGTTATTATAGCCAATCCTTTAAGAGACTTTTCATAAGACCTAAATATTCTAATAATAATGTTACTGAGAAGAGACTACCTAAAGAGTATTATTGAATCTGAGAACCTAGCCTAAGAAAGTTAACTAGAGATGTGCATTGTGCTATTATTTACAACAACAACAAAAAAAACAATAACCCAAATGTCTACAGGAATCCACCATTCTAAACTCAATATGCTCCGTTTACCTTGTATCCCACTGACCAGCACAGTGTCTGGCACAGAATAGGTACTTAATATTTGTTGAACTGAATTCCTTGGAAACACATGGTTTCCAACTTTTTATTCTATGAGGATTAGTAGAAAGCCCCCAAACCCCTGCCATACTTTTACCACCTTGTATTTTTAAAAGGATATTCTAACTTCAAAGAGTAGGAAATAAAAATTAGTATATTATTATCTTACAAGGATACTAAAACATATAGCACTTAAAAAAAAAAAACTACTATAAAGATCAGTCATAAAAACTCATTTTAACTTGTCTGCTTGCAGGTGGAGAGGGGAGGCGCTTCGTGTCCACATCATTTTTGACCACAGGCTAAGCCGCCTGAAATGAATTTTGAGTTAGAGTTTTGAACACAAAAAATGCACATGTAGTTTCTTCCTGAGTCCTTATTGACCATTAATCTAAACAAATTTGATAACTTTCAAATTATGTTTGGTTGGACATTTTCAGCCATTCTTAATGGCTGTGGAAGAGGAATTCTTAACCCGCGATTCAAGTATCCTTGTGAGGATGGTTGTCCATGGACAGATTTTAGAAAATGGGATTGGGATTAAGATGGCAGAATAGAAGGACTGGAGCTCAACTTCTCTCCCAAAAAACAGCAAAACAACAACCAAATGCCGAGCAACCTTCAACCAAATGGACTGTAAACTTCCAAAAAAGATATTCTACTCCAGAAGACAAAGAGGAGGCCACATCAGGAGGTAGGAGGGGCGATTACGCAATAGAAGCAACCCCATACCTCCCGGGTGGGAAGCCCCACAGACTGGAAAGTAACTGCATCACAGAGACTCAGCTACAGGACTGAGAGTTCTGAGCCTCATGTCAAATCCCCACGCCTGGGGATCAGGCACAGGGAGAAAGAGCCCCCGGAGCATTCGGCGTTGAAGGCCAGCGGGGCTTGTGTGCAGGAGCTCCACAGGACTGGGGGAAACAGAGACCCCATTCTTGAAAGGCACACACAGACTTTCACATGCACTGGGTCCCAGGGCAAAGCAGTCTCCATAGGAATCTGGGTGGAATCTGACTGCAATTACTGGAGGATCTCCTGGGAAAACAGGGGCGACTGTGGCTTAGCTGTGGGGGAAGGGCATTGGAGGTGAAGCTCTCAGGAACATTCATCAGCCAGCATTTCTCTGGAGGTGGCCATTTCTGGGAAAATCTGGTCCCTCTCATCAGTGCTAAGAAGCCCCAGGCCAAACAATAATCCAGGTGGGATCTCAACCCCACCCATCAGTAAACAGGCTGCCTAAAGACCCCTCAGGCACACAGCCAGCCTCTAATCTCATCCAGAGACAAAGCCCCATCCATCAGAGGGAGAGGAATCAACTCCACATACCAGTGAGCAGGCATCACACCCTCTCATCAGGAAGCCTACATACAGCAAGCCCCCTCCATACCAACTCTAGCCACAGGGGAGGCAAACATCAGAACTAAGAAAGGCTACAACTATATTGTCTACAAAAAGGTCACCACACCAAAAACCTATAAAAATGAAAAGACAGAAAACTATACCTCGGATAAGGGAGAAAGAGAAAAGCCCAGAAACACAGCTCAGTGATGAGGAGATTATCAGCCTCCTAGAAAGAGACTTTAGACTGTTGATGCTGAAGATGATGAAAGCCATTGGAAACAGACTGGAGGCAAAGATTGATAATTTACAGGAAACAATGAGCAAAGAATTAGAAGCTACAAAAATTAAACAAAAAGAGATGCAAAATACAATAACTGAAATAAAAAATTCAGTAGAAGCAGCCAACAGTAGAATACAGGAGGCAGAAGAACAAATCACTGAGGTGGAGGACAGATTAGTGGAAATCACTAATGCAGAACAGAAAAGAGATAAAAGATTGAAAGGAAATGAGCTGAGTCTCAGAGAACTCTGGGATAATGTTAAACACACCAACATCCGTATTATAGGGGTGCCAGAGGGAGAAGAGAGAGAGAAGGGGACAGAAAAAATATTCGAGGAGATTATAGCCGAAAACTTTCCTAATATGGGAAAGGAACCACTCACTCAAATCCAGGAAGCGCAACAAGTACCATATAAAATAAACCCAAGGAGGAACACCCCCAGACACATATTAATCAAAATGACC